>SJYA01002943.1:1699620-1727615 GCA_006410615.1 Neotragus moschatus | reverse complement strand
GGTGTCACCTATGCAGTGACTTCCTTCCAAAGGACACAATATGAAAAGGATGAAAAAAAAATGTAACTTCACAGTCGAAAAAATGGATAAATACTGCCTCATCCAAGTGATCAAGGTGAACATCAGCAGTCATGAGTCATACTGACGGCATATACCTTTGATATGAATGTGGTAAGAAAGACATTTTACCTCTAGTCTTCTCCCCCAAGCCTCAGTCTAATTATGAGAAAAGCATCAAACAAATCCCAGTTGAGCAACAATCTACAAACACCTGGCCAGTACTCCTCAACACTGTCAAGATCACCAAATAGGAAGTCTAAGAAACCATCACAGCCAAGAGGGGCCCAAAGAGACACAATGACGAAATGTAATGTATCCTGGACGGGACACTGGGTAAAACTCAGTAGATCCAAATAAAACATAGACTTAAGAATGGGCCAAAGAACCAAATAGACATTTCTCCAAAGAAAACATACACATGAAAAGATGTTCAACATCACTCATTCTCAGAGGAATGCAAATCAAAACCACAGTGAGGTACCATTTCACACCAGTCAGAATGGCTGCGATCCAAAAGTCTACNCTAAGCAAGGTGAAAAGACAGCCTTCAGAATGGGAGAAAATAATAGCAAATGAAGCAACTGACAAATAAATAATCTCAAAAATATATAAGCAACTCCTGCAGCTCAATTCTAGAAAAACAAATGATCTAATCAAAAAATGGGCCAAAGAACTAAACATACATTTCTCCAAAGAAGACATACAGATGGCTAAGAAACACATGAAAAGATGCTCAACATCATTCTTTATCAGAGAAATGCAAATCAAAACCACAATGAGGTACCATTTCACGGCAGTCAGTATGGCTGCGATCCAAAAGTCTACAAGCAATAAATGCTGGAGAGGGTGTGGAGAAAAGGGAACCCTCTTACACTGTTGGTGGGAATGCAAACTAGTACAGCCACTATGGAAAACAGTGTGGAGATTCCTTAAAAAACTGGAAATAGAACTGCCTTATGACCCAGCAATCCCACTGCTGGGCATACACACCAAGGAAACCAGAATTGAAAGAGACACATGTACCCCAATGTTCATCACAGCACTGTTTATAACAGCCAGGACATGGAACCAACCTAGATGTCCATCAGCAGATGAATGGATAAGAAAGCTGTGGTACATATACACAAGGGAGTATTACTCAGCTATTAAAAAGAATACATTTGAATCAGTTCTAATGAGGTGGATGAAACCAGAGCCTATTATATAGAGTGAAGTAAGCCAGAAAGAAAAACACCAATACTTGCCTTGGTTTTGTACTGTTATTTCTTTGGGTTAAGTTGCTCTTGTCAAATATCAGGGTTTTACCATGAAGTCTATCCCTGAACTTCCTCCCGGTTCTTTGTGGTGATCGTAATAGGTTTCCCAAAGTCATAACCCCCCCAACCCTGATTACTTCCCAGTGTGAACAAGAGGCATCAGCACAGCTGAGTAAAGATGAGACTTTACAGCTGGACTCAGATGTACTTGGAGCCCTGCTCAGTCAGGCTTCAGCTACTTAACCTTGGGTGCATGCTCAGTCACTTAGTCACATCTGACTCTTTCACTACCCCATGGACTGTAGCCCACCAGGCTCCTCTGTCCATGGAATTTTCCAGGCAAGAATACTGGAGTGAGTTGCCCTTTCCTACTACAGGGGATCTTCCCAACGCAGGGATCGAACTTGAGTCTCCTGCATCTCTTATATTGGCAGGCAAAGACTTTGTCACTGAGCCACCTAGGTGGCCCTATTTGATCTCAGACACATTATTTAACCTTTCTGGATCTAACCTTCTTGTTTGTAAAACAGGGGTAATACTAGTATGGGGTAGTAAAAATACTAAGTTTATGTTCCGTTTCCACAAGAAGATCAAACTAGTCAATCCTAAAGGAAATCAACCCTAAATATTCAATGGAAAGACTGATGCTGAAACTGAAGCTCCAATATTTTGGCCACTTGATGCAAAAAGCTGACTCACTGGAAAAGACCCTGATGCTGGGAGAGACTGAGGGCAGGAGGAGAAGGGGATGACAGAGGATGAGATGGTTAGATTGCCTCACGGACTTAATGGACATGAGATTGAGCAAACTCTGGGGGATAGTAAAGGACAGGGGAGCCTGGCGTGCTGCAGTCCATGGAGTCATAAAGAGTTGGACATGACTTCGTGATTGAACAACAACAATGATCAGTTTGTACTGAGAAGACTGAATTGTTAAGCCTTTTTCAGGAAACTAGGGCTGCGGTGACGAGTTCTGGCCAGTGGATCAGGAGGGGAAGCAAAGGGCATCAGAGCAGGTCTTTCCTGATGTTTCTTCTCTTGTCATCCAGGCCTGCAGTACATTCTGCACAAGAGAGAAATAAGCTTTTGCAGCATTAACCCCTGTAGTTGCAGACTGCTGCCTCCATTTCAGAATTTAGGATATCTGGACTAGCACTAACTACTCCCCTACTTGATAACTATCCTCTTCTCCAGGATGGTCCAAGAGACACTTCCCTAATGATGGAATTGCTTGACATCTGCAGGATCCAGTATGGCAGCCACCAATCACATGGGGCCACTGAAACCTGGCTAGTGTGACTGACAAATTTAATTTTGAAGTTTATTTCATTTTAATTAATTCAGATGCAAATAGCCCCCATGGCTGCTGGCTACCACACTGGCCAGCTCAGCAGAACTGTATTTTGTTCCTTGGAAATGCCAAGCTCTCCAGAGTCCTGAGGTTTTTCCGCTGGCCACGGAAAACCATTGTCAGCCCAGCTTCTACCTTTGCAGGCATTTTACAGTCTTTCCCTCAGTTCAGGGGCAAATATTGCTTCGGCAACACCATGTTACTTCTTCAGGCTTAAAAGGAACAGGGCTACAACTTATAGAAAGTGTACATAAGCAAGAAAAGGCATGCAACTGCTACTGATGCTTATTTCCAGACCGAAAGGCAATTCCAAAAGCCTAACGCAGACGCACATGTGTGCTAGATATGAAACAGAACAAATAGAACTATCTTGGAGTTATTCTAGAGTCAAGCTACCTGGAAAGGCAAAGCCACAGTCCAGAAGACCAGACTAAGCGGAATGAGGCCTTCGGAATAATTACATGCTGTTAATTGAAAAATGTTAATCATGTCATATTAGGAAGAAGACAGGGTTAAATTGGTAAAATTTCAATTCACTTAGGCCTTATCTCTTGTTGGAATGAACCAGATGATTAATCCTCAATATTCTTCTGGGATGTGGAGAACAGCAGCAATTAAATTAACAACTACAAAGTTTATGCTCAGAGATTCAAAAATGAAAGAGGGAAATGCTTTCATTTTTCACAAGTTGTTACCTTAATTATCTTCTTATTGCTCTGTCTCTTTTTCCTCATTACAAAAACACACCCCTTCGCACTCACAGATCCCTTTAATTTGCTGTAGCTCCGTAACAGTATAAGAAATGTCATCAGAGATACAAACTCATAAATCTTACTTCGTGCCTGCTCCTTGAAAATAAATTGTTTTGCTGTGCCTAGTCTCAGGGTTCATTCCAGAAAGTGCTGACAAGCTTCCACTTCCCTACAAACAACCAATAATCTGAGTGTCTGTAAACGTTATGTACATACTGAGTTACTTTACCACTTTAATCCAAAGGCATCGCCACCACCAACAAAAATTCCTTAGGAAAACAGGCTGCAACTTAATTGGTCAGCTTTATGAACGATCATACGGAAAGAGAACAATGTGGTGACTCAGAAAATAAACAAAAACTCAGATAGAAACTTCTGACTCCCCTGGTGGCTCAGTATTAAAGAACCCACCTGCCAACGCAAGAGACATGGGTTTGATCCCTGATCCAGGGAGATCCACATGACATGGAGCAAGTAAGCCCATGTACTGCAACTACCGAGGCTGTGTTGTAGAGGCCCCAAGCCCTAGGGCCCAGGCTCTGCAACAACAGAAGCTATGGCTAAAAAGCCCCTGACTAGAGAGCATCCCTGCTTGCCACGACTAGAGAAAACCCCTTGCAGCAACTAAGACCCAGCACAGCCAAAATTAAATAAGTAAATAAATAAAATAATTTTAAAACCCTGAAACTTCATTTTCTATCATGCTCACTGTACAGACGTGAAAATGGGCATACAGAAAGTCTATATTACAAATGCAAACCTCTAAAATCTTCTTTCTTTCTTTCTTTCTGCCTGTGTTTCCCCCCAAATAAGGTCTCTCCTTTGTCAGCGGAGGAATCCAACTTTGTGAAGCTCAGAGAATTCAAATCCCTTGGAATGCAGCTAATGAAAATTGGAGAAAAAAAAAAAAAAAAAGGTGGATGCAACTGCAACCATCATAAAGCAAGCATACTGTCTCACAGTGATTGAACAGGTCCCCTGACGCACCTGCATTAAACCTGTAACGATCACAAACCCTACCTGCGTGTCACGTGTTCTTTCAAATCAGAAGCCCCATTTGCCAGTTTAGCACAGCCTACCAGCCCTGGATACCAGACAACACAAGGAAAGTGGTTTTAACAGTCAGGATTTCCAAGTAGGTTCTTTTCTTTTCTTCAAAGAAAATAATATTCTGGCCAGAGCGGGAGAGGCAGTGAGGAATTAATGACATAATTAAGAAAATTAGCGATTTGGAAACTGAATGAGATGGGGGGAAAAAAAAAAAAAAACAAGCCTACCACAAAACCCTGGGCTGAAAGAGCAATGCAATCAAATGATCGTGAGTCCAAACTGGGAAATGCATGAGAACGCATCAATAATTGAGGGTACCACATCCTCAATGCCTGAAGAAGTAATCACCACTACTGTAAATCCTCTCTCAGACTGATGTTAAAGTCTTTGACGGTTATATATACTAGGGCGGTATCATCATTTAGTCTACTTTCTGAATTTCCGAAGTTTCATAGCAAAATGTCACATCCCCAGAGCACATCCTCACAACAAATTATTAGCCTGGCTCTATTGATCATCACCCAAATGGCAAAAATCTCAATAAATTTCATCTGGACCTTTACTGAAACCTCAAAAATGTATTACACACTCTCTGCTGACCACCGTTTTTATGATCGCTATTGTATTTGCAGGGCAGTCAATTTTATACAGCATAACAAACTGCCAAGTGGTAACGCGATTCCCTCCATTACGGAGGCCCATGTATTAAATTTAGTGAGGCACAATATCAGACTTCAAATATTGCAAGGCTTAGAATTGAATGCCGCAGAGCCTAATGTGATCAACCTGACAAATAAACTGACATATTAAGTAGCAGCTCATGTATTCATATTGGGAACTGATGTTGTTTTTTCTGTTTAGCTGTATATTTTTTTAGATTAGCCATGATATTTCAAAATGAGCATTCTGCTTGGCAGTACAAGGGAACTGACAGCCAAGCAGCTGAGTGAGTGGCTCCCTACACTTCTTTCACGGCAGATCAATTATTACCTTTCTTAGTGATGTGCTATTATAGGTAGAAGGAAAGTGCAAGCATGATGGTGAAAAATGTTATTTTAAAAATGATATTTATCCATTCTCTTCTGCCTTCCACCAACGTAAATAAACTTAAAAATATATATATTTTTAGGCCTTGAGTAGTATGGAAGGTTTCTTAGGCTTTCATCAGATGAATCCCTTCGGGCTTTAAATTAAGACAAGAGTTGTTTTCTCTGCTCTCTTTGTCATTGACTTTATTACAACAGGAATAGTCAAAAGTACCGGGTTTTGTTTAAAAATCTCACTCTTATTCTAAGGGGACCAAACCATCTTAACCACTTTTATTTTGGAAAACATGAGTTGCAAGTATTCTTCACCTGAATTTGTGTGGTGGGAGAAGACTCTTGAGAGTCCCTTGGATAGCAAGGAGATCCAACAAGTCCATCCTAAAGGAAATCAGTCCTGAATATTTATTGGAAGGGCTGATGCTGAAGCCGAAACTCCAATACTTTGGCCACCTGATAAGAAGAGCCGACTCATGGGAAAAAGACCCTGATGCTGGGGAAAAAATGAAAGCAAAAGGAGAAAGGGGCAGCAGAAGATAAGATGGTTAGATAGACTCACCAATGAAATGGACATNTTATTGGAAGGGCCGATGCTGAAGCCGAAACTCCAATACTTTGGCCACCTGATAAGAAGAGCCGACTCATGGGAAAAAGACCCTGATGCTGGGGAAAAAATGAAAGCAAAAGGAGAAAGGGGCAGCAGAAGATAAGATGGTTAGATAGACTCACCAATGAAATGGACATGAATTTGAGCAAACTCTGGGAGATAGTGAAGGATAGAGGAGCCTGGTGTGCTGTGGTCCATGGGGTCGCAGGGAATGGGACATGACTAAGTGACTGAACAATAACAGTGTCAGCAAAATTTAGAGAAACATGGAAACCAGAGTCTGAAAACTGAATATCTCAACAGCCAAAACTTGTCAAGTTTACTGTCCATGGCTTAGAGATAAAACAATGTTTTTGCCAAAAAAATATATTTCTTCCATGAGTTACATAGAATTTTAAAAAGTGCATGTTCTTTCTTCTCCTCTGCCCTCTAACACCATGAGAATATGGTACTAAACCCTCTTCCAGGTCATGCATTCATGTATCAAAAGTTGTCTATTTCTTCATCAAGATTATAATATCAAAAACTACTTTTGCAATAATGGGGTCACTCTTTAAAGCCAAGAAAATACCAGGGTACAGAAGAACTAAGTGNCTTTTGTGACTGGCTTATTTTACTTAGCATAAGGTCCTCATGATCTGGCCATGTTGTGGAATATTACAGGATTTCCTTCTCTTTTAAAGATGGGATAATGCTCCATTGTATGTGTATCCCACATTGGCCTTATTCATACGTCTATTCTATTCACAGTCATTTATGTGGCTTTCACCTCTTGGCTGTTGTGAATAAGGTTGCTATGAACACAGGCGTGCTGGGCATCAAACTTTTTAAAGGCCCTCAAGTGATTCTGATGTGTAGGCATAGTTAGGAAAGACTTTCCTGAGGTACTGTGAAGCCCCTAATCTCTAGAAGTAAGACATGCCCTCTGAAAGTCATGGTATTTGGAAGCTTAGCAGTAGGGAAAACTTACACGATGATTTGTTTATTATTTTTTTTATTGAGGGATAACTGCTTTAAAATGTTGTGTTAGTTTCTGCTGTACAAGAAAGTGCGTCAGCTACATGTATACATATATCCCCTCCCTCTTGAACCTCTTTCCCATCACACCCCCGATCCCACTGCACCCCCAGTCCCACCCCTCCAGGTCATCACAGAGCACTGAGCTGAGCGTCCTGTGCTATACAATATAGAACAGCCTCCCACCAGTGATCATATTTACACCTGGTAGTGTATATACATCAGTGCTACTCTCCCAATTTGTCCCACTTTCCTCTTCCCCTTCTTTGTCCACACATTCCTTCTCTATGCCTGCATCTCTATTCTTGCCCTGCAAATAGATTCATCTGAACCTTTTTTCTACAAGCATTTCCCCCCGCAAGAAATCCTACAGATAAAGGCAATAGACCATCATGGTTGCCATGCAGCCCAAGTTACTCGATGTGTCCTGGTATACAAAGACAATTAACAGACTTCAGATAAAGCCTGATCCTTCCCAGGTGGCGCTAGCAGTAAAGAACCTGCCTGCCAAGGCAGGAGACAAAAGGGATGTGGGTTTGATCCCTGGGTCGGGAAGATCTTTTAGAAGAGGAAATGGCAACCCACTCCAGTATTTTTGCCTGGAGAATCCCATGGACAGAAGAGCCTGGCGGGCTACAGTCCATAGGATTACAAAGAGTCAGACACAACTGAAGCAACTTAGCAAGCAAGACATTAAAAGGTCTGTTTGTACAAGAGCCTCTCCTCCAGTGTAAGAGAGACTGCTTTGCTTAGTGTTTGCCAGAAAGAGAAGACTGATCAGATCCAAAGCAGACTCTTTTCAGCCCTCTGTTGCTAGGATGGTACATGGGAAAGATTGCAATGTTCAGAGTCAAGTGAACCTGGGTTCACATCTCAGCTCCAATCACTTACCAGACACAGGCCTTGCACTGAATGTCTTCAGCCCTCTCCCTGTCAGTTTCCTCAACTAAAAATCAGAGATTATAAAACCTACCTGAGCAGAAGACATAAAGTAGCCAGCAGAACTTGACATATGAGTAGGTACTAAGCAGAAGCTATTGTTCTTATGATAAAAAAGAGAATTTAATGTCATAGATTTCTACCCTTTAAAATAACCACCTAGTTAGAAATAACCCCGGTGGCTCAGTAGAGAAGAATCTACCGACCAGTGCAGGAGATGCAAGAGAGGTGGGCTCAATTCCAGGGACAGAAAAATCCCCTGGAGAAGGAAATAGCAGCCCACTCCAGTATTCCTGCCCAAGAAATCCAATGGACAGAGGAGCCTGGCAGGCCATAATCCATGGGGTTGCAAAGGGTTGGGCATGACCTAATAACTACACAACAGCAGTTATAGGCACTGTGTCTGCCCCATACAGGACCAACCATAAAACTGAAGGCACTCTTGCTGTACCACTCTCTCCTAATGATCCCTTCTTGGTGACATCCCAGAATTAGCTCACAGGTTATTAGTAAGGTGAGGAGACTGGCATGGCTCTTGGGCTCCCCTCTGACTTTCTCCTCCTCTTTTAAATTACACTGACAAAATGGGGGCACAGCATTCAAAGGGGAGAATTTTGTCAAGCATGGGCTTCTAGAACATGATTGTGTTTGTATTAAGCCGTATTTATCAAGGAAAAGCGCACTGGGAATGTCATTGGCTATACAATCTACATTTCTGTGTTAGACACAACATATTCTTATCACTGTCCATTACTTGTACATCAGTGACTAATCTATTCATGTAGTCATTGACCTACATTTATCATGCATACACTGACTATGCACTCTTTCTGAATCAGGTCCATGTTAGGCTTTGGGTTACAGAAATGAATAAGACAGAGATGTTGGCTTTGAGGAGTTCATACATACACAAAAGTGGGATTATCCTAAAAAGAAGCGTGGTTGATAATATAAATATGCTCAGAGAATTACAGGAGCAATGTGGAAGGGCACCTAATCCGTGCACCTAGCTTCAGAACGATGAATCCTCAGAAAATGAAGAAGATTAGAGCAAAAAATGAAAACATTCAGAGCAGATTACATTCCAAACAGACGGGACCATATGGCCTAAGGCATAGAGGCCAGGTATAAATGGAAGTAGAAGGTATATCCAATTTGGTATTGCTGGCACATAAAATTTGAGGTGTGAAGTGGAAAACAATGCAAGTTTCAACATGCCATCCAGACATTCATTCATTGTTAATTTATTCATCTATCACCTATCCATCTATGCAGCCATCCTTCCATCCATCCATACATCCACTCTCTCTTAATCCATACATCCATTATCCATCCATCCATCTCACTATTCACCTCTTTTATTCAAAGTGTGATAAATGCCTCCTTTCAGCTTCGAGTTGTGATAGTCCCTGAGAATTAAAAAATATATATATAATACTGAAGTAAGTTGAAAAAACAAATATCACATATTATCACATATCTATGGAATCCAGAAAAATGGTACTGATGAACCTACTTTCCAGGGCAGCAATGGAGATGCAGACATAGAAAAGGAGTTGTGGACACAGCGGGGGAAAGAGAAGGTGGGAGAAACTGAGAGAGGATCATGGAAATGGACACATTACCATGCATAAGATAAACAGCCAGAGGGAATTTGCCCAATGACTCAGGGAGCTCAAACCAGTCCTCTGTGACAACCGAGAGAGGAGAGATGGGGTGGGAGGTGGGAGGGAGGTTCATAAGGGAAGGGACCTAAGTATACCCACGGCTGATTCATGTTGATGTATGGCAGAAACCAACATGATATTGAAAAGCGATCATCTTCCAGTTAAAAATAAATTAATAAAACAGTAATGCAGACAACTCTGTTGGGACATTCCAAGACATTTGAAGTTTGATGTGCCTGCCCCATATCGATGAGACATCTCTTCCTAGTTCTCATAGGATCCTTATTATCCAACTATCCACTGGATGCATCAACTCAAAGCCAGTTGAAATCCTCAATTGCCTCTCCCAGTCAATAGAGCCAACGTAGCATCTCTCCACGTGTGATCTAAGAGTCTGAAGATGTGGCTTTCCCCTCGAACTTTACCCCCATTTCCTATCATCCCAGCCCTCTCAGTGGGGGACAACATACTGGCAGCCTGATCTCTATCCTTCTCTTCTTCTAAAAGTGATTTTCCGTTATGGCACCTCTCCCTACACTGCTTCCGGTTCAGCTGGGGCTGGTTTCTCCCTCCCATCTCAGGGGTACAGGCACGACCCAAGTCTAACCAATGAGAATACTTCATTGCCCTAACCAGCGTGATTAGTTCCCTGTGGACTGAGTCAACCAAAAGAAGATCTAACCTAGAAAACTGTAAGAGGAATTTGGATACTGCAGTCAGATCGATTTGGTCTGATTCCTGCCGACATGTAACTCTGAACAAGTTTAATAGTCATTGCCACAGACTGATTACAGAAAACGGTCCCAGCTCTTCACCCTGTTATCTATCACTGCCATTTTCCCAGATGACTCTTAGTATCCTCCCACAAAGCAGTAATCTATTTCCCCAGCCTTTGGATCTGGACTGGACTTGTGTCTGCTCTGGCAAAAAGAATGTGGCAGCAGTGAGTGTTTCAGTTCCAAACATAAGCCTCAAAAAGCCTTGAGCAATTAGGCAAGAGAAACAAATTAAAGGCATCAAAATAAGAAAAGAGGGGATAAAATTGTTTCTGTTTGCAGATGGCATGATCTTATACATAAAACACTCTAAAAACACTATCAAAAACTTAGAACTAATAAACAAATTCAGTTGACTTACAGGATACAAAATCAACGTACAAAAATCAGTTGCAATTCTATATGCTAACAATAAACTAGCTGAGAAATAAACATGGAAAATAATCCTGTTTACAATGGCATCAAAAAGAATAAAATACTCAGGAACAAATTTAACCGAGGAGAAGGAGCTGTACACTGAAAATTATAAGATAGTGATATAAGAAATAGAAGAAACAAATAAATGAAAAGATACATGTTCATGGGTTGGAAGAATTAATATCAGAATGTCCATACTACTCAAAGCCATCTATAGATTCTATCAATGCCTATTAAACTTCGGATGGAGTTTTTCACAGAATTAGAAAAACACAATCTTAAGTTTGATTTGGAACCACAGATGACCTCAAATAGCCAAACTAACCTTCAGAAAAAAAAAAAAAGTAAAGCTTAAGTTATCACAATTTCTGATCAAGCTGTACTACAAAGCTATAGTGATCAAAAACAATATACAGTGTTGCTATAAAAAAAACAGACACACAGACTGATGGAACAGAATCTAGAGCCTAGAAATAAACCCTCAAATACACAGTCAACTAATACTTGATAAAGGAGCCAAGGATACTCACCGGAAAAGTGAATCTCTTTTCAAAAAATCGTGTTGGGAAGTGTTTATCCACAAGCAGAATAACTTGTATCACTATATTACACAACTCACCCAAAATTAACTTGACATTAATTAATGCCTTAAATGTAAGATCTGAAACTATATAACACCTAGAAGAAAACATAAAAAGAAAGCTACCCGACATCTGTCTTGGCAACATTGTTTTTTTTTTTACATGAGACTAAAAGCATGAGCGCTGAGAGCAAAATAAACAAGTAGGAGTACTCAAGCTTCTGCAAAGCTAATGGTTCTATGGTATTAAGTCACTTTAGTTGTGTCCTCTTTTGCAAACCTATGGACCATAGCCTGCCAGGCTCCTCTGTGCATGGGAGTCTCCAGGCAAGAATACTGGAGTGGGGTGCCATGCCCTCCTCCAGGGGATCTTCCCAATCCAGAGACACGGGGGTCAAACGCGTGTGTATTTTGTCTCCTGTATTGGCAGGTGGGTTTTTTTTTAACCGCTAATGAAACCTGGGAAGCAAAGCTAAACAAACAGTCAACAGAATGAAGAAGAACAGAAGAAAGTATTTATAAACTATATATTGTAAAAGAAGTTAACATCTAAGTGTGTAAGAAAGTCACATACAGAGAAAGACAGAAATGTGATATCACTTATATGCAGAATCTAAAAAATATGACACAGATGGATTTATTTACAAAACAGAAACAGACTCACAAACATAGAATACAAACTTACGGCTACCAAAGGTGAATGGGAGGGAGAGGGATAAACTTGGAATTTGTAAGTAACAGATATACGTTACTTTACATTAAATAGATAGACAAAAGTGACCTACTGGGTTAGTGCAGGTGAATATATTCAGTGTCTTATAATAACCTATAATGGAAAGGAATCTGAAAATGAAATACATGGAATATTATAAACCAACTGTATTGAAAGAAACATTATAAAAAGAAAGTCATACAACTCAGTAGCAAGGAGGCTAATAATCCAGTTTTAAAAGGCAGAGGAACTGAAAAGACATTTTCCGAAGAAGACATACAAATGGCCAGTTCATCAAGGAGATGCCAATCAAAACTGTCATGAGAGATCACCTCCCACCTGTGAGAATGACTATCATTTACACAGGTAACAAGTCACTGGCCAGGATGTGGAGAAAAGGGGATTCCTTGCACCATTGGCGAGAATGGGAATTGGCATAGCCACTGCAGAAAATGGGGCTTCCCCGGTGGCTCAGAGGTGAAGGTTCCGCCTACCAAGGCAGGAGCCAAGAAGGTGCGGGTTCAGTCCCTGGGTCGAGAAGATCCTCTGGAGGAGGGCATGGCAACCCACTCCAGTATTCTTGCCTGGAGGGCTACAGTCCACGGGATCACAAAGAGCTGGTCACGACTGCAGCAATTTAGCCCACGGGCACAAACTGCAGAAAAATAATATGAAAGTTCTTCAAAAAATTAAAAATAGAACTACTTAGAATCCAGCAATGCCACTTCTGGGTTTATATCTGATGGAAATAAAATCACTGTCTCAAAGAAATGTATGCCGTATCCATTGCAGCATTATTCACAATAGCCAAGATGTAGAAATACACACACATACACACACACACACACGCACACACACACACAGAGTAAACACTAGATCCTGGAAGACTGGCAAGTAAAACCCTGATTATCAGAAATAGCTCTGTTTCTTGTTTAAAAATAAAACACTTACTTTTCCACACCTTGGTATTACCTTGGGGCATCTATAAACTGGGGTTGATAGTATGTATTCAATTCCATTCAGTGATGGTAAGTATCAAATAAGTTATTATTTATAAAATGCTTATAACCAGCTCTGATACACAGCAAACACTGTTAGTCATTCTTACTGGGATTGTTGTTATTATCATTATATTTAACTTTATCTCCTCTCTTGCAATCAAACACAGGGTGATTTGTACTGTGAAAAATATTCCATATTGCTGATAACACCAGGAATAAAAGAAAATGTGGAAAATGCTGAATAATAATTGCGTGCTTTTGAAAGACATCTGTACTCAATTCACAGAGACTTTCTCTGAAACTGCAATCCAGACACTGGCCACTATATATGACTACATGAACCATTCTCATAGCTGTTTAGACCAAAGGAGTCCAGTAGGGACCAATGAGATTCTCTCTACCAGGTATTTGGAATCAAAATCTAAGGTCAGCCCTTTAGAGCTGTTTGAGGCTAAAACTGTGATAAATTAAAAAAATAATAATTAAAAGAGCAATTTATATTGAGTTCTGGAGCAAATAATTCATCATCTACCACTATAGGTCAGTATCCTCCATAAAGTGGAGTTAATGATATCCATCTTTTTGGTTTATAGTGAGGATTAAATGAGAAAGTGAAAGTGTTAGTGAGTCAGTCCTGTCTGACTCTGCGGCCCCATGGACTGTAGTCCACCAGGCTCCTCTGTCCATGGAATTCTCCAGGCAGGAATACTGGAGTGGGTTGCCATGCCCTCTTCCTGGGCATCTCTGACCCAGGGATTGAACTCAGGTCTACCGCATTGCAGGCAGATTCTTTACCATCTGAGTCAAATGAGAGTGCATGTCGAGTGCTTGAACCCTCCCGAACTCAGCACATAGCAAGTCCTAAAAGAATGTGCTATTTTCCAAGGAAGTAAAACATTGTGTACTGAAAAACTGCTTATAAGCCAATGGGCTGTGAACTTTCAAAAGAAAAACTGGACATATACATATGACTTCATGAGAATAAAACAGCTGGGGCTAGTTGCCTAACATTTATTGAGTTACTGTTTGCTTGGCACACTGCTGATGGTGTAAATACACTACTTCTGAAAACACTCATGTCCTGGTGAGGAGGATGGTCTTTCTATGCTTATTGTATCCATGGAAATGCTGAGGTTGAGAAAGATAGCAATGAACCCAAAGTCCTACAACTGCTAAGTGACAGAACTGGGATTTGAACCCAACTATCTGACCCCCACGGCTTCCCTGGTGGCTCAGTTGCTAAAGAATCCACCTGCCATTGCAGGAGATGCAGGGTCCTCCCTGCATCAGGAAGATCCCTTTGAGAAGAAAACGGCAGCCCCCTCCAGTATTCTTGACTGGGAAATCCCAGGGACAGAAGAGCCTGATGGGCTACAGCCCATGGGGTTGCAAAGAGTTGGACACAACTTAGTGATGAAATAACAACAAATCTGACCCCCAAGATTATGTATTTAACCAATAAGTGGCTCTGCCTCTCTCTTCCCAAGAGCAGAAAAACCTCTGAGTTGTCACTTTTGGTTTTCTTGAAATATCTCAGCTTCAACAGAGACCTCCCTTTGTCCAAAGCCAAGTGTTGCTCTTAATAAGCCAGGCCCCTCCTTTCCGCACACAAGCGTCTTCTCTGAGACAAGGAGTAGCCAGGCACTTTCCAGCCCTGTGAATCCAGCTGATGGCATTCCTTCTTCCAGGGTTCAGATTTTAATTAGCTCATAAGTCTGCCAGTGGCGAGTGAAATATTCATTGCTCAGGAAAACACTTTAGTAATTTATGAATCAGAGTCATCCAGTAGAAATGAGATACGGACTGTTTGTACACCGGCTGTCTATTTTCCCTGGAACGCGCGATTTCCCCTTTGGCAACCTCGATGCTAAAGCCAGCTGCCTTTTTTGTGGGTTTGTTTGCCTTTGGGTAGTGGGGGTTAGAAGATTGTAATGTTAACGTGTTGGGACGGGTTGGGAAGGAGAACTAGAAAGTCAGGGGTATGATACTCTGTTGGAGAAGACATTATCAGAAGTCATTCAGAAAGCCACAAGTTATTATTATGAGAAAGTTTAAAAAGCCACAAGTTATTATTATTATGAAAAAGAAATAAGTACTATACAGAAGTATACAGTGTATACTGAGGAATACAGTACAGAGGTATACAGTGTTATAGACATGACTTAGACATATTGCATCTTCAAGTCTATTAAAATTCTCCTGATACTGGGTAAAAGTATAAAACACTACAGCCATTTCNTCTCCCATATTGCAAGTGGATTCTTTACCAGCTGTTCTTTACGGGTATAGTTCAAGGAACTATAGTGTAAGATTAAAAATATTTTCTTTATTTTTGTGGGTTTTTTTGATGAATTATTTGTGTGAAAAGTATTATAAACCTAGTACAGTATAGTACTATATAGCCAATTGTGCTAGTTGGGTACTGAGGCTAACCTTAATGGACTTACAAACAAATTGGACTTACGGACATGCTTGGAACAGAACTTGTTCATACATAGGGAACTTACTGTAATTCTGATTCCAGAAGTTGTACTCTTAATAACCATGTCATATTGCTTCCATGCGTTTCCCCATGGCTTGAAGAAATATAGAATATTTGGGTTGTTAATACCTTATCATTGATTCAAAATTATTCCTCAAACTCTCTAATCCACAAAAATGAGCTAGGCCATTCATTGAGAGGATAGCTTTTTCCACTGGTTTTAAATACATAAATGTACCTGCTGCAAACCCCAAATATTTAATATGGCATAGAAGTCCCATCCTGATCTGAACCTAGGCTACGTTTCCAACCTGTCACCTCTCCGCCTTCTCTTGCCCGCCCTCACTTTGCTATATTTTCTTCAATATGCCGAATTCCGTGCAGTTGTGCACATGTATCATGATTTCAGTTGACTTTGGGTATTTTTATTTAATCTTTGGCCAAATGTCCTCTCCTTTGTCTTCACTTGTCTAACCCTTTCTTGGCCTCACCTCTCAGCTTAAGACAATACCTCCTCCAAGAAGGCTCCCTGCCTTATTCCTTTCAAGTCTATTTGCCCCTCTAGAATCCTAAACTTTCTCTGCCTAGCACACACCACATTATCTATATCGTCCACTGACTCTCCCAGAAGACTGTAAAGACCTTGAGGACACGGTCTGTATCCTGTGTGCGACATCCATCAATGCCTAGCATGGCGGCTGGTACAGAGGATGCGGTCATAACCAGCAGCCAGATGGATGCTGAGCATCCCCAGGGACCTCTCTGTCTCATTTACCTTAAAACTGAGCAGAGTACCGCTGAAGGAATCACCTAATGGTGGCTCCACTGGCGTTCCACCAAGTCTCATGAATTGCACTTTCTTATCCCCATAGCCCTTGCCTTTGGTATCATCAGTTTTCATTTTCTTTTCTAAAAGGTTCTGTTTTAAGCTTTAATAAACTCATTGAATGGAAATGTACAGTCAGTGAGAGCAGCAACCCATCCGCAGCTTGACTATTTATGGATGATTTACTGGCTTCCAAAGTGAGGCTTCATTCTCATAAATTGGTTTAGGAGGGGAAGTTGGGACAAGCAGAGACACTGGTGTGTGGGACTGCAATAGTACTGGACCACTGGGAACCATAGCCTTTGAGTGACCTCTCATGATCTGCTTAGGGCTTGTCCTTTACTCCTAGGCTTTTAGAGACAGATAGAGCAATGGGAGTAGTGAAAATTGATTGCCTGGTCATCTGAGTTTTCTCCCTGTTTGCATGTTCAGGAAAGTGGTGAAAATGACTTTAGGCCTAATATGTGGTTGGTTGAGTGAGACAAAACTGTGACCCTAACTAAGGTGTATCACATGGAGAAGGGAATTTCAGAAATCACTGCTATGTATGCCTCAGTTTCCACATCTGTAAAATGGGCACATGATAAAACAGGGTTCCCTGGTGGCTCATTAGGTAAAGAATTCACCTGCAATTCAGGAGACCCAGATTCAATCCCTGGGTCAGGAAGATCCCCTGGAGAAGGGAATGGCTACCCACTCCAGTATTCCTGCCTGGGAAATCCCATGGACAGAGGAGCCTGGAGGGCTACAGTCCATGGAGTTGCAAGAGTCGAACACCACTGAATGACTAAATCCCCACTAGTACTTGTGAACTGAGGATCGTTGCAAGGATTATATAAAAAGAGGCACATGAGTCATAGAGCTCAGTGTTTGACACTCAGTGTTTGCTCAACAAATGTGAGTTTTTCTTCTCAATGTTATATGGCAGCCTGGATAGGAGGGAATTTGGGAGGCGATGGATACAAGTATATGTATGGCTGAGTCCCTTCGCTGCCCACGTGAAGCTACTACAACATTGTTTGCTAATTGGCTATACCCCAATAGAAAATAAAAAGCTTAAAAAATGTGAATTTTTATGACTATCACTTTTAATACAAGGCTATGACAATATCAAGACTTCAATAAATGTCATTGGCCGTGATGACCATCTTTGCTGTTTTCACGCTTTTCTTAGTGCTTCCCAGGGTAAGTTTTTAACAAATGTATAGGAATCTCCTTAAGATGGTTCCCAAAGATCTCTGACCTTGTGTGACTCACTCCCCTTGTAGAGAAGTTAGGTTAATGGACTCAAATGGGGTAGAGCAGGAGTGATGAGACGTCACCTCCAAGATGAGGTCATAAAATGACTGTGTTTTCCATCTTGGGTGAACTCTCCCACTCTCCCTGGAATTCCTCATTTGGGAGAAACCAGGGAACTTGAGCAGCAGACTTTCTGAAGCCAACTGGGAGCCACAGGAGAGCCACCCAAGAAAGCTCAGTGGTGCATCTTACTCCCCTAGAGACTTAACAATGATTTGGGCCCCAACAACCTACCAAAACTACTGAAAAAAGACTGGTCCAATTTATGCTGCAGCTGAAGCATCCCCGATCCAAAGAATCTATGAGATGATAAGCGTGTGTTGTTTTCAGGCACTAAGTTTAGGCACTACGCTTTATACAACAACAGATAACTAGAATGATACTGTTAGCAAGTATTTTCCTTTTGAACGGAAGCTCTATGAGCAAGACATTTGAATATCCTATCCACCACTTTATGTCAAATATCTGTCAACATTTCTGGCACACAGCAAGTGCTCCAAAAATATTTTTTTCTATGAAGGATGGAATGTGAAAGTGTTAGTTGCTCAGTTGTGTCTGACGCTTTGTGACCGCATGGACTGACTGTAGCTCTCCCGGTTCCTCTGTTCATGGGGTTCTCCAGTCAAGACTACTGGAATGGGAAGCCAATCCCTTCTCCAGGGAATCTTCCTGAACCCAGGGATGGAACTGGGTCTCCTGCATTGCAGGCAGATTCTTTACCATCTGAGCCACTAGGGAAGCCCCATGAAGGATGGGAACCCATCTAAGGATTCGTTTAACATGGGAAAGCCCAATCCTCACCAAGAACTTGTCATCATTAATGTAAAAGAAACATACCCATTTCTTCAAGAAAGGCATGGAAACATATCTTTTGCGAAAAGAAATATATCTTAGTAAAATGCTAAAAAGCAATATCTTTTGAACCTATATTTAAGGAACAATATATATTTAGTCGTTCAGTTGTGTCTGACTCTTTGAGATCCCATGGACTGCAGCCCACCAGGCTCCTTTATTTGTGGGGATTCTCCAGGCAAGAATACTAGAGTGGGTTGCCAAGTCATCCTCCGAGGAACATATGATTTTTAAGAAATGCTTTTGTAAGCCCTCAAACCTTGTTCTGTTTGCTATCTTAAATTCCTTCTCCATGTCCCCAAGAGCATTAGCTTCATGGCCAACGGACCTTTTTCCTACTCAGACAGTTTTTCAGCCAACAAATATTGTGTATTTATCAGTCAGTTCTGGCTGTGTGCAAACCACAACAGTCATCACACATAAAACTAAAAACAGCAGTAAAGAAAGAGAGAGGTGGGTGGGCACAGAAAGAGAAAGAAAGCAGTTGCCAAACAGATATATACCAGGGATGCATGGGGCTAAACCCCAAATCATAGCGGAAAGAGGAGAGGAAAAGACCACAGGGGCTCTTATTTTCAGCCAGGCAGGGGAAGGGAGGAAAGACACTCAGCCTCGAAGAGACTTGTGTCCAGGAGGAGACAGCGCTTCAGAACCACTCAGATGACAGAAGAGAAATATCTTGAACTAGAGGAGATGGATACATGGTATTCAGTTCTCATTAGGCTCATGGTGTCAATTTCATCTGGAACCCTGTTCCAGCGCTAATTTTCAGAGTGCTTGAGTGCTTCTTAAAATGAAGAGTGCTCACTCATGCTTAAATGCAGACTACATGGCCCATTTCTGCGCCTTTATTAAAGGGTATAGTGAGCGTGTACATCCTGTTCAGGGTAGAAATTTAGAGCTGTTAGATACATGACTTTGGACCTCCAGAGCAAAATGCCAGCTACTCCAACTGTTGCTATCTTTTCATACTGACTTGGATGCAAAATGTTCAAAATGTGTGTACGCACACACACACGCCACACACACACATGACATTCCTAGTTGCTTTGCATTTTGCAGCTTTTTTAATATCATATAAGGAAGGCTTTGCCTCTGCAAACGAACTCATAGCTTAGGTGCTGTTAAGAGTTAATAACTCAAAAGGTTTCCATTTGTCTTTTTTAGGTGGCCCAAATTTGGGGTAAGAGACCGTTTTACCAGATTTAAGGTGAGCACTTTTTTGCTCATAAAGCTCACTGTACATCTATTACTGGTCATATAATTGCAAAATAACCACTCACCATATGAAAGGCAAAAATGGGTGATCTTTTGAAAGGCAAAAATGGGTGATCTTTTGAAAGGCAAAAATGGGTGATCTTTTGAAAGGCTCAAGGCTTCTACTTCTAGGAATATATTCTGTTAAAAAAGTTCACCTCTATATACAGAGGTACCTATCCTAAGATGGTCATGAGCATTGCTAATCATAGTGAAAATTGGCAGTGGAGAGGGACTTTGTTTCCATCAACAAGGGGGTGAATATTCAAATAAGTGTGGACAAATCCATAACTTAAGGGACTGTGTAGCCTTTTAAAAAAGAGTAAAATTGATCTACACATTTTGACATGCAAAGATCTCCAAAAGGTACTGAGTGGAAGGATATTGAATCAGAGGATACCGTAGTACGTTCCTCCAGGCTAAAATAATATGCATGTATATATTTATAAGGGCTTCCCTGGTGGCTCAGATGGTAAAGAATCGGCCTGCAATACAGGAGACACTGATCTGATCTCTGCGTTGGAGAGATCCCCTAGGGAAGGGCATGGCAATCCACTCCAGTATTCTTGCCTGGAGAATCCCTGGACAGAAGAGCCTGGTGAGCTACAGATCACAGGGCCACAGAGTAGGACATGATTGAGCAAGGAACACATATATTTATAACATGGATGTGTATTCAGTTGAATTATACGATATGTTGCTGTTTTTATAACCAAAAACATCATATGACACAGCAATTCCACTCCTGGGTATTTATCAAAAACAAAAACACTAATTTGAAAAGATACGTGCACCCTGATATTCACAGCAGCGTTAGTTACAATAGCCAAGAGGTGGAAGCAACCTAACTGTCCATCAACAGATAAATGGGTAAAGAAGATATGATATACGTAGATAGATACACTCAATGGAGTACTGCTCAGCCAGAAAGAACGAAACTCCACCATCTGTAACAGCACAAATAGACTTGGGGGGTATTAGGGTGGCTCAAATGGTAAAGAATCCGCCTGCAATGCGGGGGACCTGGGTTCAATCCCTGGGTTGGGAAGATCCCTTGGAGAAGGAAATGGCAACACACTCCAGTACGCTTGCCTGGAGAATCCCATGGACAGAGGAACCTGGTGAGCTACAATCCATGAGGTCATAAAGAGTTGGACACGACTGAGCGACTAACTGGCATGCTCAGTGAAATATGTCAGACGGAGAAAGACAAATACTGCATAATCTCACACATGTGGAGTCTAAAAGATAAAACAGAAAAAGAAATAGACTCAGATTTTGAGAACTAACTAGTGGTTACCAGTGGGGAGAGACAAGGGGGAGGGACACAAGACGGCTAGGGAATTAAGAGGCACAAATTACTACACGCAGAAGAATAAGCTGCAAGGATATACTGTACAACACAGAATAAAACCACATTTTCCAATAACTATACTTGAACTATAAGCTTTAAACATTTTCACTCATTGTGTTGTACATCAAACATACCTCAATTTAAAAAAATGTGACTTGATGGGCCAAGTACTCCAAGAGGATTCATTTGTTGACTGTGTACAAAATAAACGGCACACAGGATATAGGCAAAACTCCGATGATTCTGACCTCTTGTCCTCAGGAACTTTAGTAATTGAGGATTCACTATAAGGCATAAAACCATGCTGTGCTTTTGTCTTTAATGAAATCTCTTTGTGTTTGTCTCTCTCTCCCTTGGTCCCTCCCTCGTTCTCTTTCCTTGTCTCATGCGATGTACACTTTGTGAAGGTCAAGTTGTCTCTGTCCTTTAAGGATTAAAGCTCCAAGAATTCAGGGTGAGAAGTCACGGTATCAACTGTGAATGAGACCACATGCAGTATCTGCTAAGTCAAAAAGCGCCTAATCAACGTATACACGTGGATGTTTGCCCTGGGATTGTAAAGCTTATTTCCCTTCTACAGGGATGAAAAATCAAATAAATTTTCTAGCACCTTGAAGGTATAAAAGGTACAAAATAACTACCAGAATAGTGTTCAACTCTTTGCAACCCCATGGACTGTAGCCCACCAGGCTCCTCTGTCCATGGAATTCTCCAGGCAAGAATGCTGAAGTGGACTGCCATTTCCTTCTCCAGGGGATCTCCCCAACCCAGGGATCGAACCCGAGTCTCCTGCATTTCAGGCAGATTCTTCACCATCTGAGCCACCAGGGTCGCCCACAAAGATCAAGTCCTTTCAGATGAATCTAATCTTCCTCAGTAGAAAAAACAAACCAGAAAAAAAAAAAAAAAGTTTTACACCCAGGCACAGGTATGAACCATTTTCATCCAAGCAAATTCTTAGTAATTTACTCCTAAAGCCCCCAGGACGCCCAGATATTTCTTCATCCTGTTTAAAACACAGGGGATATGATGGTAAAGCTGATCTATTCAGTAACTCTTCCATCCCTCACTACCCCCCTCCTCTCGA
This sequence comes from Neotragus moschatus, assembly GCA_006410615.1. Lineage (NCBI taxonomy): Eukaryota > Metazoa > Chordata > Mammalia > Artiodactyla > Bovidae > Neotragus > Neotragus moschatus. Next base: position 1,705,230 of record SJYA01002943.1, on the reverse strand, counting down.
CAGCAGAATTGTATTACACACAGCACACATTTAAAAATGTAATATAATCAAAGGAAGCATTATTCTTACAAAGGCTATTAAAAGAGCTAAGTAAATTCATACAGTATAATAAAAATGATTTATTTACTAGGAGAAAAAAAAATGGAAGGGAAAACAGTGCTGCGCAGCTCCATCTGCAAAATCAGGTTCCCATAGAATATTAATCTTCATTGATTAGCTTGGAAGAAAAGCAAAGCTTTACACTTTTGCTTTTACGGTGTCAGTTAATTCAAATACTTCAATTTGACAAAGCCCCATCTGATCACACTGAACTCCTTAATACCGAACATTGCAGAATATTCTATTTGCTTCTTGAAATCATCAATTTATGTCCAACAACATCTGTAGGAAAATGAGATCTGCCAAATGTCTCAAGATAGGGAACCACCATTACTGGTTTTTTGAGGTGGGCAGTTTTTCTTAACCTTTCTTTTCCACCATGTCCTTCTAGCAAAATAAGGAAGGAATGAAGACCCAGTCCCCACCTCCCCCACCACCCCCATGCTTCCTTGGTGGCTCAAAAGGTAAAGAATCTGCCTGCAATGCAGCAAACTCAGGTTCCATCCCTGGATCGGGAAGATCCCCTGGGGAAGGAAATGGCAACCCACTCCAGTATCCTTGCCTGGGAAATCCCATGGACAGAGGAGCCTGGCAGGCTACAGTCCATGAGATCACAAAGAGTCAGACACAACAGAGAGGCTGAGCACACACAAAGACCTCCCCCAGAACCCCATCCAGAAATATTGTTTAATGCCCCATTCCAGGGGTACAGGGATACCTTGGTGTTCATCCACAAGCAAAGACTAAGAATCTTAATTATATATCGCCAGTGGCCCTGGTAAAAGTCACACATTCTTTGCCACCCATTACTGCTTTGGTGGCTAGAAGAAATACAGCCTTTAGTCACTGATTTTTCTTCTGCGACACTATCATTTTGGCACTTTATTGTCACCATCACAACAAAAAATAATGAGTCATGTGTCTAGACTGTTAATGCCAGTTTTTATCTTGTAGGGCCTATGCCTCATTTATCTGTGCAGAGGGGATATGGTTTAGGGTTCTTTGTGCCCCCAGTTAATGCTCCAAATGTCATCCAAGTCATTAGATTAATCCATGTGCCAGAGATCTCTGCTTGCTGCAACCGCTGAGCACACGAAGGTCTCAGATTTTACAACCAACATAATCAGCAGTGTTCAGTCTCTCTAAGCCTGAGTGTGTGTGTGCTCAGTTGCTTTGGTCGTGTCCGTCTCTTTGTGACCCCATAGACTGTAGCCCCTCAGGCTCCTCTGTCCATGGGCTTCTTCAGGCAAGAATACTGGAGTGGGTTGCCACGTGCTCCTCCAGGGGATCTTCTTGACCCATGGATTGTACCCATGTCTCTTATGTCTCCCGCATTGGCAGGTGGATTCTTTACCACTAGTTTCACCTCGGAAGCTTGTTGTTGTTGTTCAGGTGCTCAGTTGTGTCTGATTCTTTGTGATACATTAACCCGCTCTTTGTGACACATTAACATAAAGAGTCGTTAACTCTTTGTGACAAGCTTAACTCCATTCAGACTTGCAGAGATAGGCAGGCGGCTTCCTCTCTCTGTGCCTCAATGTAAAGTGGAGATGGTGTTATTATCAATATTCAGTTCAGTTCCGTTCAGTCGCTCAGTCGTGTCCGACTCTTCGCAACCCCATAAATCAAAACACGCCAGGCCTCCCTGTCCATCACCAACTACTGGAGTTCACTCAAACTCACGTCCATTGAGTCAGTGATGCCATCCAGCCATCTCTTCCTCTGTCATCCCCTTCTCCTCCTGTCCCCAGTCCCTCCCAGCATCAGAGTCTTTTCCAATGAGTCAACTCTTTGCATGAGGCGGCCAAAGTACTGGAGTTTCAGTTTTAGCATCAGTCCTTGCAATGAACACCCAGGACTGATCTCCTTCAGAATGGACTGGTTGGATCTCCTTGCAGTCCAAGGGACTCTCAAGAGTCTTCTCCAACACCACAGTTCAAAATCATCAATTTGGCTCTCAGCTTTCTTCACAGTCCAACTCTCACATCCATACATGACCACTGGAGAAACCATAGCCTTGACTAGACGGGACCTTTGTTGGCAAAATAATTCTGCTTCTTAATATGCTGTCTAGGTTGGTCATAACTTTCCTTCCAAGGGGTAAGCATCTTTTAATTTCATGGATGCAGTCACCATCTGCAGTGATTTTGGAGCCCAAACAAATAAACTCTGACACTGTTTCCACTGTTTCCCCATCTATTTCCCATGAAGTGATGGGACCAGATGTCATGATCTTAGTTTTCTGAATGTTGAGCTTTAAGCCAACTTTTTCACTCTCCTCTTTCACTTTCATCAAGAGGCTTTTGAGTTCCTCTTCACTCTCTGCCATAAGGGTGGTGTCATCTGCATATCTGAGGTTATTGGTATTTCTCCTGGCAATCTTGATTCCAGCTTGTGCTTCTTCCAGCCCAGCGTTTCTCATGTTGTACTCTGCATATAAGTTAAATAAGCAGGATGACAATATACAGCCTCGATGTACTTCTTTTCCTATTTGGAACCAGTCTGTTGTTCCATGTCCCGTTCTAACTGTTGCTTCCTGACCTATATATAGGTTTCTCAAGAGGCAGGTCAGATGGTCTGGTATTCCCATCTCTCTCAGAATTTTCCACAGTTTATTGAGATCCACACAGTCAAAGGCTTTGGCATAGTCAATAAAGCAAAAATAGATGTTTTTCTGGAACTCTCTTGCTTTTTCCATGATCCAGCGGATGTTGGCAATTTGATCTCTGGTTCCTCTGCCTTTTCTAAAACCAGCTTGATCACCTGGAAGTTCACGGTTCACATATTGCTGAAGCCTGGCTTGGAGAATTTTGAGTTTACTTTATCAATAATAATTATCAATATTAGCAGACATCTAAATACCTAGGTGAATGAGCAGGTCTCTGTTCTTGTCACAGGATCAGGGCCATCCTTTTTATTCTGCAAGCTTCTTCCATAATCTTGATTGTGGTTTATCAGGATGGATTTGTCTGTGAGATGCTCTTACATGAGGCTCTCTCACTAGCATGAAGTAAAAGCTCAGGGAAGGCAGTGACTTGGTCTCAGTGTCTCATCATCTCATGACCAGCAGGTAGTGAAGAAAGCATCCATCCCAAAGAAAATGTCAATTTGTATTTATTAAAAAAATGAACGGAAGGATGAATGAATGAAATGTCCCAGGTGGCTCAGCTCAATGTTTTTCTGTTTGGAATCAGCTCTTTTTTTTTTTTTTCCTTCAGCGGAGATGCTTCACTCCTTGAACTTAATGGTGTTATTAAACAGAGAAGGAGATTCTATCGCTCTGTGGCTGCCTTTATTCTTAGGGTCTTGTTTCTCACAGCTCAGTTGGCAAAAAATCCTCCTGCAATGCAGGAGACCCCGGTTTGATTCCTGGGTTGGGAAGATCTGCTGGAGAAGGGATAGGCTACCTACTCCTGTATTCTTGGGCTTCCCTTGTGGCTCAGCTGGTAAAGAATCTGTCTGCAGTGCAGGAGACCTGGGTCTGATCCCTGGGTTGGGAAGACCTCCCTGGAGAAGGGAAAGGCTACCCACTGCAGTATTCTGGCCTGGAGAATTCCATGGACTGTATAGTCCATGGGGTCACAAAGAGTTGGACATGACAAAGTGACTTTCACTTCACTTCACTTTCCTAAATCTGGGCTTGGGATCCCTAGGTTCTGAGAGGTTGGATCACCACCGTTTCCAGCCTCCAACCACAGAGACCCTCCTCTTCTGAGCTGAGATGTCTGTGCCACACCTAGTCACGGATGCCCACCTTCCCTGGCCTGAAGGAGCACCATCTTTATCTTCCAGGTGGGAGGTATTCACCTGAGGACACCTTCTTCCTTCAAGGCTCTATATTGCTTTAGGGTTCTGAGAGGCAGCTAATGTCATTTTATCAGCAGGAGGGAAAGCCAAAAAAGAAGGCCTGCCTGCAGGATATCCCTCTTCCACGTGTTTGTTTCAGGGCACAGTAAAGCCAAACAGAATAGAAACCTGGAGACTGCTGCATTAAATAATTATAAGACACTCCAAGCTAAGTATTAGAAAATCTATGTGTATTCTTTACTTACTTTATCTCTCTATCTACTTTAAAATCTAGTTTTACAAAACTGTAAAGCCAATACATGCACATTATAAACTATTTAAAGTAATGCAAAGAGGCCATCCACCCTTTGCCCAGGAGGTTTTCAAAAGTTAACAGTGTCTCAATTGACTACAAACTACTATGTGTAAAATAGATAGCTAGTGGGAAGCCGCTCTACAGCACAGGGCGCTAAGCTCGATGCTCTGCGATAACCTAGATGGGTAGGATGGGGCGCTGGGGGCGGGAGGCTCACGAGGGAGGGGATATATGCACACGCATATCTGACATCATGAGAAACGCTGGGCTGGATGAAGCACAAGCTGGAATCAAGACTGCTGGGGGAAATATCAATAACCTCAGATATGCAGATGACACCACCCTTCTGGCAGAAAGCGAAGAGGAACTAAAGAGCCTCTCGATGAAAGTGAAAGAGGAGAGTGGAAAAGCTAGCTTAAAGCTCACCATTTAAAAAACGAAGATCACGGCACCTGGGAGATGGTGAAGGACAGGGAAACCTGGCGAGCTGCAGTCCATGGGGTCGCAGAGAATCGGACCCGACTGAGCCACTGAACAACAACAGCTGACTCACCGCTGAACAGCAGAAAGAAACACAGTGCTGTGAAGCAATTATACTCCAATTTTTTTTTTAAAGCAAAATTTCAAAGCAGTTCAGTTCACTTTTGTGTGACCCCATGGACTGCAGCATGCCAGGCTTCCCTGTCCATCACCAACTCCCAGAGTTTGCTCAAACTCATGTCCTTCGAGTGGGTGATGCCCTCCGACCATCTCATCAAAGCAGTTATCTTTAGCCAAAGACTGACAGCTGGGGTAGAGCTGTATAAGATTCTACTGTTTTGTATTATATGTATTTTTAGTGCTATTTGATTTAATTATGTATATAATTATTTAATTAAAAAAATTAAGGNCTTCGAGTGGGTGATGCCCTCCGACCATCTCATCAAAGCAGTTATCTTTAGCCAAAGACTGACAGCTGGGGTAGAGCTGTATAAGATTCTACTGTTTTGTATTATATGTATTTTTAGTGCTATTTGATTTAATTATGTATATAATTATTTAATTAAAAAAATTAAGGTAAGCTTTTCATTATAAGGACTAATTGGCAGATCATTGTTTTACAACACTGTGTTGGTTTCTGCTGTACATTATTGTAAATCAGCTGTAAATACACATATATCTCCTCTCTCTTGAGACTCCCTCCCTCCCATCTCCCCATCCTACCCCTCTAGGCTGTGAGAGAACACCAAGCTGAGCGCTCTGGGCTATGTAGCAGCTTCCTGCCAGCCATCGATTTCACAAACGACGGTCTACATACGTCAAGGCTACTCTCTCGATCCATCCCACCCTCTCTCTTTCCCCCGTGTGTCCACAAGTCTGTTCCCTACATCTGCAGAAGTTAACAGTATCTGGCATCATTTTACACAGTG
>SJYA01002943.1:1682610-1698228 GCA_006410615.1 Neotragus moschatus | reverse complement strand
CATGGGGAATAAGTGTTTACTAGATAAATGGATGGATAGATACATTTTATACCTGTCCTTCGTATAGTTTAACATCTAATAGTCATACATTACATCGCTCTGCAAGTTGTGAGCATTTTAAAATTGTTTGGGAAACAAGCAAAGAACACCTTGTATGTAAATGAGATGAAATGAAGAGGCTCTTTATTGTTACTGAAAGGACTGGGAGCCTATCTGTGTAAGCGCACACATGTACTTCCTGAATGTGAGTTCTCAATTAATCCCTTTTCCCCCACGCTTCTGATTGCAGAGTTGATGTTCACGATGACCCCAAGGCCGTTCTGAATCATCAGAGATTAAATTATGTCAAGCACGATTTTTAGCGAAGTGTATTTTATTTCCTTCTAATTAGCTGAAAATCGGTCATCCCCACATCTTATTTCCAGGATCAGAATGATTAAGCAGGGGCATCTTCCTTTGCTTCATCGATCGCTCTGCCCCCACTTCCTCCACCTTTTGTCATGTCCAGCTCCTTTATCTTTTCTAGGTCAACTGTGTAGTCCAAGATGAAAACAGAAAGAAGAAAGGCAAGAGTTAACTCAATATTTTTTTAAGTCAGAAAACCCCTCCACTCTTCAGAGTTGAGCAAACACATGTTCTGGACTTCAACTGAGGTTATTGTTAAATCAGTTTTAAGATTCTTTTCAAACACAAAAGACATATGGGGTAAAAAAAAAANGATTTTCAACAAATGTCTGTTGAATTAAATGAAATAATTATGCCAAAAACCAAATAATTATTATGATGCTAGAGCTCTGAGACAGACTAATTTCCAAAAGAAAAAAAAATCTTGAAACATATAGAAAACCCAAACATTAAAGAATAAAGGCAATGAGTAATCCTGAATCAATGACCTACCGAATTGTAAGGGATTTCAAAGACTTATGACTTAAATCATCACTAAAAATCACAGAAGGTGTTTGCTCTTCTGTTGGTTTTATCACCAGAAATGTGGAACAAACAATGTTAAGTTGTAAAATACTTTTCAATCTGATTCTAGCATTTGCCAATTCTCAACTAACGTTGCCATGTAATTAGCCTACATTGCTTATTCTTTGACCAGGATGGATCAAATCAGATAACAGAGTTATCTCAAGAGATAGAAACTAAAACCAAACAAAACAGAAAAAATCAAAAAAATGCACACACACACACACAGAGCCATAATGTATTTGGAAGTTAAGAACACAATGGAACACTCAGGTGTACTAGACTCAAAGACACGAAACATGGCTTCACGGTTCATGGTGCTATTCGAGACCCACAGGAAAAGTAGTTTCAAGGAGTAAGGAAGAATTCAACTAAGAGATACTAAATAGTCTCACGTATTCTAGAACTTTATTTCAGAACCAGAGCTTTTGTGTCATTAGCAGTCCTTCTGGACGGGGTCATTCCAGAGAGCTGTCACTAGCAAAAGCAAAGGCTAGGACTTGCTTTCCTTGCCTGGCATCCATTGCCCACCTTCACCTGTGTTGAGGAATTAGGCTCAGATCAAATGTTGCAGGGAAGAAGATGAAAGCTCTTGCCTCCATGGGTGGTCATGAGGCCCAGAGCTGGCCAATCACCATATACTCCCCCCGACCACTGAGATTGGCTAATGGACTGGCTTATACCTAAATGAACCAATGAGGGGCAGTTCTGGCACTTTTGCTTCGACTTAAAGACTTTGGGAACTGAGCTGTTCTCTTTTAGCTATAAGTGCTTAGCTAGAGGAACAGAAGCGTGAAGTTGCCACGTTAGCAGGAAGAAAGGTTTGTCTGTGACCAAAGCCTTCATCAAAGGAAGCACAGATGAGAGAAGAAAAGAAAGATTTCTGAGACTATTGTCTGAATTTCTGGGTGCAGCTATGTCTGGGATCTATCTCTTAGACCTTTCTGTTTTGTATGCCAGTATACTCTCCATTTATGTGTGATTTCGTCTATTTGAAGTGGTTATTTTTCCCACTCTCACCTGAACGGAGGCAGAGAAATACTCAATCAAAGAGCAAGTAGTCGAAGAGTATTAGATCCCCTGCTTTTACTGCCCTTGTCTCAATTGACCATAAACTGAAACCAACATGAAACCTACTTGTCTTTGGGTGTCATAGTTTAAATATCCACACTAAGGAGTCAGCGATCTAACAGCAAGAGATCTTGACTGTAGAAACCCAACATCCTCATTTCATTTTACCATTGAAGGTCAGGAAAACCGAGTCTTGAGCAAGACTTTTACTTTCCTACATCTCACGTTCCTCAGCTATGACTTACGTATAATTTCCCTCCATCTCCGATTTCAGAGAGTCTGTTCTTTTTTTTTTTTTTTAATTGGAGTATAACTGCTTTGCACTGTTATGTGAGTTTCGGCTGTACAAGGAAGTGAATCAGCTATGTGTACACATGTATCTCCTCCTTCTGAAGCCTCCTTCTCAATGCCCTCCATCCCACCCCTCTAGGTCATCACAGAGCAGCAAGTGGAGCTCCCTGTACTACACAACAGACTCCCACTAGATCCCTGTTTGAGAGGGGCGGGCTCTCCTGATGGGGATGAGGTGAGGTGCCAGATTCATTTGGAAGCTTTTTCAGACTACGCTAGTTCTCTCTCGTGAGAAGCCACAATAACTACTGGCAACACACCTGCCTTCAGCTCGGCTGAAGGATGAGGGAAGGGAGATGGGGAGCAAATTTAGAGGTCAGTAAAGTTATAAATAAATAAATTTAGAGGTCAATAAATACCTTCAGTATAGCACCTGACAGTCAATATACGAGTACTGTTTTTATTATTTAATTTGGCTTTAATTTATATAGAAATTTAGGAAGTACATCTATCTAATCCTAAAACTGCTAGTCTCTTCTCATATGGAATGGCTTTAACAAATTAGATTTTATAGATGAAAAACATAAAAGGAAGGCTAAATTCTGTTTTCACTCTTGTCATTACAGAATAGGGGACATGAATTTGAGCAAACTGGGAGAGAGAGTGAAGGACAGAGGAGCCTGGAGCGCTGCAGTTCACGGAGTTACAAAGAGTCGGACATGACTTAGCAATGGAAAAACACAACACAAACCTCTCTGGGCCTCAGTGGCATAACATGCATAGTGGAAATAATAATAATACCTTCCTTTGTTTCATTATTATTTTCAATGTATTTCAAATGGGACCTTATTGTACATACCTATTTGCATCGTCGTTGCTTAAGGTAGCAATGACTCTCTTTCACATCAATTATTAAACTGCATTTCTAAATTTAGCAGGACTGAAGAGGGGCCACTTCTTTCTTAGAGTGTAAGTTCCATATGAAAAATGGCCCAGTCAATTATATTTAATGCTTTATCCTCAGCATCAGACCTGACGCCTGGCCTTTCATAAGCAATTTTAGAAATACATATTCATTGCTAAACTGGCTTGAGATGGGGCACGTCAGAAACTCAAAATAGCTTAAGGTCTGGAAATCAAAACTGCTATAAACACAGGAGAATGAGGTCACTGGTTTTCCATCCTCCCCTTTTTTAAAAAAAATAATTACAACTTGGAAGGTGATGGATGACTCTTCCAATTGTGTAACATACAATAGTATCTTATGCAGAAGACTCAGGAAGCAGCCATGCTTTTGAGAAACAGGGTTTTCCATTATCTTTTTAGATGCAGAGAGAATTAGGATGAGAGTTGGACATGGAAAGAGAAAGAAAAGGAGGGAGGAAATAAGGAAGGAAGGAAAAAAGAGGGAGGGAGGGATGGAAGGAAGAAGTTAGACGTGTGTGTGTGTATGTGTGTGTGTGTGTGTGTGTCTATGGTGCATGGGTGTGTGTGCTCAGTTGTGTCTGATACTTTGCGACCCCAAGGACTGCAGCTGGCCAGACTCCTCTGTCCGTGGGATTTTCTAGGCAAGAATACTGGAGTGGGTTGCTATTTCCTACTCTAGGGGATCTTCCCAACCAAGGGATCGAACCCACATCTCTTGCATCTCCTGCCCTGGCAGTGGGGTTCTGTAACGACTGCACCACCTGGGACACACACGCAGAGTTAGGCTCAAGCTTGCAATCATATCACCCATGCTTCCTGTGAAGGTTCAGTCAACACCAGAACTGACAATATACTTGCAGTGCTCAGTAGAAGTATTCATGCATGTATCTTTGGCTTGAAAAGTTCTTTAAAAATTAGACTGTGTTTTCTAATCTCAAAAAAATTGCTGGTTGGATGATTTTCATTTCTTTGTAAAGTGACAAGTGATACTTCATTTTTTAGCAAAAGGTTAATGTTAAGTCTCCAAACTTTATAAATTGTACTTTCTCCATAAAATAAACTATTGCATGCTGGTGTGCAAGATTAGCGAGAAATGTTCATACTGTTGAAAATAGATGAATTTTGCATTTCAAGGTGACAAGTGCAATGTCAGACCCAATCAATCGATCACTGCATAATTATTATTGCAAATGATCCATATCCATGCTGCAAACCTTAAGGGGAATTTAATGAAGCAGTAAGCACATCAATAATACGATCTACTCTGGTCTCTATTAAATCTCATGATTCATAAATATCCTGGCATGTTTTATTCTTCCTTTAAATCCTGTGAAGACATCTAAAAAAGTGAACGCTTGAGGGCTACTATTTAACACTTCACTAAAGGCAATTCTAAGGCTTTCAGTGAGATTTAGGCTCAAAATTGGATTCCTCTTTACCTACGGGCTAATGGAATCCCATAGTCTATGGATGCATACGGAACAAAGTTAGCACCGAGGTAGGTGTTAATTACCTAGCAACTGAAATTTGAATTGCCGAAGCAAAAACCCCTGCAAATAGCAGGTGAATTAGGATCCTGAATCAGAGGAGCATTTCCTTCTGAAGAGAGAAAGGGTAGAGTCTAGCAGGACTTACACTGTTTTGTTGTGAGGTGGATAAAGGCATGGTCTGGGCAGGACTAGCCCAATTTGAGTTATAAGAGGTGGTTCAGATGGTAAAGAATCTGCCTGCAATGTGGGAGACTCAGGTTCGATTCTTGGGTTGGGAAGATCCCCTGGACTAGGAAATGGCAACCCATTCCAGTGTTCTTGCCTGGAAAAGTCCATGGACACAGCAGCCTGATGGGCTGAGGTCCATGGGGTTGCAAAGAGTCGGACAAGACTGAGCAACGAAACCAGCACCATTGGCAGCTGATGGAATCTCTGTGTAAATAAAACGGCACTGGGTGGATGTAGCTCCAGGCTATGGCGTGCAGCTTGGTGAGGGCAGCGAACTCTGGGTTTCATCCTTATCTCCATGCACTGGTGCAGTTCACCAACTGTACAATCCCTGGGCACGAGACACAGACAAGCCAGTACTGGTCCAGAAGTCACACACTCCAACTTGTTGGTTTTTGAGCATCAATCAAGTTCTGACATCAAGAGAAGCTGGAGGCAGACTTGGGAACTATCCTTGCATTTGTCTTTGGTGGCAAGCAAATATGTTTTAAGGGGCTTCCCTAGTAGCTCAGCTGGTAAAGAATCCGCCCGCAATGCAGGAAACCCCAGTTCGATTCCTGGGTCGGGAAGAGCCACTGGAGAATGGAACAACTACCCACTCCTGTATTCTGGCCTGGAGAATTCCATGAGCTGTATAGTCCATGGGGTCACAAAGAGTAGGACACGACTGAGCGACTTTCAAAAACACGTTTTAAAAATATACCATATGTTGAAGTCCAAGACTTCAAGTTTGTGCTCAGACACTTCAATCATGTCTGACCCTTTGCAACCCTGTGGACTGTAGTCCACCACGCTCCTCTGTCCATGACATTCTCCAGGCAAGAATCTCACCACTCCTTCTCCAAGGAAATGGGTCACCATTTCCTTCTCCAAGGGATCTTCCCGACCTGGGGATAGAACCCACATCTCCTGCACTGGCAGGAGGGTACTTCACAGCTGAGCCACCTGAGAAGATAGTATATTTAAATAACTCAATATCAGACACTGCTGTCCATATCTTTCCTGTGCCAATATTTATTTCCTTGGTATATAATCTTTTCTCAGATCATAAAGTACACATTTCTTTCTTTTAAAAACAATCTTTTTACCTACAAACTAACCTCTAAAAAGATTTAGCAGTTTAGATTCCCAGCAAAATTGTCTGAGAATGAGTGCTCTCACACTCTGGCAAACAGAGTGAGAGAAGGATAATATTATCCTTCTCCATCTCTTGCAATTTAACAAAACCCTTGTTTTTTTTTTTTTTTTTTTTTTGCATTTGTCTGACATTGGGGAGGATGAATATAATGTCCTATCCTATTTTATTTTTTCTGTCTGAATTATCTGTTCACTTTCCTTTGCTCCCTTTGTACCTTTTAAAAGTTGTTGTTGCTCATTTCATTAATATTTATCATGAGCTGTGTTAAAATGAAATTTGAAAAACTTATGTCCAATAAAGAGAAAATGAGTAAGTAAATGTACATCCAAATGGTTAAAAAAAAAAGATACAATCTTTAAAAACTCATATTCTCAAATAAATGTAGCAACATCAGAAAATGTTCCTAAAGTAATTTGTATGAAAATATATTTCCAGTGTGACTCCAATTTTGAGGAAAAAGGATATCCAAGCAAATTCAGATATATGGATATTTTAAAACAGGGAGCAATTTATCAAAATATTAAGTTGGGGTGTTATAAGTTGGGGGAAGAGTGTTTCTATTCATATTTTGAATTCTTTATAATATTCAAACATCATTTTTATTTTCTTAAAGTAACCATTCTTTTTTAAAAGAACACTTTTCTGGGGCAATTTCTTCTATTCATTTTTCAGAACATAGCTACTAAGACCAATATCTGTCCATTTCATTAGAGTCCAGAGTTAAAGACTGCTTGTATCTTCTGTTTTCTTTCTTCATCGCTCTCTGAAGAGTTTTTTTCCCTCAATATGAGAGTTAATTAGTAGTAATAGGCAAAAAAGGAGCAGAAGTGGGGCATCCCTGGTGGTACAGCACTTAAGAATCTGCCTGGCAATGCAGGGGACACACAGGTTCAAGCCCGAGTTGGGGAAGATTCCACACACCACGGGGCAACTAAGCCCACGTACCACAGCTACTAAGCCAATGTGCTACAGACACTGAGCCCAGGTGCCCTAGAGCCAGGGCTCTGCAACAAGAGAAGCCGCTGCCATGAGAAGCCCTTTCATTGCAAGGAAAGCTAGCCCCAGCTCATCGCAACTAGAGAAAACCTGCTCACAAATGAAGACCCGGTGCAGCAAAAATCAAATAAATAATTTCAAAAAACTTTCACAGATCTGTCAACATAACATAGCATATACATGCGAGCAAAATGGAGTTGAAAAAATTACTACTTTTGTTAACTTGCACTTCCTTTTCCATCATTACCCAGGCAAAGCTTTTGTTTGTTTGTATGTCAAGCAGTGATAGGAAAGGCTTTAAAAATAAATCTCTACTATCCAAATTTTAGAAACCATGATTTGCAGATTCCATATACACTCCTAATTTCTAGGTATGGTACCTATAAGTTGCCAGTATAAGAAGAAATTAAACAATACTTTTATAACATACTTAGTTATGTTTGATTCTTTGCAACCCTTTGGACTGGAGCCCACCAGGCTCCTCTGTCCATGGGATTTTTTTCAGGCAAGAACACATTGGAATGGGTTGCCATTTCCCTTCTCCAGTGTATCATCCCTACCCAGGGATTGAACCTGTGTCTCCTGCATTGTAGGCAGATTCTTTATTTGCTGAGCCAATATGGACGCCCCTTTATAAAACTCATACACACACACACACACACACACACACACACACACACACACAATGGCTGTATATGTTTTAAGAGCATCAGTGTGAATGTATTTGGCTGTTTATGAAATCCTCTTGCGTTCACACACAAAGAATGCTACATCTTTGGCTTTGGCTTAATTTTACAAATGAGAGAAAGATGTAAGAATATAGGCCCATTTCATTAGTTGAAAACATCGAGGGCTTCAGCGAAAATGTGAAGCGATCATGCATAAGAAAAAAAAAAGTCCATTTGTCTCTCAATCCTCCTTTAACTAATTGTGTTCCTGTCCTCATTTGTAGCCCTTGCCTCTTTGATTAGCCTTTTAATTTTGCACATTAACACACTCTCTTTACTTGAACACTCCATCACTGAGCTCATTGAAGTCAAATGCCCTTGAAGATACTTGAAATTCCTAACAACACTCACTATTATTAAACTGTTTTGTATTTCTGATTGTCAACCAAAAGTGCTGGGTTATTGGACAGAGTCAGCCATTGTGCAAAGCGCTGTGCTTTATTCAAGAATCTCTCAGCCCATTCCTGCTGGCTCTGCAGGAGACCAAAGAGTTTCAATACACTCTACATTTTTCCTTTTTTCCCCCTTTTTACCCTTTATTCCTTGCGCACCCCGCCCTCATCACAGTTTTTGGGTAAATAAGAAGGGAAGCCTGCTGATTCAGCACTCGGGAAGGAATCACTGGAAAGGTCTGAGAATAAGGTTTCTTTGAAAATCAGGGCTGGATGCAAAGAAGGTTTCCTATGTCTGTGTACTTGCCTGTAATTGGTTAACACAGACACATGGGGCAGGGGGGATTTGGTGGTTTGTAGCAGATGGAGAGTTGCTTCAAATCCTGAGAGAAGGATGACTGGTCAGTTCTGAGTGTGTGTGCGCCCCATTGCTTCAGTTGCTTCTTTGAGCCTGGTCGAGCTCCTGTATCTGTGGAATTTCCCAGGCAAGAATACTGGAGTGAGTTGCCATTTCCTCCTCCAGGGGATCTTCCCAACTCAGGTCTCTTGGATTGGCAGGTGGATTCTTTACCACTGAGCCACCTGGCAGCCTGCTAACCCCCATGTCCCAGCTGAGAGTCCTTCTTGGAACAGTCTTGATTGATGTCACCATTCCTAAAACCCCTCCTTTTTTCTACAACTCCAGTTCTCTGTTTTGTCTTAGACACCGCTGCAAACTGTAATTATAATGTTTATTCCTTTGTATCCCAGGCATCTATTGTTTTTAACCTAACCAGGACTCATTTCTCCTTCTGCTAACAGCTCTTTAATATTTCTTGAGAAACCACCTCTCCCCAACTCTCAGTTCATGCTTTAAAAAAAAAAAAATCTGTGCCTATTCTCAGATTCCAAGCAGTATTTCATCCAAGTGTGGACATGGTTAGGAGATGGTTCTGGATGTGTAGGTGACCCAATCCAAGAGCAACAGAATGGGCTTCAGAACTTTTCTGAGAACTGAGTAATTCTTGGATGAGCAAGGTTCATCTGATGGGGCTGCTCTCATCATAGTACTCACAGCAGACATCAGCTTGGAGCCACTAGAAGTACTGTTATGAAAGTGTTGACTGAAACCACTTGCATTGGCCACACTCACTTGCCATAGACAGCATGGTGCTGTCTCCAAAAACTAAGCAGGAGAATTTGGGACGAGCCTAAAGAGGGCGGAGATGACCAACTTCCCAGAGGCCTTCTCCCTGGAATCCATCTTGGCTGAGAGATGTGCCATCAGGAAGGATCCTGAGTCAGACTATGGGCCAAGCAAGATGACTGGCCAGACACAACCTGGAAACTAACACCATCTCCATAAACCCTGAGACTGCGAGCCACATGGGAGAGCAGTTCTCCTGGGTTCCCTTAACTCTCCTGCTCCCTGCCCAGTGATGCACGTCCACCTCTGTGGGACCCTATAGACAGTAGCCTGCCAGGCGCCTCTATCCATGGGATTCTCCAGGCAAGACTACTGAAGTAGGTAGCCATTCCTTTTCTCCAGGGAATCTTCCTGACCCAGGGATCGAACCTCCATTGCTGACGTCTCCTGCATTGGCAGGCAGGTTCTTTAGAGCCATCTGGGAAGCCCCCTCTGCCTGGGCACCCCTTCCCAATAAAGTCTCTTGCTTTGTTAGCATGTGTGTCTCCTTGGACAATTCATTTCCGAGTGTTAGACCAGAGCCCACTCTCAGCCCTGGAAGGTACCCGCCTTCCTGCAACTAAACTTCAGCCACCTTGTGGAAGGGGTACAAAGGAAAGTGGATCTGAGAAGCAGAGTTAGACATCCAAGGATGAGCCTTGACCAACTGCATCCATCTGGCCTTCAAAATGCACCTCTGAGTTTCTTGGATATGTGACCCCATGTAGTCCCTTTTGAAACTCATCTTAGTTCTACAACCATGAAGTGAAGTGAAGTGAAGTCGGTCAGTTGTGTCCGACTTTTTGCAACCTCATGGACTGTACTTTACCAAGCTCCTCTGTCCATGGGATTTTCCAGGCAAGCGTACTGGAGTGTGTTGCCATTTCCTTCTCCAAGGGATCTTCCCGACCCAAGGATCAAACCCAGGTCCCCCGCATTGCAGACAGATGCTTTATCACCTGCTCCACCAGGACGTCTGCAACCATGAGCCTCAACTGAAACCCACTGTCTGCTGGCTTTATTCCTGCATTACCACGTGGGCTTTGTTGTGTTGTGTTTCATCAGTTTCCTCAACTACATATAAATTCCACAAGGACTGAGCCCAGATCACGTTCTCCATGTCCTCAATACAGCACAGACAATATCTGACACACTGGAAACTCTCAGTGATTAGTTTTGAACAAATATACAGATGAAAAAAAAATTCTAACTGTTTAGTGACGCACCCAGACCTTGTACACATGCTTGCTGTCAATAAACTTGCCTTGAGTTCCCACCAAGTGTGGATCTTGACTTCCATGTACACAGAAAGGCACTTTGTCACATGAAAGGATTAACAAGGCGATTCAGATAAAGAAGAAATGGCCAAAGATAAGTGAGCATGCAATTCTGCATCACTGACAAACATTTAGCCAAATTTTTGTTTTGTCACAGCGGGTTCTACTGAGACAGAACATTCTAGCTAGAATTGCATACTTTTCCAATAGACAGACTAGCAAATAACAGAATTGCAAGTCACTCCTTAACAGTACACAGAATTTTCATCAGTGAACAGTAGTCTTTGATGTGCTGGAAAAGCAAAGTCTATTCTTAGGGTATTAAGAGATTGGGACAACATTCTGGGGTAATTAGAGAGAGTGGATAATTCAGATGTTATCAATAGCGGGTTATTTAAATGTAAACAGAAATTGCTCACTTGCCCTCTCTTTCTCTCTCATAATCTGTAGTTATCTAAGGCCAGACATTGGGGTATGATAAATAATATATCTAGAATAAAACGTTGCAAAAGGAATACAAAAATGCTCGTATCAGGGTGCCTAGGAGTGTCAATCCAGTACAGAAAATTTGAAAGATTGAATCTAAGTGTAAAACCATGGGGAATATTAGATTCAGAATGTAGAGACATGACGTGTCTTATCCAGCCCACATCACCACCTGGATAGCATTAAATTTCCCCCATCGGGCTTCCCACGTGGCTCAGCAGTAAAGAATCTACCTGCCAAGGCAGGAGACATGGGTTCGATTTCTGGCTGGGGAAGATCCCCTGGAGAAGGAAATGGCAACCCACTCCAGTACTCTTGCCTGGGCAATCCCACGGACAGAGGAACTTGGTGGGCTACAGACCATGGGCTCACTAACAGCTGGACATGACTGAAGCGACTAAACGACCACAACAAATCCTTTCCAAATTTTTTCCCACACCTGCCTCTCCTTCCCAATTGTTTACTTCAGTTTCTACCTAAGATGTCTTGGGATAATAAACAGAAAGCACAATGTCCAATTCTCTCTATACTTGTCCTAAAAGCTTCATGTTCCTTAGTTGTCAAAACAATGCTCTGTTGCTTCCCGAAATTATCTTGTTGGGATTGAATATCAATTTTTCAATTTGTTCTTCTCTGAATGGGGACGTAAGGTTTTGTATAGAAACTAATTTGGTTATGTCATTCAAACCTACATCATTTGATCAAGTATTTATCTGAAGGTTTGTGAAATTTTTCCAAAGGTATATGAAACACCACTCAAAATGTAAAATGAAGAATAAGGCTGATTCACATTAAATCAGCTTTCTTTTTTCTGATCCTCTGGAGCTAAAGAACCTGCAGAGTT
Organism: Neotragus moschatus; assembly: GCA_006410615.1. Taxonomy (NCBI): domain Eukaryota; kingdom Metazoa; phylum Chordata; class Mammalia; order Artiodactyla; family Bovidae; genus Neotragus; species Neotragus moschatus. The sequence continues at coordinate 1,686,226 of SJYA01002943.1, read as the reverse complement.
GGCTAAAGACTGTGTTTAAAACTTAAACATAAAGCCTTCGTAAGCCTTTTATATTAATACTCATTGGGCTTTGCTTTATACACACACACATGCACATACGGCTCAGGAAGGCACACAATCCTAGTGCCTAGAATTTCCTACTGAGAGAAAACATTGGCTCACTTCTTGTTTCCTTCAATGCAATGCCATGTATCTGCTTCCCTATATAGCTGGCCCATTATTTTTATAGGAATCTTTAGACACAAAAATTCAATGAGTTTAGGGTCATTATTAGATCGGAAAGAAAAATGGACGAGGCTTTCTGATACAAATCACTTTACAGACAAAGAGGGATGTGCATACAAACAGAATTTCAGACAAACACCCCCCAAAAGTACCGATCAATTTACATCAATGGCTTCTGGGTGCTCAAGCGGAAAATAACGTATTACTCCTTCTGCCGGCGAGAGTCGGCAGTAAGTAGAGGCCATGAATGGTTAAGCCAGAGGGGGAGAAGATGTAACTCATAAAGGAGCTTTCATTCATTACTGTTCAGGCCAACCACACTCCTGCTCATCAACCAGAAGGTTGGTTGGGACGTTACTGAGTGACCACCATTCTTTTTCGGGCTGAAGACATACAAACACTGGGTGCTTCTGACTTAAAGATGCTAGGACACTAGCCCTTTACAAATGTTTAAGGCGTATCTTTAAGCAACCTTACAGATGCTCCTTTGCTGGGATGCAAAAGAGGAAGTGGGCTGGGTTTGGCAAAAAAGGGTGGTCATTAGAGTGTTTGAGAGAGTGGAGTCTGTTCAGAGCTCTGGGTTGTCCCTGGTGACATACAGAAAACAGCAAGAATTCTGCTATAAGTTATAGGTAAGGAAACTAAGAGATGATAAAAGATGAACATTTTTATGGCAGTAATCAGAGTCGACGAGGTCCATTTTTCTGAGCCCCTAACTAAGATCTACAGTGATGGTATCAGTGCTCAGTGAACTTGCCAGGTCAGTAGAAATGAATTTCTGAATCAGAATTCACAGGGGAAAAGGATTCATCTTTGTATTCCTGAGGCATTTTGCTACAAAGCAGTCCAGTCACAGAAAACATAGGAATTCTCAGCTTTGGGATAAAGCCGAAGTCTTTCCCCAACAACAACAGAAAAAAAAAAAAAAAAAAAAGAGAGAGAGAATTCCTCTTTGGTTACTGCCTGCAGTCTCTAGCACAGATTCCCACAACAAGGAACCATTTAATTAGCTAGCCAACTAAGTTGGAGAAAAAAGACCACACTCGGGCTTCTCGTGTAACGAAGCAGAACTAGGAATCACTATGAAAAGGAAGTTCCTGGACGGTTAGATTTGGCCCAAAGGAGCAAATATCTGAAGCAGAAACAAAGAATTAGCAGATGTGTGCATTGCAGTCAACAGGTGATTGATGCTAACAATCAACTCTCCATTCTCAGCTCTTCCTGATTTTCAGAACGTCTTTTTGTTGTTGTTCAGTCCCTCAGTTGTGTCTGACTCCTTGTGACCCCAGGGACTGCAGCACCCTAGGCTCCCCCGCCCTTCACTACCTCCTGGACTTTGCTCAAACTCATGTCCATTGAATTGATGATGCCTTCCAACCATCTCATCCTCTGTCTCCCCCGTCTCCTCCTGCCCTCACTCTTTCCCAGCATCAGGGTCTTTTCAAATGAGTCAGCTTTTTGCATCAGGTGGCCAAAGTCCTGGAGCTTCAGCATTAGTCCTCCTAATGAATAGTCAGGGTTGATCTCCTTTAGAATTGACTGGTTGATCACCTTGCTGTCCAAGGGACTCTCAAGAGTTGTTTTTCCAGCACCATAATTCGAAAGCATCAATTCTTTGGCACTCAGCCTTCTCTATGGTCCAACTCTCACATCTGTAAATGACCACTGGAAAGACATCTTTTACATAATGGTGTATTTCCCAAGGCCTGGTAGAATGTCTGGCATTGAGTCTATGCTCAGTAAAGGCTTAATAAATACTCAGCAAACTGGATGAGTGTTTGCTTAATGACTATATTCATACCACGCTAGGTACTAGCAAAGATTTTTATAAGCAGCAGCAACCAACAGTTAAAGAATTGGTTAAATTATGGAGCATCCATAAGCTGGGTGTTCATTTAGCATGTAGTCATTAACGATGCTGGCGTGGAAAATATCTAATGGTACAAACTGCTGAGTGAAAAAAGCAGGTTACAAAACAGTTAAGTTCTCAGGCTATGATCTCATTTTTTTTCCAACAGAATATTCCCTCTCAGAGACTTTGTTTCCTTTCTTATTTCAGCGTACCTGAGCTTGAGATGTGTTTTACAATTGATGCAGTACGTTAATGTCATAGCATTTTGGCCTCTACAAATAAGCCCACATGTACACTCAGAGCAGAAACAAACGAGCAAACAGCAACAAAACACAAACAAACAACAAAGTCAGTGGCATGCCTTTTAATCCTCAAATCAATGCTGTCTCCAAATTGAAAAAAAAGGAAGTGCAGGTGTCCAAATATGTGTGTGAGAAAAAAAGCCATAAGAAATTGAGCAGGGTTCATATTTACACACGTATCTTAGGTAGTAGAGAGTTTGTGCTATATATGTTCTTCTCCTAGACTAAATTTACTACAAAGGGCGTGTGTATTTGTTTGAAAGGAAAGCTGACGACAACCATCAAATAAAAGGAAGAAATGCTTTTGTCCTAAAAGGGTTGACATACAGTTGGCACAATGGCCCTAGAACATAAAATAACTATAGTTTATAATTTATGCATGATTTCTACTCTATATTGACTATGTGAGTCAAGCAATGTGAAATCAGTTTATAAACAAAGGCTAGAATGTGAGGCATGGAACAGAAAAAGCTTTAGGCATTTGGGAAAGAAAATGGAGAATTCAGAGGAGGGTCCCCCACTACTCAGAGTGAGCTGGAAAATGTGAAAGACTACAGGTATATTCAGTTACTTCATCCGTTTGCTTAGAGCAGGCTGAGGGTAGAATATTCTGGATAGTGGAGTTCTTGCCAAGGGAAACGCACAGTGAAAGATACAGGACTCTCAGGATGCTGGAGAAAGAATGATGAGTTTTTGTTTCTGCTTCTTTTTTTAAGTGATTGAACTGCATTGGCATGAACAGTAATGTTGCCTACTGGGGTGACTGCATCTGTCTTTACAAAATCACTCAGAAATTTGCTACCTGTTGTTCTTTTCTCCACCCATTTTAACCCAGGATATGGATGTATACGCCACTGTTTTATAAAAGGATGGGGCGGGAAACGAAACATGATAAGAAAGTGAAAAATCAAGATTGCAGTGTTTCATCTAGAAGCTAAAGCAACGTCTGTCTAGAAATAATAAAATGGAAATGGTTCTGTTGCGGAGAGACAGTAAAAAGTTCTAGAGTCAAGAAATGAACACCGTGGAGTTTAACCTGGGGGACCATCTAGTCCAGGACATGAGAAATGAGGGTAAATGGTGTCTTATGCCTGAATCGGATGAGCGAGTGTCAACTGCCAGTATGTTCTGCCCAGCCCTGAGAAGACGCAGGTCAACCATATCCCACGAAACACTGATGCTGGAGGAATGAAATAACCATAGTTGTGCTGCCCGGGGCGGGGCTGGGGGGGCGGGC
>SJYA01002943.1:1662764-1682513 GCA_006410615.1 Neotragus moschatus | reverse complement strand
GTTGTGCTGCCGGGGGTGGGGCTGGGGGGGCGGGCGCTTCATCTCACATGAGGCATGTGTAGCCTGGTAATGGCACAGATAAGGACCTTGGTAAAAGTGATTCCTCTGCCTTTTCTGGGAGGCCCCAGGGAAAACTGTTTCTTTCCTCTATTGAAGTTGAATTTGGTGAATCAAAACTGCCCAGAAGATAACAAAGGGAGCCAGAGAACGTAACTTTTTTTTTTTCCTCCCTGTATAGCAACAGGGACTTTACCAATCTTGTTTTTCATAGGAAAAACTCCCAAAAGAAATTTCAGGGAAAACATACACAAATGTTAGACGGGAGCAAAAAGATTTCAAGTGTATGTGTTTGCAACGATATTATCAGACTGGCTTCCAGGAGCTATACTATGTTTTTAACTAGGATGTACTTCCCTGGTGGCTCAAACCGTAAAGAACCTGCCTGTAATGCAGGAGACCCAGGTTCGATCCCTGGGTCAGGAAGATGCCCTGTAGTAAGGGAATGGTTACCCATTTCAGTATTCTTGGCTGGGAAATCACATGGACAGACAAGCCTGGTGGGCTACAGCCCGTGGGGTCGCAAAGAGTCGGACACGACTGAGCGACAATCACATTCACTTCTAAAGCATCTCATTGCCTTTCTCATCCAGAGAAGACAGTTCTGATCGACTATAACTGAGTGGGGATCCGAGGGAAAGAGAGAAGGCACTCCCCCCACGGGTGCCTGTAATTCCCTCCGACAAAAAGTTTCCAATCAATAAAAATATTCTCACTGAAATCATGTGCCATTAACACAGGTGCATATAAAGAAACTACTTGACAAATTTCAGAAATAAAGACGAGAACAAACTAAATACGGATTATGTTTTACTGTATCTCCAAGTCACTTCATTTTCATTTTTGCGTCTACAAGAGAATAGCAAACATTCCCACCATACATGGACCTAACTGAGACTCATTTTCCTAAAGCAAGACAAGCTCTTAAGAGAGATATCAACCACATTTAGAATATTTTTATTCATAGACTAGAAGGCAACAACAGTGTGTCTGTATTTTTTTTTTTTAAATCAGGAATGGAACTCAATCCCCCATAGTGTTAATCTTAGCTCACCAATTCATATCTCCTTAAACAACATGGATACAACTGTTCTAACTTAAAGTCTCTGCCTTTTTTTGAATGCAACCCCCCGAAACTCGGAATTAAGCAGAATACTTGAATACAGGGCAAAGAGGTAGTAACCTTTTTTTTTTTTTTTCAGTTTGATAAATACAGTGAATAAAACTGGCAACACTGAAAATCATTGGTCAGAAAGAAGAACATAGAAATTGAGGCAGGCAGGATTTACTAGTCAAGGAATAATTACCAAGGATCAGGTTAGCAAGCTTTGAGGGTCTGGAACACAGTGTTTCGCCCCCGTGCTCTGAGATGCAAAGAGGCACGTGTCTAAGAGCCAGTAAATCCCACAAACAAGATCAACAACTCCAATTAGCAACTGAGAAAAACTACAACCTGTAAAATGTACCACAGCCTAAAAAAAAAAAAAAAAGGAAATTTGTTTAAATTAGCCAGACTCCACTTACAAAATAAAAACCCAAATAGACCCTTTTCCTGTAAAGACCAGCAGAGTTATTTCCTTAATCATCAATGCCATGATCCCATGTGACACATTTTCTTAGTGCTTAAAAACCAACATTTGTAAACATTCGCCATGTGAATCATTTTCCACCTCCCCTGTCAAAAATAAATGGCATGACGAGTCAGTGTTTTTAGGTAAAACTATATTAAGTTTATGCTAAGTTTGTGCTAGTTAGCGATTTGCTATTTCCAAACACCTCTCTCACGACAGGCAACTTTAAAGGTACAACTTGCCCTAAAATGAAAACAAAATAATAATAGAGACAGCCTGTCCCCAGCTGGCGGGATTCATTGTGTTGAGTCGTGCAGAAATAAACCAGGTGTAAATGGAGCTGAAAGCACTATAAAAGAAAATGTATAAAAGACAGAGGGAGGGGACTGGGAAGAAAGTCTGCATCCCAAAGCTCAGCGAGGGGTAAGGCAGGCTGAGTTCAAAGAACAGGGGTGATCAACAGTGAGGCGTTCTCCCCTATGGCAAAGACAAGTTCAGGAACCTGAGTCGAACTAGGACAGAGGGAGAGAAAGAGATTTCTCTAAGTATGCTGAACAATTAAAAAACAAAAACAAAAAAAAAACACACAATGATGTTGCTGCTGCTGAAACTGAAGTACTACTGTTTTTTTTTTTTCCTCCTATTTTCCCCCCTTGGAAATGCCTCTCTCCCTTGAAAACTCAAGAGCACCCTGTCTTTAATCTGAAATCACATAGCCTGTCTTTGGTTGACAAATGCATACAACTCCTGCAGTGCCCAGGCTCGACTAGGATCTACCTGTGTCCCCTAAAACATGACTGATACATTTTTCTAAGCCTGCCCTGCTATATGACTATTTTTTTTTAATTGCCTTGACAGTTAAACAGTGGAATTCATAACTGCAGGTTAATACTTCCATGCTTTTATTTCCATGCCACCTCCCAAAAGAAGAAATAATATATATATATATATATATAAACCCAATAACTATATAATATTTATTAGTCAGCCAGAACAAATACAGGGTCCACCTTTTGCCAGACAGATCCTTGGGAAACACACACATACAAACACACACCTGGTGAAGGCAAATAAGACACCCTGCTCACATCTCCAGCGCTCAGCCCCCAAATGACAAACATGTAGTCACTTGTGAGAGAAAAACCAAACCACACCAAACAAACAAACAACAAACAAAAAGCCAGCACGACTCGGAACAGTTCATTCTTAGCAATTACATGAAATCCTAAACAGCTACAAGTGATGCAGAATCCGTCCCATGCCTGAACTGGCTTTTTCAGATCTTTTCTTTTTATTTAAAAAAAAAAAAAATTTTTTTTCCCGAATTCCTCATCACAGTGTTCTGAGAAAAAGAAGCCAGCCATGCATTTCCCCACCACATCGTTTTTTTTTTTTTTTTGGTTTCCTTTCTGTAACTGAAAATAAAATTGCAGCTTAATGCTAATGAACCAGGGCTTCCTAAGGTCCCACTGGAAGCATGAGCACACGTAGCAAGGCAAGATTATTCTGCCACGAACATAATCACCTTACCCAAAATGTGATTACTCGGGGCTGCAATCTTTATCCCCAAAGTCAATTTATTAATCAAAGAGAAAGAGAGAGCGAGACAGAAGAGAGAGAAAGAGGCTACCTACCCACAAATACATCATCATCTTGAAAGAGAAATCAAGGGTTCTCTGTCAGCAAACAGAAGTCTCCTTACTTCACCAAGAGTGTCTGGAAGAAAAACTGAAACCAGTGGGTAGAAAATCTTGCCTTGTCTGTCAGGTCCTTAAGGTTTGGTGTGCCTGTTTATGAGTTTACGAGCATAGCATTCCTTCAGTGGCACTGTGTGCGATGAGACTTGTTTCACACTGCCTTCCTCTCTCTGGCTCTCTCTCTTTCCTTTCTAACTCTTGCCTTTCCTCTCTTTCCTGTCAAGGCTGCTTTTGGTAACAAATTTCCCGATGTGGTTCCTTAATGAGCAGAAAAAAAAAAAAAAAAAAAAATCCGCACACTTTAGGCGGCCAGCAAGAGGGGGGACCACAAACCCTGACGATGCTTGTAGTATTAATAATAATAGCGATGGTGTAAACCATAAACAAGCGGGCGCTACACCATCTCCTGACGGCTGGTGGGAGGTTCGCGAGGTCCCCACTGGTGGAATTTACAGGAAGACGGCCGATCCTCTGGAGGCAAACACATCTGCACGGAGCCGCTGAGTCTGGGTGGCCAGCATCTGTGATTTTTTTTTTTTTTTTTGGTTTGTTTCTTGTTTTGTTTTAAACTCAAAGGAAAGCTCCAGCCGCAGAGAAAAGAACATGTGCAGCAAGCCGGCTTCCCCTTTATCTCTTTAAATGTACTTCAGATAAAAAGCGGCATCCAGTCCCGGTCAAGGCCTCCCCAGACTCATCGCTCGCCTAGCACCGGGCTCAGTACACTTGACTACAGCCATCTACCGACCCCGCTGTGTCATTGCGGGCTCCGAGGCTGCCGGCTGTCCACGCTGCAGCTGCCGGCCTGCCCATCGCGGTCCCCGGGGCAGCGGCTTCCCCGCGCAGGGCTCTCCGCCAGGGTGTGTACCGGGAAAGGTGGGGTGGGGGTGGGGGGGAATGCAAGATGGGCTGTGGAAGCTTCGGTGCCGATTCAGCAAATCAAAAGCCAAAGCAAGCCCCACCAACTCAACCCAGCAAATGGAAAGCCTCAAAACGACTTGCACACGTTTAGCCTCCCTAATCTAAGGATGGAGATCCTACACATGGCCTCATTAGGAGACCAGATGTGCGTGCGTGCGTGTGCGTGTGTGTGTGTGTGTGTATGTTTCCTTCTCCCTCCTCCTTTGCAATTGCAGACCTGAGCAATTCTGCAGTATGCATAAAACTTGATCATTTCGACAGGCTCTCCTTACAAAATCCACAGGCTCGGATAGCACAGCTAAGATTTCCTGAAATTATCAAAAAAAAAAAAATTTTCCCCTTTCCCTGAATCAATTCTCCTTTATTAGTTGCTCTTTTTTAATCCCTTTTAAATTGTATACCTGATCTTGAAAATTATCTCCATTACTGAAATACATCACAAACGAGAGGATGGGGAATGCAATTTGCCTGGCATATTCATTGATGCAGTGCTCAATTATTGATATATGGATAAAGGAGGAATTAATATTAAAATGCATCTTGTACATTAGGGGAGATGGAGGGGAAAAAATGATCTCTTGCTCGGGCCTGAGTTCTGACATTAGTTATATACATTTACACATCACACAGAGGGGCTGGCTGAGCCCCGAGTTGATTTACATTTCCCCCTAAAATCGTACAAGGCAAAATGTCATCTAAATTATTAAAAGGCATTAGCTAAATTATGAAATCATCTTCAGGACTGGGCAGGTGGCAGGGCACCTGTTAAAAGAGACCATAGGCCATCAGGATGCTTATGGCCAAGTGGTGTGGGGAGAACCAACACCAAGACAGGCTTTTAAACAAACGGTGATGGAGAAACGCCTATATCCAAACAGCCAGAAAAGAACCACACAGTCAACAACTGGTAAAGTCTCCATCATGCATGTGGACTGACCTACAGCATTTTAGGGGCCCTTGAGTCACAGAATAGGATTCATCGGCAGGTGATTGTCCTGGTTTGACAGTGGTCACAAGTTTCCTGAGATGCAGGACGTTCAGGGCTGAAACCAGGACAGCCTCAAACTCGAAGGGTTACTCATCCTCTTTAGGAGAGGTCCTGGGCACATGTGGTCATCCAGTGAACAAAAATAGGAAATCCATCTTCTTCATTATTTGGGGTGATGGGTATCACCTGTACACGTGACCTTCACTAATTCTAGGAGCCTGGCAGACTACGACAGTCCATGGGGTTGCACTGAGTCAGACACGACTGAAGCGACTTAATACGCACACAAAGACCCTGAAATGCATTTCCTTGGCCCACTCCAGTTTTTAACAGCGTAACTTATTTGCCAATATTTAAAAAGCAGGAGATCTCAAATGAAAACCTGAAAGTACCACTTTTCTTTTAGAACTATCGGAGGATCCAGCAAGATAAGATTGGCATTGGCGCAGCAGGGACAATGAGTTCATGCTGAGTAGCAGCTGCCTCATCAGGTGTAAACATTTTCCATTTCTCCACAGTCTCCACCCCTCCCAGTTGTCCCTGAGATGAGATGTTGCACGGCATGTGGATTTGTTGTCTCATGGGTCTGGCCTTTGTGGACATGCATGTTTATAAATGCCTCTGGTGTGACCTGGGATGTAAGAATACGCACTCAGCACTGCACTTCAGATAGAGTTCATATAGAACGTTTACAACTAGATCTAATATTTATTTTATCAACAGTGTCTCCTAATCTGAATTAATGTATTGGTACTTTAGTATAAATAAATAGGTAGGCAGATAGATAGAGAAGATGATAGATGAGATTGATGATTGATAGATGATGGAGACAGGAGAGAAACTAAATCCTATGTGTGTATATTTTATATTCATTAAATGCTCATTTTCCACAGAGAGAGTTATAAGGCACCAATCCCACAGAAAAGAGAAATCTCATTTCAACTTATGGCAAGGGAGCCCCGGAAACCGCCTGGGCTCTGATCTTTGAATTTCAACTTATCGAAATGGATCACACCCTTCAAAGTCCCCTTGCCTTCTCACATGGTCATTAAAAACAGTTCATCACGGCGTGGGGATCTATTTTATACCAATGGTTCCACTGCAATCGACTAAAGGAAAGAATAAGTCTCTTTAAGATAGAGGTCACTAGATCATTGCAAATTCACACCTTCTTTTTCCTCTTCAATATGTGCATAACAACATTTTCAAGTATTAATGTGCTTTTTCCTCTCCATATTTTTTCCTTGCTTCCCTATCACTTTCACCCACAACTTACTCCCCCAAGTCCATTTCTTGGTACAAATCAATACAAAGATACGGTCTGAAATTAGTATTTTTCTTTCTTGTTTGCTTGTTTTCTTTCCTTTAGCTAAAGCCTAAGCCAAGGAATACAAATACAGAGATATAGATACGAATACAGATACAGACAGACACAGATATAGAGGTGGTTCACTGGACCGGAAGAGTGTGTATTTTATTTCATTGTGTCTGAGTATCTTTAAAATTGAATTACGTTTTTCTGTTCACCTGGATCGCCACATGTCTTAATTGTATTATACCAGGTCTGCCTCCTTTATTCACTTGTCTAAGTTTGGATTTTGTTGGCATTTGAGTTCATAACTTTTGGAACAGAAACCCACTTGGGAGATTACAGCAGGTGACCTTAAGGGTGACTGAGAGAGTGGGAATGACTTTAAGANTTTTTCTGTTCACCTGGATCGCCACATGTCTTAATTGTATTATACCAGGTCTGCCTCCTTTATTCACTTGTCTAAGTTTGGATTTTGTTGGCATTTGAGTTCATAACTTTTGGAACAGAAACCCACTTGGGAGATTACAGCAGGTGACCTTAAGGGTGACTGAGAGAGTGGGAATGACTTTAAGAGGTATCAGAAGAGAAGGAGCTCCAAAGACTACAAGTGGGTCAGACATCTCAAGTCCCAAGAAGAAGACAGTTTGCACAGTGACCCTAGGAAAGCTGGATTCTAAGTGGCAGGGTTTCTAGCTTCACTACAGAGCCATCACTCTTGAGGATGGTGAAGAAGTGACTGAGCCCCTGGGCCAGGAGAACCCATGGGCACCATACAACAGATGTTGCCTTGGTAACCATATCAACTGGTGGTCGATGAACCATCCCCAGTAGTCTCCCTGCTGTTGCAATCTGCGCCTCCCAGGCCTCTGCACCTGCCTAGGAAAAGGGAGGGTTTTATGATGGCTGACAATAAATGTTTTCCTGAAGAGTAGGATACGAGACTGGATTCAACATTAAGTCGATTCCAAGGAAAGGATGAAATAAATCATCTTGCACATTNCTGTTGCAATCTGCGCCTCCCAGGCCTCTGCACCTGCCTAGGAAAAGGGAGGGTTTTATGATGGCTGACAATAAATGTTTTCCTGAAGAGTAGGATACGAGACTGGATTCAACATTAAGTCGATTCCAAGGAAAGGATGAAATAAATCATCTTGCACATTTGAGTTAATGAACTGATTTCTCACACAAGCCTTACAAAAGCTAACAAAGGGGACGTCCCTGGTGGTCCAACGATTAAGAATCAGCCTTCCAATGCAGGGGATGCAAGTTCTATCCTTGGTCGGGGAACTAAGACCCGCACATGCCATGAGGCAACTAAGCCCTCACGTTGTAACTACTCAGCCTGTGCGTCACAACTAGAGAGAAGCCCACACCCAGCAAGGAAAGATGCTGCAAGCCTCAGTGAAGATTCCAGGTGCCACAACTAAAACCTGATTTAGTCAGACATAAATAAATGAATGAATGTATATGTTTATATTTATAAATAAATATTTAAACAGAAAGCTAACAAAGAAACACATCTGAGCCCTGGAGAGGTGGACACAGTCTGGACTTGACAGTCCCTACAAGATTAAGGGAGTGGCACCTTGTGCTTTCAACTTTTGTTAGCATCGAGGACTCCCCTGATTGTGTTTTCTCTCCCTCTTTTCAGCCTGTATACCCTCTCATCCTCCCACCTGCTTGAACACATGGCCCCTCTGCCAGGAATGAGATTCGCCCAAGACAGTGAGACATTTTATCACCTTGACACTAGCAGGAGACAGCTGTTTCCCATAAATCAAGTTTGGGAGGTGTTACGATTTCCCTTCACTGGAGTCCAGAGGTTAAACAGACAGAATGGAACATTCGGTGGGCTGCCCCCTCGGAGATGGGGGGTGGTCAGCAAATTATTGCTACGTTTGAAATTCTGCTCATAACCAGATTGATTATTCAATCAATTCCTCAAACCTTGTTACTTGAAATGAGCACGCTGACATTTTCTATTTATTACCACCCTGAAAACTCCCATTTTAAATCATTTTAATATCAGAGTAAACATACTCAAATATTCAAATTCAAAACCAATTTTCCCCCCATTTGCAACCTGGCCAGTGTTCCAGGAACTGCTTTCACAGTGGATATATTTAAAGCTCCTTATTCTCGTGTTCAAAGCAGATTTATTTTAAAATAATCAATCCATTTGTCAATTATCAGCTCAACATCATAATTAATCAATTGCAAAGCAATGGCCTAAAAGCAACGCTGATGAAGCTCCTGGTGACCTATCTGTTTCTAATCTGCTACAGAAATCGAATATCACTGTGAAATATTAGATAATATAGGACAGGCAGCCCTGGACTTTCAGCTTTATGAAAGCAAGTCTTCATTAAAAAGCTGAGTTACTAAACACTAAACTGAATGTGAAAAATGACTTGAGAAACCCAACCTAATTAGTGCTGGGACCTTTATTTTATATGATATTACTGTGCCCTCGCTTGACACTATTATCTGTAAGAATAGAAGTCTTGAGTAGGTTGATCCATTTTGAGCCAGGAGTCTTCATTTTTGTAATAGCTACCATATCCTACCATAAAGCCACTGTTCCACTCAGACAGTCTACAGAACACAAGGACGCCAGTGGGTGACCTCCAGTAAGGGTCTTCAGCATTCCATGGAGACAGTTAACCACAGTCTCTATTAGCCGGGTAGCATGGAAAAATCTACTAATTTCTTCTTCCCCTTAAAACCACATAGCTGTCCATGTCCAGTTTTTATCTCTTTGGCAGTGGAAGTTGCAGCAAATCCAACCACATTATCCTGAACGCTAATATCTTCAAAGAATATTTAGGCCACCAAAAAGACTGACTTGGACAGGGAGATGCTTAGATTTATATGACTTAATCAATAAGGGCCATTCAATTACTGCATTGTTCAGGCAGGTATTGCTAAAATCGTCCATGTTAATGAGGCCAAGGTCACTGACATGATTATTTTAATTTAAATGCATAATTATAATAAAAGCACTACTCAATTACCCAGCCCCTAGCTTGAAATATAGAACATGGGTGTAGTGAAGTGTTCAATATGTATTGAATCAATGAACAGATTAATTAATAAGCACATGAATATTGCCTTCCATGTAAAAACCACTGCTACTTCTATTTCCATAAATAGTGAGGAATCAAGGCTCTTATTTTTCCAACCTTGGAGATGAATTTTCTAAAGCCAGACTCATCCTTCCTTTGGTTTNGTGTAGTGAAGTGTTCAATATGTATTGAATCAATGAACAGATTAATTAATAAGCACATGAATATTGCCTTCCATGTAAAAACCACTGCTACTTCTATTTCCATAAATAGTGAGGAATCAAGGCTCTTATTTTTCCAACCTTGGAGATGAATTTTCTAAAGCCAGACTCATCCTTCCTTTGGTTTCCCCATGCGGAATAGCCACAGGCATAGTGGCCAAGGTTTAGGGCATAGACTATGGTAATAGAATGGAAGAGATACCCATGTTCTGTATGTTAATAAGGCCAGTGGGGCAAGAGCTGAGATTGGAAAGCAAGGTAAGGACAAGCTTAATATATACTGTCTTCTTTACTCCATTTATATGTCTAAGGACATTTAGATTGCGTCCGTGTCCTGGCTATTGTAAACAGAACTGCAGAAGAATAAGTAAAGAAGCTGTGGTATGCATATAAATGGAATACTACTCAGCCATTTAAAAAGAATGTTATATTGACATTTGCAGCAACGTGGATGGACCCAGAGATTATCACACTAAGTGAAGTAAGTCAGACAGGGTAAGACAAGTATCATATGCAATCACTTATATGTGGAATTTAAAAAAAAAAGATACACATGAACTTATTTACCAAATAGAAACAGACTCACAGACTAAGAAAACAAAGTTATGGTTACCAAAGGGGAAAGGTGGGGAAGAAGGGTAAATTGAGAGTTTGGGATTAACATGTACATACTACTATATATACAATAGATAGTCAACAAGGCTGTATTGAATACAAACTTATGGTTACCAGGGGGTGAGGGAGGGATAAATTGGGAGATTGGGATGGACATATATACACCACTGTATATAAAATGGGCTCCTTCCCTGGTGGCTCAGAGGTTAAAGCGTCAGCCTCCAATGCGGGAGAACTGGGTTTGATCCTTGGATCAGGAAGATCCCCTAGAGAAGGAAATGGCAATCCACTCCAGTATTTTTGCCTGGAGAATCCCATGGATGGAGAAGCCTAATAGGTTACAGCCCACAGGGTCACAAAGAGTCGGACACGACTGAGCGACTTCACCTATCACCTACCTATCACCTATATATAAAATAGATAACTAATAAAGACCCACCTATAGTACAGGGAATTCTACCCAATACTCTCTAATGGCATATATGGAAAAAGAATCTAAAAAGAGAGTGGGTATATGTATAAATGATTCACTTTGCTGCACACTTGAAACTAATACAACATTGTAATCAAGTATACTCCAATTAAAAAGAAAAAAAAAGAATGTACTGAATAGCACATGGACGTCTACTCATTCAATACTCTGTAATAACCTACATGGGGAATGAATTTGAAAAAGAAAGATATATGCATATGTATAAATTAATCACTTTGTTGCAGACCTGAAACTCACACAAGATTGTAAGTCATCTATACTCCAGTATAATATAAAATTAAAAAAAAGAAGCTGTTTAAAGCAGAGCCTCGNTGACCTGCATACAGATTTCTCAAGAGGCAGGTCAGGTGGTCTGGTATTCCCATCTCTTTCATAATTTTCCACAATTTTCCACAAACTGTGGATCCACACCATCAAAGTCAATGGACATGAGTTTGAGCCAACTCTGGGAGATAGTGGGAGACGGAGGAGCCTGGCAATCCACAGCCCATGCTGTCGCAAAGAATGGGACATAACTTAAGGACTGAGTGATACTGTAAAACCCTGTGGATCTGGGGTGCTTTGACATTTCAGTGCTCCTTATGCCTTTGTCTGTAAGAAAATTATGACTGTTGAAATCCAAAGAGCATGACAATGTGAAAGCAGGAATAGCAGTCACCAGTGTTTTGTAGGAGACTAAAGGAAGGGCGGTAAGTGGTACAGAGAGGTGCACACAGAGAAATCTGAAAAGCTGCTTGTGTGTCTTAGCAGTGAGGGTGGTAATATGGCAACCATGGGACCCAGAGAAAATGGGCACCGTGGTCACCTGCTCACTGCTGGAATTCATGAACTGAGCAAATACTTTGGCTCCTCAATAAGAGCACAATCTCAAGTTTCAGGAAAAGGAGGCAAAGTGGCTAATGGACTTGGAGAAATGTATTATAGCTAGAAGCACATTTCAAAAGTACATTTTGTTTATATTAAAACCTTATTGAAGTATCAGTTTAAGAGAAAGCTGCTAACAGGGCACGTTTAATATGACTAATACTCCCACAACCTCAGAACATTCCATTTCCATCCACCCAAGAGACATAATTTTAAAAACATTTAAATGTCACTAATACGGTAAGATGCTACTAATATGGTACAAATTATAACAAGAAGACGCAAACATGATACCAAGTATTTGCTGAGGAACTGAGTAGCAAATTCGATCCTTGTACTAATAGGATGACAGGTTGCAAATACTTGCAATCCTAAGCACTGTGTCCCCATTAGTCCCAGTTGATGATGTTACAAACAGCGCAGTTATTCACAGATTAGGTAATTGTTGAGACTTTCCATCCTCAATGGTAATAAATGCACTGACTTTATTAGCCTCCATGCACCTAAAATTCTCATTTTATTTTTCTCAAGAAAACTCCTCATGTGAAACTCATTGCAGCTTGCAAAACAGCCCTGACATAGGTCAGTTCAACAGGAAAGAAAGAAAGTGAAAGTGTTAGTCGCTTGGTCATGCCTGACTGTTTGCTACCCATGGACTGCAGTGCACCAGGCTCCTCTGTCCATGGAATTCTCCAGGCAAGAATATTGGAATGGGTTGCCATTCTCTTCTCCAGGGGACCTTCCTGATCCAAGGATCAAACCTGGGTCTCCCACATTGCAGGCAGATTCTTTACCTTCTAAGCCACAATGACTTGATGGTACCTTGGTGCTCCAATGACAAGATCCCCCCTCACGGATTGTCTGAAAGAGGACTAGCCTGATTGCAGCCTGATCCCATGTGTTGCTGATAAGCTGCTTCCTCAGAGTTATTCCCCCAGGGTTAAGACTTGAAGAGATTTCTGAGCAGGAAAATTGTAGGTATACCAGAAGTCTGGATGAGGAAAGTCTCAGGGATCTAATCTACTAAAATGGCCCTGTTCCAAGAAATCAGACTGCTGTCTTGCCCACCCAACTCACACCTATTAATAGCACATACTTCCAAGCTGTTCTAGAAATGCAATGCTAGAAAATTGTTAGAAAGTGTTTAAGATAACAACCAGAAGCCTGTTTTGTGGTCTCAAGAGAGGTGACATTGCTGTAGAATGACCTACATCATTATCCCAGGGGCTCATGAGAGGTATATGAGTGGGCTTGTCAACCATGACATTGAAACAGGGATTTACAGCCATAAATCCAGAATATGTACAAACTATTACAAGTAGCTATTTGGTTGGTAATGGAAAAGTGGCATTTAGAACTGTGTACACATCCTCTGTGTTGTTCATTCCACTGCAAACATTTAAAGAAAGTCAAATATTTGCAAGAAGACACCCAGTTGCTGCATTTGACTGAAACTAGGATGGTATATGATTTAGGTTTTGCATATGAAAATATTCTACATCTGCACAAATTTTATTATAAATTTAGCTTATTTTATTTATTTTTAATAGACCATGTGACTTTTCTTCCATTTTTAACACTAGTAGGCATGCTAAGTCGTTTCAGTACGCCCAACTCTTTGCGACCCTATGGACTGTAGCCTGCCAGGCTCTTCTGTCCATGGGATTCTCTAGGCAAGAATACTGGAGTGGGTTTCCATTTCCTTCCCTAGGGGATCTTCCCGACCCAGGGATTAGAACCACATCTTTACATCTCTTGCACTGGTAGGAGGGTTCTTAACCACAAGCATCACCTAGGAAGCCCTTTTAACACTTGGGTAAAGGCAATTTTTCCTTTCCACTTAACTTTGCAAAAAATGGAAGCAGCACATGTGGGATGATGAATACTGATAACAAGCAGCAAACTATAGTACTCATGCTATCTCAATAAAGCAACACTTCTCAGTTTCAAAAAATTTGTCTCCCTGTAAGCCCAACATTTCANATTTTTCCTTTCCACTTAACTTTGTAAAAAATGGAAGCAGCACATGTGGGATGATGAATACTGATAACAAGCAGCAAACTATAGTACTCATGCTATCTCAATAAAGCAACACTTCTCAGTTTCAAAAAATTTGTCTCCCTGTAAGCCCAACATTTCATGGATTTTTATTTATTAAAAAAAAGTGTCTTTTAAAGAAAAAGCTAAAATTCTGGACATTTATGTGAAAACTTTCAAATTTTTAAAATATTGGCAAACGTTATTTACTTTTTTATTCCATCATTGTATGTGCCAAAAAGTGTCCCAAAGCAACACAGTAGCCATACGTTCCTCACTTCACAACCCTTTTCCAGCGTTCACTGGGGACCTTCGGTGCTGTAGTTTTTAAAAAGCTCCCTAAAATTAATAACTGGGAGCATCTGAGGTCCTTGGGTATCAACAAGCAATAAAGCACTGTTATTGCTGGTGTCCAGGAGAGGGGTTTATCTTACAGTGGTTCTCACTATTTTATCCAACCCCAACTATATGCAGAATCACCCTAGTCTGCACTTTTGCAGTAGGATGAGACTGTCTGTGCTAATGAGATCAGCCCTCCAGCTTCAGCCCCATTAGTCATGTGTTTCCAATAACGTTGGCGCTCTATCTCGACTACTATAGAGTTTACCATATACGCCCTCTTCATCTTTGTGGATCGCTTCGCCTTTTCTTTTTCTTTAATTCCCAATCTTTGACTTCCCTTCGATGCTGCTATCCATGAGTCCTTTTTCTATCTCTCACTGCTTTTCATCCCCAGAAGTCTGCACAATGTTTCACTGGGATGGCCTTATGTTCTAGACTCAGATTGCACAGCAGACATTACTACTAAACAAAGGCAAGATGGTGTCATTGATTTTGATGTGTTTTGGTACCTTTGATTTTTGTGCCCTGTTTAGCACTCTGAGTCACTCAGTCCTGTCTGACTCTTTGTTTGTGACTCCAAGAACAGTATCTCACCAGGCTCCTCCATTCAGGGGATTGTCTAGGCAAGAATAATGGAGTGGGCAGCGCCACGAAAGGCCGCCCCAGACGCAGCTCCGGCCGCCGCCTTCCCACCGCCCACCTGAGTTCTAGAATTCAGTTTAGTTCCTACTTACAGGTTTCATCCCACTCCTGAGATTTCCATTAATGAACTTACTGTGTCCATCTTTTTCTTTAAATTCTTCAGTGTGTAAAATAGTTATGTTTAGAATAATGTGTCTACTAATCTAAACATTTGAGTCACCTTGTAGTCACTTTCTATTGACTGTTTGTTTTGTTTGTTTGTTTGTTTTTCCTCCTAATCAGTGGCCAGAAAAGGTTTTCTTAAAGGGCCGGAGAAGAAATATTTCAGGCATTGTGGACTTTCCGGTCTCTGATCAAACTACTCAACTTTACTTATAAAAGCAGGTGGCTGTCTCACAAGCTGTAATTTGCCAGTCCTTGACCTAGATGATTGTTCTTTTTTTTTTTTTTTTCTTCTACACATGACTAGTGTAACTGTTGTTTTGTGGTGAACATTTTAATTGACACATGATAGAGGGTCTCATTTTTTTTTTTTCCTTTAAGCTACAGTTCAGATTTTGTTTTGCTTTTTTTGTTGTTCTTTTTCTCCCCAGAAACCCTTAAATAATTGGTAGGTGCTCTTGACCTCTTCAAGTTCATTATCATAATTGGTTAGGGCAAATCTGCTTTGAATTTGTCCATAGTCTTAAGGCATAACTCTTATTAAAGGGCTGGGATTGGCTGACATTTTCAACAAAGGCCAGATAATGAAAATTTTAGGCTTGGCAGATGACATATGATTTTAATCATCTATTCTTATTTTTAACCATTTAAAAACATTTAAAAAATATTCATAGGCCATGGGCTATGCAAAAACAATCCACAGGCCACATGTGGCCTGTGAGGCATAGTTAGTTGATCATTGGATAAAATCAGAGAATGCACTGGTACATTATAATCTTTTGTCGTAGGGCAGCTTTCTGGGATATAGGTTATCATACAGGTGAAATTATGTACTGGCCTTCATCCTGCTTTCTTTCACTATATTAATAATAAAAAGCAATATTCAACTTATATTTTCAAACATTTATTCTATTATGTTATAGGCATTAGAGAACAGAAAAGTAAGTAAAATTAACTCTAGGGCATAAACTATAAGGGTAGTAGGAAGGTAGAAAAGAGAGATCTTGAACTAGTTAACAGATAAATAAACTAGACAATTACAGATTACATGTACGAGGGCATGGCAAATCACTCCAGTCTTTGCCTAGAGAATCCCATGGACAGAGGAGCTTAGCAGGGGGTCACAAAGAGTCGGACATAACTGAAGCTACTTATGCATACAAGCATAAAGAAGGTGAGACGCATAGTAACAAAAATAAAGAGTAAGAGTAGTATGAAGCTTTTGCAAGGTCCTTCTGGCCCAGAAGAGTGAATGGAATGTTGAGAAGTCATGATCAGTTGTTCAAAACAGCAAGTTTATTGGACGGGATGGAAGGACGATTCATAATTACACCAGAGCAATAGTGGTAACTGGGACTGTTCCAAGCAACCCCGAATATATATTCACCCTAAAAGGGAACAAGAACCAGAAAGCTGGTCAAGTTGTTTGAAAGCTCTGGGGGTAGTCTGCATGAGAAATCATGGTGGCCTCAACTCTGTTTGTGAAAATGGATTTGGAGAGGCACCAACAGATTTGAGAGATCGTGCGGATCTCAAATCTGAAAGAGACTGCAGAGATGAGGAAGATGGAAGAGCCAAGGGCGACACCTTGGTTTTATGGCCTCAGCAAATGAATCAGAATCTCTTATGAGGAGATAGAAGAGGCAAGGCAGACTAGACTGATGGATATGTGTGGAAAGGGAAGATGGATGAATGTGGATTTGGGTATATTGAGTCTGAGATGCTTAAGTAATACTTAAGTTGAAATAAACAGTAGTCTTTGGTTATTAAAACCCAGAACTCTAGCAAGATTTCAAAGTTGGGGGACGGGTGGGGAATTATCCTTTAAAAGATCTGTCTTGGGGGCTTCCCTGGTGGCTCAGTGGTAAATAATCTGCCCGTCAATTCAGGAGACATGGGTTCCATCCCTGGTTGAGGAAGGTCCCCACGCCGCAGAGTTACTAAGCCCATGCGCCATAACTACAAAGCCTGTGTTCTGGAGCCTGGGAGCCACAACTGCTGAGCCTACGTGTTGCAGCTACAGAAACCGGTGTGCCCTAGAGCCCGTGCTCCACAGCGAGAGAAGCCACCGTAATGAGAAGCCCACACATCACAACTAGAGAAATAGCCCCCACTCGCTGCAACTAAAGAAAAGCATGCACAGCAACAAAGACCCAGAATGGCCAAAAATAGACAGGTAAATAAATAAAATTATTTAAAAAAATCTGTCCCAGCCTTGGCATCTAGGGTGAGCAATACTATTCTCCTTTGAGCTATCACGGCACCTCAGTTCATACCTACTAAATGGCATTTTCTTCTGCCTTATTTTATCATTATTTATTTCCACATTTCACACCTTCAAGACGACTGCATACTCCTCAAAAGCAAGATACCTACTTACTTTGCCTTAAAGNTAAAATTATTAAAAAAAATCTGTCCCAGCCTTGGCATCTAGGGTGAGCAATACTATTCTCCTTTGAGCTATCACGGCACCTCAGTTCATACCTACTAAATGGCATTTTCTTCTGCCTTATTTTATCATTATTTATTTCCACATTTCACACCTTCAAGACGACTGCATACTCCTCAAAAGCAAGATACCTACTTACTTTGCCTTAAAGTTTAGATAGCTACTTTCCTGGTGCTATACAGATGCTCAGTAGAAACTATTAGAATGACATCATTGTTCTAAGATGCCTAAGGAGCAACACTTCTTAAGATGACAGGTTTATAGAAGCAGCAGAGAAGCTGAGCCTTTGAAGAATCTACAGTGTGTTAAACCAGATGGGACCCACCTTTTTCAAGCTTGGGGTGAGGATGTGCCCATGAAGCGCTACCCTGTTTATCAGGAGTTCATTTCTCTTAGTGACAAATGGATCCAGAAGAACACATGACCACATGCCTCCTTTGGCAAAACCGCATGCACTAAAGACTTTGCAAATTCAGACCTGATCCCTGCTCACTAGTTCATCAACCCTTCTAACTGCAGTCTTGTCAGCTTTGGCTTTTGTTGACCTTAATCAATCTGGTATCTATAAAGTTAGGTTGGGGCTTCCCTGGTAGTTCAATGGTAAATAATTCGCCTGCCAATGCAGGAGATACCAGAGATGTGGGTTCAATCCCTGGGTCGGGAAGATCTTTTGGAGAAGGAAATGTCAACTCAATCCAGTGTTCTTGCCTGGAGGATCCCATGGATGGAGGAGCCTGGCGGGCTATAGTCCATGGGGTCGCTAAAGAAGCAGACACAATTAGCGAATGAATAGCAGAAACAACAGTTTTGTTGCAATTTCCCAATCTGCATCAACTGGTTAGCTGATTAGTCTCAAGTTTTTAGTTTGAGGCAACTTTGCAAAAATATTCTGGACATGATACTCTTGGCTATTTAGCAAATTATGCTTCCTGGGGCTGTGTTCCCAAATCGCTTTATGCAAGGGGAGATGAGTCTGCTTAGGAAGATGTAGGAGCAAATAAGCAAAACCAGGTTAATCAAAACCACTTAAACATCAACTCAGCTGTCTTGAAAACTGTCCTACGTTTAATTCAGACATTTATAAAAACATGCCTTTGGCTTAAAAGTGTCGAGCCATAGATGCAGTCAAGATCAAGTGTATATAACCATAGAAAATAACACTGTAAAAATCGCTGAAAATGTTTAATCTCTGACTTATTCTTGGCAGAATATTCTGTGAGTGTTACTATCTGTGTACACATACACTGCATCTTAGACAACGAGCTCACAGAAATCATGACTCTAAGCTATCTATCCAGGAAGCTTGCTATACTCTTCACCACAACCTGTAACAATCTGTAAATTAGAAATACCATCAGGGCAAACACAAACGTGCAAACTGTAGCAGCAAAGGTGTTGGTTTCCCCACATGCTTGAAGGACATTATCCTGTCAAAATTGAGTGTGCCAATTACCCTATCAGCTCAACACAAGTTGCCCAAATGTTGGGAAATGTAATATGAATGAAAGATCAAGCTTGAATCTACTCAAAAATCCAAGACTTCCATCAAGAATAGCACTGATTCGTCCATTTGACGTGTTGTACCCTCAGGAAACACAGAAGGAGTCTAGGAAATAATCCTTGCCCTCCAAGAGAGGGCATATATATATATATATACATTTTTTTTAAATCACCTATCAACAGGGCTTCTCTGGTGGCTCAGATGGTAAAGAATATGTCTGCAATGCAGGAGACCCAGATTCAATCCCTGGATTGGGACGATCTCCTGGAGAAGGGAACGCTGCCCACTCCATTATTCTTGCCTAGACAATCCCCTGAATGGAGGAGCCTGGTGAGATACTGTTCTTGGAGTCACAAACAAAGAGTCAGACAGGACTGAGTGACTCAGAGTGCTAAACAGGGCACAAAAATCAAAGGTACCAAAACACATCAAAATCAATGACACCATCTTGCCTTTGTTTAGTAGTAATGTCTTGGAGACTCACAGGACATGCTTGAATCTTCCAGAAGTACCATAACACATACACTGTGAAAATTAGACAGTAAAGAAGGCTGAGTGCTGAAGAATTGTTGCTTTCAAACTGTGGTGCTAGAGAACTCTTGAGAGTCCCTTGGACTGCAGGAGATCAAACCAGTCAATCTTAAAGGAAATCAGTGCTGAATATCCATTGGAAGGACTGATGCTGAAGCTGAAGTTCCAATACTTTGGCCACCTGATGCGAAGAGTGACTCACTGGAAAAGATCCTGATGCTGGGGAGGATTGAAGGCAGGACGAGAAGGGGACGACAGAGGACGAGATGGTCGGATGGCATCAC
>SJYA01002943.1:1606777-1661077 GCA_006410615.1 Neotragus moschatus | reverse complement strand
TATATATATATATATACATTTTTTTTAAATCACCTATCAACAGGGCTTCTCTGGTGGCTCAGATGGTAAAGAATATGTCTGCAATGCAGGAGACCCAGATTCAATCCCTGGATTGGGACGATCTCCTGGAGAAGGGAACGCTGCCCACTCCATTATTCTTGCCTAGACAATCCCCTGAATGGAGGAGCCTGGTGAGATACTGTTCTTGGAGTCACAAACAAAGAGTCAGACAGGACTGAGTGACTCAGAGTGCTAAACAGGGCACAAAAATCAAAGGTACCAAAACACATCAAAATCAATGACACCATCTTGCCTTTGTTTAGTAGTAATGTCTTGGAGACTCACAGGACATGCTTGAATCTTCCAGAAGTACCATAACACATACACTGTGAAAATTAGACAGTAAAGAAGGCTGAGTGCTGAAGAATTGTTGCTTTCAAACTGTGGTGCTAGAGAACTCTTGAGAGTCCCTTGGACTGCAGGAGATCAAACCAGTCAATCTTAAAGGAAATCAGTGCTGAATATCCATTGGAAGGACTGATGCTGAAGCTGAAGTTCCAATACTTTGGCCACCTGATGCGAAGAGTGACTCACTGGAAAAGATCCTGATGCTGGGGAGGATTGAAGGCAGGACGAGAAGGGGACGACAGAGGACGAGATGGTCGGATGGCATCACCAACTCAATGGACGTGAGTTTGAATGAACTTCAGGAGACAGTGAAGGACAGAGAAAGCTGACCTGCTGCAGCCCATGGGCTCACAAAGAGACATGACCTAGGGACTGAACAACGAACAACAAACCAGAACACAGTGCTGCAGCCTAGGTGGCTTAAACACTAGAAATTTATTTTTTAACAACTCTGGAGGTCAAGAGTCTGAGACCAAGGTGTCAGGCAAGTTGGTTTCTTCTGAGGTCTATACTTCTGACTTGAAGATGGCCATGTTCTCCCTGTGTGTGTCTGTGTTCTCATCTCTTCTTCTTATAAAGACACCAGTCCTATTGGAGTAGAGCCTACACATATGAACTCATTTTAACTCAATTACCTCTTTAAAGACCCATCTCTAAATACCGTCACATTCTGTTGTATGGGGTGGGGGTTAGAANAAGTTGGTTTCTTCTGAGGTCTATACTTCTGACTTGAAGATGGCCATGTTCTCCCTGTGTGTGTCTGTGTTCTCATCTCTTCTTCTTATAAAGACACCAGTCCTATTGGAGTAGAGCCTACACATATGAACTCATTTTAACTCAATTACCTCTTTAAAGACCCATCTCTAAATACCGTCACATTCTGTTGTATGGGGTGGGGGTTAGAATTTCAACATAAGAATTTGACTTGGGGGGCGGTGTTTAAGATTGGGAACTCATGTACACCTGAGATGAAAAAAAAAAATTAAAATTAAAAAAAAAAAAAGAATTTGACTGGACATGATTCAGCCCATAATAATATGATAATTTATTATCTCTAGGGTGAGGTTAGGGCATCAGAATGTTTTACCAAGTTTGACAAAAAAAGAAAAAAAAAATGGTAGTTTTCATTAATACTCTAAGTGGCCTCTGGGGTGTATGGTGAGAAGCACTGGGCTTCCCAACTGGCTCGGTGGNGGTCTGAATTACAGTCACTTCTACAAGTAGAGAGCTAATTACTTTGCTGAAGCTGAACTTCCAATACTTTGGCCACCTGATACAAGAAGCCAGCTCATTGGAAGACCCTGATGCTGAGAAAGATTGAAGGCAGGAGGAGAAGGGGATGACAGGGGATGAGATGGTTGGATGGCATCACTGACTCCACAGACATGAGCTTGAGCAAATTCTGGGAGATGATGAAGGACAGGGAAGCTTAGTGTGTTGCAGTCCATGGAGTCGCGGAGAGTCGGACACACTTCGAGACTGAACAACAACAAGCTCCTTTTGGTTACGAAAAATCTCTAAGATGGGACCGTTAGTTTTACCAGATTAAAGCAAGCATCCATCTTTTTTCTTTTTTTCCTTGTGTGTGCACACCTGAATATACATGGAAGCAAAGAACCAGGTAGGGGCGCTGACGGTGGGTCATCGAAGTCATGCCCACTGGGTTTCCGTCACCTCTTGAGTATTTGGCAAAGATTTGTTGTCGTTCAGTCACTTTGCCAATATCCAAAGCCTGACTTTAACAGAGTTTTGGGGATGTTAACATAGACGATAATGTTCATGCCTCCAGAGAAGTGGTTCTGAATACAGAATGACCTAGACAGGCAAGTTACCGGTTACTTGTTAAGACAAGAGAATATTCTGGAGCAGCTGAACATCAGTTTGCATTGGACAAGCTCCGTGATACATACGTGGACAATGTCACTCTTGATGTAGAGTTCCAGAAATTACTTGCTGGGGGATCCCGAGAAAGAGGATAAACTTTTCCATCTGTTCTAGACTAATGGGTTAGCACATAAAAATAAGTTTGTGTTTCAAGGCCCTGTATCAGCTCTCTAGAAGGCATCTCATTTGGGAATGGGAGAAGGTGGTTCATTAGAAGTCTTTGAAAAGAAGGAATCACTTTAAAGAGATACAGAGGCTTCTTAAATTTTTTGCTTTAATGTAAAATATATTAATGTACATTAATTTATTGATCTTTGATGTTGAGTCCAAGGCCTTTGAGTGTCGAGTGGAATCCCTCATCATCTTTCCAACACAAACCTCATCTATATTTCTCAGTCTCCAGTGGAAGTCAGCCAACTGTGGCTTGGGGGCCAAACCTGACCCAACCCTTGTTCTTGTAAATAAAGTTTTATTGGAGCAAAGCCTTGCTCATTCACTTTGTCTATGGCTGTTTAAGTGCTACAAAGACAATTTTGAATAACAGCAGTAGAAACTGTATGGCTGTGAAGCCTAA
This sequence comes from Neotragus moschatus, assembly GCA_006410615.1. NCBI lineage: Eukaryota > Metazoa > Chordata > Mammalia > Artiodactyla > Bovidae > Neotragus > Neotragus moschatus. Next base: position 1,658,211 of record SJYA01002943.1, on the reverse strand, counting down.
AAGACTCATTATCTGGCCCTTTACAGCAAAAGTTTGCCAAGCTCTGATCTAAACTATCAATTCTGGCTTTGTTTAATGTTAAGCAAGAATTCCAAGATGCATTTGAAAAATTCTGAGTGCAGAATCTTTCCAGGTTTCTGAGGGTTCTTTCTCTGCTAACATGTTACCATCCTCTTACAGCTAATCCGAATAATGTTTGAGGCTTGCTTTCATAGAATGCTTCCAAAGCATTAACTTAGTTTTCAGAGAAACAGCTCTTTTTCTTATTGCACTCATTTTTCACCAGTTTACATAATATTCCACTAAATAATGTAATTACAATAACAAGTGCAGCTGGCAGAAGCAGGTCTGGGAATAAATACAACTGACTCTTGGCAAGCAGACACCTCAACGGGTGAAGAGAAAGGTGAGGTTGCACAAAACAGTCAGTTCACAGGCTGCACAGACATCTGTCAATATGTTGTATAAAGGGATAGGATGGCTGGTTTGATAAGTGGAGGCCAATTAGGTATGTTTTTCCATCCGGGTCCTTTTACACAACATCTCTTATTTCAGGAAATTATCATTTCCCCTTGTACCATTTTGTGCTGGTCTTTTAACAAATGCTCATCTTCTCCACTAACCTGTAAGGTATAAGAGAATGGGAGCCATGTAGGTTTTCCTATACCCTTCTGTCTCCAACACCTGGCACAGTGATGGGCATATGGTACATGATCCAAAAACACTTCTTGGGCTTCCCGGGTGGCTCAGTGGAAAAGAACCCGCCTTGCAATGCAGGAGACATGAGTTGGACCCCTGATCCAGGAAGATCCCACAGACCGAGAAGCAACAAAGCCTTGGTACCACAACTACTGAGTCCGTGCTCTAGACCCAGGAACCGCAACTACTGAAGCCTGTGCGCCCTAAATTCTACAATATTAACATTAATGTAGTTAATATTTATTTTTAAAGCAACTCATTTTTAACCTAAATAGATGGACTTGCCAAGGATACTTCGTGCTGCGTCTGCAAAAGAAAACTATATCTACAGTCATGAATGTAAGAGAATGCAATGAGAAGCCTGGGCACTTAAACTAAAGAGTAACCCTCTGCTTGCCGCAATAAAAGAAAAGCCTGCAGCAATGAAGAGCAACACAGCCAAAAACAAGTAAGTAAAATTATTTAAAAAGAAAACAAGAAAAAACAGAGCTGACTATGCTGGTTTGCATGTAGGCCCTTTCTCTTATCTATACACCCCTGAAAAAACAAACAAACAAACAAACTTCTTGAATAAATAGCTAAAGGGAAGCAGGCACTCTTACTTAGAATGTGTCATTCTAAACCTATAATCCCCAAACCATGAATCATGTGAGGTCATTTCAAGGAGTAGGGAGCTGACTTAAGACTCATCGAGGATGGGGTGGCCTTTTGGAGGGTGGGAGGCAGAGAGGCAGGGAACGATGGCTTGGCTGTTGACAGCTCAATTCCCAGAAGGTTGGGAAAGTTTCATTTTCTGATGCCCGGCTGAAGGCAATGGGTTTAAGCCAAGAGGATCATTAGCCATTTGCATTCCGCAATCCACATCACTCTTGCATCGAGCAGAAATGAGAAACTTGCTTCTAACTGGCAAATTAAATATTGATAAGGCAGATCTGCTCAACAACATCTTTCACAAGGCTGGCACCATCATTTTAGTGTTTCTAAAACTTCCGTCATTTGCATTCCAGTGTCACGGTTTTTGTCATAACTGCAGGCAATCTGTAACATTATGTAGTTAATATTTATCTTTAAAGCAACTCATTTTTAACCTAAATAGATGTACTTGCTGAAGAAACTTTGTGTTGACACTTCAACAGAAAAGCATATCTACAGTCATGAATGTAAGTTAATAGAAAAAAGTTAATACCTAATAATTATTACCAACCTTTACCAGACACTGTTCTAAGACACTAACGTACCTCAAGTGCATTAATTATTTTAATCTTTGTTTGCTGGCACGCACATACATACAACTTATTAAAATGCGTGCAGCTATAATCTCATTTAAAAGAGGAGGAATTGGAGGAAGAGAAGATTTAAGTAACACGCTTAAGTACTAAATCGCAGAGTCTAGATTTTTATCTCAGTAGGCCTAGCTCCAAGCCCCTTGTTCTTAACTACGATATTTTGCAAACAGTGTTTTTAAAGTCTGGATAGATGCCTTGGCTGCTGCAGGCTTTAACCGTGAGGCATGCTCTGTTTCTGTTAAAAAAAAAAAAAAAGAGCTTAGAAATTCATAGAGACTTGTTTAAGATTCCTCATTTAAACAGAGTTTCTCATTGACATAAAGAGGATCGAGAGAGAATTGAAAAGGGAGTAACTTCCTAAGTGATTCATCATTTCCTTTTGACTTGAGTTCACCACCTAGGGGCTGGATCACTCAGGGTAAGTGTCTCACACTTTGGGAAACACTGAGCTATAAGTGGGATGATACTGTTTAGTCACTAAGTCATGTCTGACTCTTGAGGCCCCATGGACTGCAGCCCGCCGGGCTCCTCTGTCCATGGGATTCTCCAGGCAAGAATACTGGAGTGAGTTGCCATTCCCTTCTCCAAGGGATCTTCCTGACCCAAGGATTGAACTCGCAGTGGCAGGCAGATTCTTTACCACCGAACCACCTGGGAAGCTCTTAAGTAGGGTGTAGCATACTTATTTCCCAGTAGTATGCTACTGTGAGATACTTATTTTGCTCAGCTCTGGCCTCCAAGAATGGAAAGTAGAGCAAACATCCTTGGGGATATTTACTCACTGGCAATGATCTTCTTTCTCAGATTATTCAGTCATCCCTCAATAGGTGACCCTGGGCAACCAGCTTTATTTACACTGCTCCTTTAACACAGCTGATTGGACCAGAGTGAGGAACTGACCGAAGGTTGGGCCAACCAGATTCCTTTTCCAGGAAATCTATAATCAGGATTCACGAACACTCAGTCCCTGTACCTGCAGGAACAAATGCTGCATAAATCTTAGTGGCTGGAAAGTGCCATGTGCCCAAAGAAGGTGAAGAGAGCCTTCAAAAGCAAAGCAAAAGAGTGGACCCACAGGATAACCAAACAGAAGAGGCAGGAAAAAGCTGCATGAATCCTGATAGCTTTCAGCTTCTAAGCTCTGCTCCTTGTGAGGCCTGATTGCTTGCCTTTTCTGCTTAGGCTGGCCCAAGCCAGTTTCTATCATCTGCTAACAAAGTGAGGGGTGGTTTTCTTCTGAAGACATTACCATGCCATCAGGTACAGAACCCATTCTCTGAATTATATTTTTTTGGTTTGGGGGTAGTGTGGGGACAGACAGACTCTGAACACACTTTCTGGCCTGCTAATCCTAGTGGGAGGGCTTCCCTGATGGCTCAGAGGGTAAGGAATCTGACTTCAATGCAGGAGATACAGGAGACTCGGGTTCAATACCTGGATCAGGAAGATCTCCTGGAGAAGGAAATGGTAAGCCACTCCAGTATTTGTCCCTGAAAAATCCCATAGACAAAACAGCTTGGTGGGCTACATGGGGTCGCAAAGAGTAGAACATGACTGAGCAACTAACCACATTCACACCTTCCTAGTGGGAAGAGGGATGAGAGGACCAGTTGGAAGACTGCAAGATCAATCATTCAAAACACCATTGATGATGAGTATATACTTTTGGGGGGAAGAGCTTTATGAAAGTCATTTAATTCAATCAACAATCCTTTGAGAAAGTCTCCCTATTTTGCACGTAGAGAAACTCAAACATAGAGAGACAGGAACCTAAGACCGTCACCAGAGCTCCTAACCGCCCCTAACTACTCAAACTTCGCTGCCTTCCATGATATTCATCTGCCATGTTACAGGTAAAATTTAAGTCCACAGATGATTCTGATCCACCTGGGAACCAAACCTTCACCTGCTTGGTAGTGACTTGACCAAACTTCAACAGTCGCTCATCCAAATCCACCAGCTGAGAGCCACAACACAAAAGATCCCTTTGTAACCAAGTATTTGATGTGAATGCAAATAAAAATGATTTTTGGATTCTATGACTGTACAATCTTTCCTGCTGGGAGATGGATGAGATGACAATAATGCACTAAAATCATACAATTTCTCTCTTAGTTGTTTTTTTCTTTGTTGGCTTCCCTTTGTGGGGGGGGGGGGCTTCTCTTGTGGCTCAGCTGGTAAAGAATCCGTCTGCAATGCGGGAGACCTGGGTTCGTTCCCTGGGTTGGGAAGATTCCCTGGAGAAGAGAAAGGCTATCCACTCCAGTATTCTGTCCTGGAGAATTCCATGGACTGTACAGTCCATGGGGGTTGCACGACTGAGCGACTTTCACTCACTTTGTTGGTTTCAGGTGCTGAAGAGGTAAATATTGATGGGTGGGTTATGACAACTGTCCTACTGGCATTGTTGGGCATTGGTTGGCAGCAAACCTGAGTAATTGCAGCCCATAGTGTCAAGAGAACTTTCAATGCACAGATTTCATGGTGAGCCCCTGTGAGCTATCACCCCAAAGGGATCCAGCAACAGTCTGAAAAGATAAACTAGAAGAAGGCTTAGCCTACTCTAGATAGACAAAATTTAGGATGGAAGAATGAACAGGTTTTCTGTTCTGTTGTTTGCTCACTGGCAAGGAGAGTAATTCCAATAGCCTTCCGAGAAGGGTGAGTCATCGCTCAGAATGACTGGCTGGAGGCCTTCTCTTGGGAGGAGTAGAGGCCAGGAACTCATGGATGATATGTCTGGGGCTGAGGTAGGTCCTGGAGTGAGGTCTTTGGTCTGCTGCCAATACCTGATGATGAGGGAAAATCAGCAAAGACAGGATCCAGGATGGTTCCAAAGAACATAAGGTGAAATACACAGAGAGTGCCAAGCTGTGTAGAAAAGGCGGTTAGGATGGGGAGATGCAATCCCTGAGACTGGCAGAGAAAGCATCTGTTTCAGATTCCACGACCCAGAGTTTGGGCATAGCTAAGGCTGTAAGTGTGGTTCCCGGAGTCCTAAGTGCAGGGTTAAAGGGGTTGACAGGAACCAGCATACAAGTGACAGAGAGGACTCATGGGGATAACTTTCATGGACGACGCTAGTGGGAAACTCCACCAACCACCATGCTCCTTTTCCTCCTGTTTAAGCAAATCTTATCCTCTTCCGGTGACGATGTGCCTGTCCCTCGGGGCCGGGGGGGAGGGAGCGGAAATCATGGCCGCTGTGGCCAATCACTGACCTCGCAAGTCACTCTGGCAGTGATTGGCATGGTGATTGGCCAATGAGATGAAAAAGAATATCTGCCTAGCCGGTTTCTAGGAATGATTTTCCTCTAATCACAATCAAAAGAAAAAGCTCCTCTTAGCTTTCTCTCCTGATGAGAATGCTGTGTCCAGCATGTGATGCTGCTTCTTCCTCTGGGAAGAAGGAAAGAAAGACTAAGAGAGGCTCAAAGATTCTAGATCACTGCCTCCTACCCACAAATCCACTGAATAAACGCTGAAACTGCGAGGTGACCAGATATTTTTATGTTTTAAAGAATGCTTAGCTTTGGTATAAATTTCAGACAGTAACATTCTAACTGGAAAAACAAAAACAAAACTGCAATAATTTTCCAAGTGTTTCTCAGAATGTATTCTGCATCCCCAAGTGGTCTGTGATCAGATGAGTTTGCAAAAAATTGTGTACAGAGAGGAGAGGAAGGCTCACGAGGAGGAGATACATGTATAATTATGGCTAATGTGCATTCCTGTATGGCAGAAACCATCGCAACATTGTAAAGCAATTTTCCTCCAATGAAAAAAATAAATTAATTTTAATAGTGTGTATTATCATCATCTCTGTATTTTGTTTTTGCCCATTAAAGGCTCTGAGAAGTCCTGCAGCTTAAAAGAAAGTAAGTTTAACTCTCTTTACCATAATGAATTGACCAAAGAATTTTTTTTAAGATTTTATAATATCTTTTAGAATAAGTACCTCACAGAATGCATTTTTGGGGGCGGGGGAAATAGGATTTGTGAGAAAAGGAGAATAAGAGGGGTTTTGGATGTACCAATACCTACAGGTGTCCACATGCACAAAACATGGTTGAGTAGCTGCATCTTTTTGTATTATCTGCCATTCCAGGAGGCCAAGATAAAGGGGTACATTGTATAACCATCCAACTGGCTCCTTGAAATCTGACAACATAACAGAATGTACTGATGAAGGGATATACACTTGGCAACATGGCTGTGGTCCAAAAATCCTGGACTACAAATGCAGTTTGCTGTATTTAAAACATGTTTTAGGAAGTGAGACTGTCAGATAGACACCCTTCAATGATGCTGGTAAGTAAACCATTATCTATTTTTCCCCCACTGCCTCTTTTTCTAAGGAAAAAAGAAATACCGCATTTCCTTAAAACAGCCAGGTATTTCAGACGAGAGCCAGATTTCTTTTCAAGAACACCCCAAAAGTGTGTCTCCCTAACAAAAAAGCAATCACCTTCCTCAAGAAAGTTTTCTTTTCAGGTAATAGGAGGTCAGAATATAAACACAAGAGAGGACTAAAGGGAAAGGAGGGATCAGGTAGGGAGAAAAAGGAGGAGAAGGAAAAGAGAAAAAGAGAAGATGAGAAAATATCCATAGACAAGACCCAGCTGTCAAAGATGAGACAGAGTCTAACAACAGTTGGGTGTCTCCCAGGAGGGAAGTGGATGCCTAAGATTCAAATAGGAAGGGAAATTTTCACTGCATTCCCTTGGGCATCATTTAAATTTCAGACTCCATAAATGTGTTTCCCATTGATTGGAATGTATCTATCGATTCAAAACATAAATTACTTTAAAATGCAAAAGCAGACTACTACAACAGCAACAAGAAAGCTCCAGTCCATGGTATCAGGGATGGTCTTATACAGGGCTATCGGAGCACCAGGTTAGAGTTAACTGCATGACTTCTCATATCAAATGACAGCATGAAATGTATTCAACAGAGAGTGTGTGTGTGTGGGGGGGGGGGAGGTGCTCCATTCTTGTTCCTCAACCACACCCTTGTTGACAGTGCCCCCATCAATGCAAAATAATAAAGCCCTCCAACTGCACACAAGTACTTCATTACCTCCTGCGTCCTTAATTTGCCGGGGGAGTCTCATTTGCCATAGAGATTTCGATTTTTTCTTAATTCTGAGGAATTTATCAAGGCCTCCTGGAGACAAAAAAAAAAGCACGCATTCCTCTTTATCTAGCTCTGACCTAGTTCTGGCCACATCGTCCCCATCTAAACAGGAAGAGAAATCTGAAGTTGCAATACATTATTTACTAGGATGAACCAGTAATTCAGACTGCAGGGAAAAGCAATAAGAGACTTCGGGAAAGCTTAAAACATCTTGAAGGCTGTTTCATGAAGAAGTCACAGTTAATGCAGGCACAGGTACTTAGGAGTGAAGCGGGGAAAGATGAGAGGTTAATCCATAGGGCCGTGCTGGGACGCCACATACAATAAATATGCATAAAAGCAGAAAGCTTCAACCCACCAGCTCTCCGTTCCACGCAACTGGATTTTGTTGTTTGTTTTACATAAGGATTTAACACACCTGATGCCAAAAGCTATTGTAAAATGGAAATAACTCTGCAAATCATTGTCATCTTGAGACTGGCAGGAAGTAAAGGCTCTGGAAAGTTACAAGGCAGAGTATAAACAACATGAGAATGCTTCAATAAACTAGGCGGCTGTAAGCTCTCTTCACGCACAAGGCTTTCTTAACCCCTAACCTTGCTGTTATGATTTTAAAAGTAACAAATTCCTGTAGTTTTTATAACAAACATGACTATACAGCACACAGTCCAGTAAAAATTGCCAATTTCCACCAGTGACATTAAAGACAGGCCAACTATGACTTCACATTCATCCATCCAAAACATGATGCATTTTTTAAAAAACACAAATGGGGGGTGGGGGAGGCAATCCAGACATTTCTTAAAATACCATACCCAGGCCATCAAGGATCTCAACCATGACACCTTCACAGCAGAACAAAGCCACCAAGCTGCACTGATAAGCAAACTCTTCTCTGCTGTCATCGAGGCAACACTGTTTATAACTCATGCACTTTGGCACTGAGAGAGTTTCATTTTTAGGAAGGTAAACAGCATTTGAGTTTTAAAATTCTGTCTCCTCCTAGACACACACATGCCACCAAAACTAAAAGGTCTAGGGAGGACTCAAATTCGCCTAGAAAATGTCCTTGACTTAGTAGCAGCTCACCCGCCCCAGTTAACAGCCACATAGCATTTGAGCCACTCAGCAAAGAGCCTGACGTTCACATTAAGGAGGGAGCAAGGCGTTCTTTTGACCTTTGTTATTACTTAGACCTTGTATCGTCCATAAAAAGAGTACAATGATGTCAAACAAATTCCAGAAAAGAAGTATTTATTGCTGAATCTAAATCAAAAAATCCATATCTACTATAATGGCACTTCAAAAGAAGATATACTGTATTTACCAACTCAATCAATACTAAATTAGCCGGGATAAATATTTTCAACTCAACCAGTCTTAAGATGAAGCCCGTTATTTAGAATCCTGTGTCTGGGGAGAGACAGGGAAATTTTTGCTTATCACACAGAAACGAGACCCAGGAAGAATTTTACAAGCAGATACACCTACCCTTAGCTGCTCTCTTTCACAATTCATCTGTTGTCTTGAAACCTACAAAGAGAAGAAAAAGAGGGGGGAAATCAGACGGTTCTGCATGAAAACAGCATGAAAGAAAATGGAAAATTACTTCTAATCACTTGGTTCAAAGTAGACCCAGAATTAATTAATTATGCATTTAATGTTTTCTTTAGGTCCAAATAGCTTCCGCTTCTCTCGGAGTTTCAATTGTGTCATCCAGAAACACAACTAGAATGAGCTACAGTCTTGAAGGTGGATAAAGAGAGAGAAGTGAACGAGGGCGTGGGAGGTAGACTCTGACCAGGGTGAAGCTTTCCTCTTGCCCCAACAAGTGCAGGCATTCTTCATGGAAGGTCCACTTACTCAACCATTAAACAGAATGAAGTAACGTCATTTGCAGCAGCAAGAATGGACCTAGAGAGTGTCACACTGAGTGAAGTCAAGGCAGCTAGATAAGGAGAAATGTATGACCTCCCTGATAGGTGGGATCTAAAAATAAACGATACACAAGAGCTTATTTACAAAACAGAAAGAGACTAGCAGACTCAGAGAATGAACTTATGGTTGCCAGAGGGGAGAGGATGGTTAGGGAGTTTGGGATCGACATGTACACTCTGCTGTATTTAAAATGGATAACAAGCAAGGATCTGCTAGAGAACAGGGAACTCTGCTCGACACTGTGTGGCAGCCTGGGTGGGAGGAGGGTTTGGGGGAGAACGGATGTACATGTGTGTGCATGGCTGAGGCCCTCTACTGTTCCCCTGGAACTGCCACAGCATTGTTAGTTGGCTATACTCCAATATAAAATGAAAAGTGAAAAATAACAAAGACGGCCAGGGATAAGCACTGCTCAGCACACAGCATCTTTGGTGATGCTGAGGGCCCACAGTATCGCCTATCACCTGGCAGGTGGGTTACATTTTATGGTCCATTTCTAATCAAATAGCAGTGTGTCCCTGAGCATTGTGTTGGGGGGAATTCTGAGGTCAATGCTTATATCAGAGAAGGGAATTCTGATCGACTTGTGATATCTCCCACAAGCTCAAAACAGGAAAAGATTAGTGATACCTATGCCATGCCCTAGGACTTCCCTGATGGCTCAGACGGTAAAGTGTCTGTTTACAATGCAGGAGACCCGGGTTCGATCCCTGGGTTGGGAAGATCCCTTGGAGAAGGAAATGGCAATCCACTCCAGTACTATTGCCTGGAAAATCCCACGGACAGAGGAGCCTGGTAGGCTACAGTCCATGGGGCCGCAAAGAGTCGGACACGACTGAGCGACTTTACTTTCACTATGTCATGCCCTACCAAAATGTGCTTCTTAAAAGCAAGGATGTGTCTTTAGAATAACCATATAGTTTGTTGATCGGATAGAAAAAATATATATACACATACAAATATAAATATATATATATGTATGTGTGTATATATATACACACATATAATATATATATATATTAAAAAATATATATGTGTGTGACCCCATCCCTTCCCTGCAAATACGTTCACAGAGAGGGAAGGAGAGGGTAGGAGAAATTGAGAGGGTAGCACTACCATATATACACTGCTGCTGCTGCTAAGTCACTTCAGTTGTGTCCGACTCTCTGCGACCCCATAGACCACCAGGTGTGAAACAGACAGCTAGTGGGAAGCTGCTGTATAACACAGGGAGCTCAGTTGTGCTCTGTGATGACCTAGAGAGGTGGAGTGGGCGGTAGGAAGGGGAGGAAGCTCAAGAGGGAGGGGATACATGTATATATGTGGCTGATTCATGCTGCTATACAGCAGAAACTAACACAACACTGGAAAGCAATTATCCTCCAATTAAAAAAAAGTTAAGAATATATGGGCATTAAAGGAGTGTGTGGGGGGTATTATTAATGATTATCCTGGGGTCAGCAGATGTGATATGGGGGTGACAAGGCAACCTGGGACCTGTGGTCACTCTCCCTCTATGGAGACTGGGCTTCCCTGGTGGCTCAGATGGTAAAGAATCCACCTGCAATGTGGGAGACCTGTGTTCAGTCCCTGCCTTGGGAAGATCCCTGGGAGGAGGGAACGGATACCCACTCCAGTATTCTTGTCTGGAGAATTCCATGGACAGAGGAGCTTGGCAGGCTGCAGTCCATGGGGTCACAAAGAGTCAGACATGACTGAGTGACTAGCCGACTCCGCCTTCAACTCCAACAACAAAACCAAAAGGAAATTTGGGTACCCATTCACAATTTATTCTGTATATTTCTAGCNCAGTACTATTGCCTGGAAAATCCCACGGACAGAGGAGCCTGGTAGGCTACAGTCCATGGGGCCGCAAAGAGTCGGACACGACTGAGCGACTTTACTTTCACTATGTCATGCCCTACCAAAATGTGCTTCTTAAAAGCAAGGATGTGTCTTTAGAATAACCATATAGTTTGTTGATCGGATAGAAAAAATATATATACACATACAAATATAAATATATATATATGTATGTGTGTATATATATATACACACATATAATATATATATATATTAAAAAATATATATGTGTATGACCCCATCCCTTCCCTGCAGATACGTTCACAGAGAGGGAAGGAGAGGGTAGGAGAAATTGAGAGGGTAGCACTACCATATATACACTGCTGCTGCTGCTAAGTCACTTCAGTTGTGTCCGACTCTCTGCGACCCCATAGACCACCAGGTGTGAAACAGACAGCTAGTGGGAAGCTGCTGTATAACACAGGGAGCTCAGTTGTGCTCTGTGATGACCTAGAGAGGTGGAGTGGGCGGTAGGAAGGGGAGGAAGCTCAAGAGGGAGGGGATACATGTATATATGTGGCTGATTCATGCTGCTATACAGCAGAAACTAACACAACACTGGAAAGCAATTATCCTCCAATTAAAAAAAAGTTAAGAATATATGGGCATTAAAGGAGTGTGTGGGGGGTATTATTAATGATTATCCTGGGGTCAGCAGATGTGATATGGGGGTGACAAGGCAACCTGGGACCTGTGGTCACTCTCCCTCTATGGAGACTGGGCTTCCCTGGTGGCTCAGATGGTAAAGAATCCACCTGCAATGTGGGAGACCTGTGTTCAGTCCCTGCCTTGGGAAGATCCCTGGGAGGAGGGAACGGATACCCACTCCAGTATTCTTGTCTGGAGAATTCCATGGACAGAGGAGCTTGGCAGGCTGCAGTCCATGGGGTCACAAAGAGTCAGACATGACTGAGTGACTAGCCGACTCCGCCTTCAACTCCAACAACAAAACCAAAAGGAAATTTGGGTACCCATTCACAATTTATTCTGTATATTTCTAGCTTTTTTTTTTTTTTTTCACCAATGAGGCAACCCCTGATACCTAGCATCTGACAATATATCGCAAGTTTTTGAAACATACTAAAGGAGAAGAAGGTTTAGGAGCTGACTTTTGATGTATATTTTACACATTTTATATTGAAGGTTCCTTTTTGACTTTCTCTAAAACAAAAACAGGAATCATTACTTAGGATATGCCAGAGCCCAGGATCTATAACTCAGTGCTTTGCTGAGTCCTTTAACCCAGAAGTATCACGTCTAAGAACAGCTCTTAAGAAAACAGAGTTACACACAAATGTTTATTTATATGTCAGTTAACTGCAGCATTATTTAAAAGCTGTAAATATTACCATGTGCAATAATAGAAAAAAATTAAAAGTAAATTTTAGTACTACTGTGAATGAGTGTTCAGTTGCTTCAGTCGTGTCCAACTCTTGGCGACCATATGGACCTCAGGCCACCAGGCTCCTCTGTCATGGGATTCTCCAGGCAAGAGCACTGGAGTGGGTTGCCATGCCCTTCTCCAGGGGATCTTCCTGACCCAGGGATTGAACCCAGGTCTCCTGCAGCTCTTGCACTGAAGGCGGATTCTTTCCCACTGCTCCACCAGGGAAGCCTCATAATACATTGAAAAGATGGCAAAATGGGCAGCATTTAGAACGATTGTTTTAAAAAGCAGAGAGATGGGAAATGCTTAAAAGGTGCAATTTAGTCTTTAGCAAAAGCAGCTATAAAAGTAATCCTTGTTTTGTGTTAAAAATACAGTGAAATTGACTAGTAAAGAAAAAGAAGAAAGACAAGAGGAAAGGACTGGGAGGAAATATTCCAAAATGTTAAAAAGGAAGAAGGACTTCTCTGGTGGTCCAGTGGTTAAGAACACACGCTCCCACCCCAGGGAGCCAGCGTTCAATCCCTGGTCGGGCTAAGATCCTACATGCTACATGGTGGACTGAAAATTTAAAAAAAAAAAAAAAAAAATGACAATTTAAAAATTATAAACAGGAAAAGGGTACAACTGTCTAAATATACAAAACACACTCATGGTGAGTCATATACTTGAAATAGGTAATGTTATGGTGGGCAAAGTACATATGATAAGTAAAGCGTGTATCTCCACAAACTGTTAGGTGGGACAAATCCATAGAGACAGAAGGCAGATTAGTGGTTGCCAGGGGAAGGAGGCAAAGAGGGGTAATCGGGCTTCCCAGGTGGTGGTGAAGACTCCACCTGCCAATGTAGGAGACGTGAGTTTGATCCCTGGGTGGGGAAGATCCTTTGGAGAAGGAAATGGCAACTCATTCCAGTATTCTTTCCTGGGAAATCCCACAGACAGAAGAGCCTGGAGGGCTACAGTCCCTGTGGTAGCAAAAGAGTCGGACAGGACTTAATGACTAAAAAACAATAACAAAGCGGGCTGAGTGAGTGCTTTGTGGGCTTGGAGGTTCTGTTTTTGGAGTGAAGAGAAAGTTCTGAAACTAGACAGCAATGGTCGCACAATACCGTGTATGTATTTAATCCTCTTATGTTGCACACTGAAGCGGCTACAGCGGGAACTTTCATTTTGCGCGCCTCTTTCTCGCAATCACATAAAGTGAAGCAGGTAATGCGGTTCTGGTTCTAGCTGAGATGGAGCAAGCCTACATTACCCTGTCTCCCTTTCTCAGTGTCGCTGCAAAATCTGAATAGAATACATACCTAAAATCTCAGAAAATTAAACAGTAGCAGACGGAGGCGGGAAGCAGACCAGAATAAAAACAAATGGTAATTTGGAATTATCAAATACACATTTTAAGCAGCTATTATAAAAATACTCCAACAAGCAAAGGAAAACACTAAGAAAGAAAAAAAAAGACAGTACTGGCAAAAAAAAAAAAAAAGAAGACATAAAGAGGAACCAAATGAAAATTTTAGAACTATAAAATCAATAACCTAATTAAAAAAATTAAAATCAAGGAAAGAGTTCAAATGTAGAATGGAGACAGCAGGACAAAACTCAGCGAATTTGAGTACATGTCAGTAAAAAGTATCCAAACTAAACAAAGTGAAGAAAAGAAAAGAGAAAGAAATCCAGGGATGTGTAACAACAGAAAAAAATTATAACATTCATGTCACTGGAATCCTAGAATAAAGATAATTCTAGGATAAAGAATTCTAGAATAAAGATAATTGTAGAATAAAGGATTCTAGAATAAAGATAATTCTAGGATAAAGAATTCTAGAATAAAGATAATTGTAGAATAAAGGATTCTAGAATAAAGATAATTCTAGGATAAAGAATTCGAGAATGAAGTTCACCACAGAAAAATTATTTGAGGAAATAATGGCTTAAAACTCTCCACATTTGGCAAAAGATATAAACACACAAATTCAACAAGTTCAGCAAACCCTAAAACCCAAAGAAATATAATCAAAATTCTAAAACCTAGGTTGGGGGGAGGACTTTAAAAACAGCCAGACAAATAATGCCCTCTTTGTAAGAAGGCAACGATTCAAATAACTGTGGATTTCTCATTTAACAAGCAAACGAAAACCAGGGAGGCAGGAAAGAGGTGGCACAAAATTTTCTAAGTGCTAAATTCAATTCAGAATTCTAATTCCAATGAAAATATCCCTTAGAAATGAATATGAAATATTAAGGAAACTAAGTAAATTCTCTGCCAACAGAACTGCTCTGAAATAATTGCTACAGGAATTGCCAGACAAATGGAATATGAAACCAGAAGGAAAGTTGGAACATCAAGAATAAATGGAGAGCAAAGAAATGGTAAATATAAGGGTAAATGAGAATGCAATAGACCAGTCTACTCCTTTCAGTTCTTTCAAATATGTTTAATGGTTGAAAATGAACAAATTACAAAATTGTCTAATCTGGTTTTCAGTGTACATATGGGATTTTCCTGGTGGCTCAGTGGTAAAAAACCCACCTGCCAAGGCAGGAAACTCAGGTTCGATCCCTGGGTCAGGAAGATACCCTGGAGAAGGAAATAGCAACCCACTGAAATACTCTTGCTTGGGAAGTCCAATGGACAGAGGAGCCTGGCGGGCTATAGTCCATGGGTTCAAAAAAGAGTTGGGCATGACTTAGCGACTAAACAACAACATATACAATACATAAAATAAACACAGCATCAGGAGAGGAGGGTAAGAAACATATATGTCAACAAGTGTTCCACATCCCAATCAAAATAGTAAAAAAAAAAAAAAAAAAAAACTGATTCTAGGTACACTAAGAAAAGTTAAGTATATGTATTATAATCTCTAGAGTAATCACTTAAAAATTAATACTATGGAAACTGATATGTCCCAAAACAGATGATGTTAGAATAACTGAATGTTGGTATGCAAAGCAAAAACAAAAAAAAGCAAAAACAAAAAAAACACCTTGATTCAAACCTCACACTTTATACAAAAAATTAAAATGGGTCACATATTTATCTACATGTCAAACATAAACTAAACAGGAGAGGCAATTAAAGAGTGGTGGTAATACTTTTTCCTGGGCAGCATCTACATTCTAGTAATGCCCTTCATATTCTAGTAAGAATAACCAGCTTCTCCTTTGGTGGTGTTCCTGTCCATGCCATAAATTCTTTGTGAGTTGGATGTCATCACCACCACACACCTCTGTGCTATGCTGTGCTAAGTCGCTTCAGTTGTGTCCAACTCTTCGCGACCCCATGGACTGCAGNCGGGAGAGGCAATTAAAGAGTGGTGGTAATACTTTTTCCTGGGCAGCATCTACATTCTAGTAACGCCCTTCATATTCTAGTAAGAATAACCAGCTTCTCCTTTGGAGGTGTTCCTGTCCATGCCATAAATTCTTTGTGAGTTGGATGTCATCACCACCATACACCTCTGTGCTATGCTGTGCTAAGTCGCTTCAGTTGTGTCCAACTCTTCGCGACCCCATGGACTGCAGCCTACCAGGCTCCTCTGTCCATGGGATTCTCCAGGCAAGAATGCTGGAGTGGGTTGCCATGCCCTCCTCCAGGGGATCTTCTGACCCAAGGATCAAACCCGTGTTTCTTATGTCTCCTGAATTGGCAGGCAGGTTCTTTACCACCAGCGCCACCTGGGAAGCCCACCATACATTCCACTGCTGCCTAATAGAACCTACACCTGCCATCACCTCTTTGTTTAGAAATCAACTTGGTAATACCCGCATCTTCTGGCTCTAGTGGCAGGTGACCTC
Source organism: Neotragus moschatus (assembly GCA_006410615.1). Classification (NCBI taxonomy): domain Eukaryota; kingdom Metazoa; phylum Chordata; class Mammalia; order Artiodactyla; family Bovidae; genus Neotragus; species Neotragus moschatus. The sequence goes on along the minus strand of SJYA01002943.1, from coordinate 1,642,095 downwards.
CTGTTTGTCACCTAGAGGTCATCAGGTGCAAACTGCCAGCTGATGGTCTGAGTCCCATCACGGGTCTGTGTTCCTGCTGCAGTGGGGATCATCACACAGAACTCCAAGCAGAGTGTGACGATGCTCTGAAGCATTAAGAATCATCACTATATGGAGAAGGAAATGGCAACCCACTCCAGTGTTCTTGCCTGGAGAATCCCAGGGACAGGGGAGCCTGGTGGGCTACCGTCTATGGGGTCGCACAGAGTCGGACATGCCTGGGGCGGCTTGGCAGCAGCAGCAGCAGCAGCATGTTTGCCAAATAAAGTCCCTTGGAAAGTATAAATGCAGATGAAACCGCTTGTGAATTTTCCAAGTCCCAAAGACGCGAACAGGGACCTGGAATACTGTGATGGTCAAAAGATTCTTCCACATCGACATTTATGTATATCCTTGCAATAAACTGATGTGAATTAAAAAAAAAAAAAAGAATCATCACTATAGCTCAGTTGGTAAAGGATCCACCTGCAATGCAGGAGACCTGGGCTCAGTCCCTGGGTTGGGAAGATCCCCTGGAGAAGGGAAAGGCCACCCACTCCAGTATTCTAGCCTGGAGAATTCCATGGACTGTGTATAGTTCATGGGGTTGCAAACAGTTGGACACGACTGAGAGCCTTTCTCTTTCATATCTAATGCGGTTCTCAAAAAAAAAAAAAATCCCAAACACCATTATGGGAGAGGTTCAAGAGAAGAGACACCTGTATTATAACTCTTTACCATCTGTTATGAAGAAATACCCTTCCCATGCACTTTTTAAAAGCCAGCCCTGAAAAATACCTTAAATGTACACTTTACTAAATGCCATTTCATCTGGAAACTGGCATGTGATTTTTTTTTTTTTCCTCCCATGGAACTAATGCACAAAACCAATATAGTTTATAGCCTAAATGAAAAAAAAAAAAAAAAAGGTGGGAGGTCTGGTGCTGTTCCTTTAAGATGCTTCCAGAGAATTAAATACCACTTTCGATAGGGCTGCCAAGTAAGCACTTATGAAAGGTTAGAAACTGAAGCAATAAACTCCAGCATGAGACCCTATGCTCTCCTGGTTGAACAAGATGTTTAATAGCAGGGATTCATCTTCCCCCATCTCCTATCTTCATCTAGTCAACAGGGCTCAGAACCTTTCTCAGATTCAGCCTTTTTCATCTTCTCCTGACTTGGAGCTCTCCCTTATCAGTTCTTCCTGCTTTATCCTGACCTTATTACCAATCAGATTCCCCCTCCCACACATCAGATAGGATCTGCAAGGGAAAGAACTGTCTTATTCAGTTTTATTTTTCTAGAGATCAGGATTTTTCCATCCTTTCATCCCTTCATATACTCAACAAATATGTATATTTACATACGTACATATACATGTAGTACTCAGTAAAGAATCTGCCTGCAATGCAGGAGACCCGGATTTGATCTCTGGGTTGGGAAGATCCCATGGAGAAGGGAATGGCAACTCACTCCAGTATTCTGGCCTAGAGAATCCCATGGACAGATGAGGCTGGTGGCCCACAGTCCATGGGTTGCGAAGAGTCGGACATAACTGAACAATATTATAAGTAAGTGAGTGAGGTCGCTCAGTCGTGCCCGACTCTTTGCGACCGTGTGGACTGTAGCCTACCAGGCTTCTCCGTCCATGGGATTCTCCAGGCAAGAATACTGGAGTGGGTTACCATTTCCTTCTCCAGGGGATCTTCCCGACCCAGGGATCGAACCCGGGTCTCCCGCATTGGAGGCACTTTAACCGCTGAGCCACCAGGGAAAAATATTATAGGCAACTATAAATCTCATCAATAGTTCTGGCTGTTGTTTCTTTTTGGTCTAAAGGAGGAAAAAAAATAGTGTGGGAAAGTAGTAAGTCCTCAGCCTTCAAAAAAGGAAGTGAGGAATAATCAATTGAAAAAATAATGAAAACTAAAAGCCACAGAGAGTGAGGTCAGCCATGATGAATTAACTCGATTTTTGACTCAGGTTGTATTGTTGAAGACAATGCATTTGAGAGAACTTGAGGACCCACTCATCTCTCCTCCCCTATTTTCATTTTAACCTCAGGGAGAACCACAATCTGTTGATAAAATCTCATTTGATTTTGTAAAGGTGCCAGCTTCCGAGAGGAGCCGAAGGGGGTCAGGAGAATGAGAAAGAATGTGGCAAGGCTAAATCCTAATTGGAAACAAAACAAAACATTGGTTGGTGTTACATGTAAACATGAACTGATAAACTCAAAGACTGAAAGTTCTAACATATTTAATTGGTAGCCAACAGTGCTTACAGGTAATTTATTAAGCATGTCCTGAAAATCTCAAACAACTTAGGATTTTTAGCCCTTAAATGACTTGAGTGTGGTACAAACCAGCACTACACACTGAGTGAGCACCGCTTCTCCTGCTGGTCCCCGTGAAACCATACCACTTGATGATGTTGGTATGGATCACAAGAGACCCACTGCTCCTGATATGAGTCACCAGGGAGAGTCAAGTGTTGGTTATCTGATTAAAGGGGTGTCAGAGGTCAGGATGCCTGCAGAACTTGAGAGAGCCTCAAATAACAGGTTTAAAAGAGCTGTTTTCTTTGGAGGAAATGTGTTTTGCACTTGCTGCACCATGAACCCACTGGTTAAATACCCCATTAGCAATAGAACAAGTTCCCCAGATCTGGGACGAGGCTGTGCAGGCAGACAGATTCGACAGACAAGCACCCAGCAAGAGGTGGCAGTCACAAGCGGCCCCTGGCATGGATCCCATTCTGCTTCCTGCAACCACCCCACTTACTTCAAAGATGTGACCTCTTGGAGCTGTTGATTTCAGGCTTGATGCTGGTCTTGAAGTGAGAGGGCAGCCCCTGGCCATCAAGAGCCAAGCTGGCCTGACACATGTACGCTCGGTTAGCAGCGAAACTAGAAAAGTTGTCTTTGCATCTGATAACTTGCAAGGTAGGGGGAGACCTAGTGCCTATTATTTATTCTAATAATAAACCATTACCCCAGGCATATTTTTATTCTCCAGATTTAATAAGGTATTTTGTGAACCGAGGCAGAGGAGGGCGAGAGAAAACAACTGTGGTTATTATGAAGATGATTTCTATTTGTTTCAGATGCAGAAGCAATCACCACTTTTCCCCTTCATAATCAAGGGTTATAATTGCTCCCCCAACTCCACCCCAACCCCTTGCTCAGCCCAAGAAAATCTGAACACTCACTGAAATGTCCTGAGGAACTAAAAGGGCTTGGCATATGTCCCTGAACCAGTCCCCTGGGACCATCATTACCTTATAGCCAGAGAACTCTGATAATATAGCACAGGGCTCTCAACTCAGATTTCCCAATCATCCCTCTCTCTACATCCAGAGGTGAGAAAGAGTGGGGAGGGCCAGGTGGGTGATTGACATACCATTTGTCTACCTCTGCTTAGATGAAATAGAGTTTTCAAGACATTTTAAAATTGAGATTTTTTTTCCCCCTTCTGGTTAGATGTTGCAAAATCTGATGATGATTTTTTGAGAAGTTGATATTTTTATCCTCTACATCCCAATTAAAACAGATTCAGCAGAAATACACAGGCCATGGCCTTATCTGGGCAGCCATCCTGATCCTGTTAATTGAAAGACATTTGAGAGGCATCTTATGTTCAGAGGATAAACTCTAGAAGCCAGACTTGCAAGGTTCAAACCTCAACGCGGCTACTTATTAGCTTTAGGAACCTTAAACAAACTTTGCAGCTGGGCCTCACCCCTAAGGGTCATCATAGGATTTGAAAGAGTTCATATTTGCAAAGCAACCAGAAAAGCAACCTACAGAAAGCACTGCTAAATTGCCTTTTGCAAAATATGTGTGTGTGTGTTTATTTTTGGTGGTGCTGGGTCTTTGTCGCGGCTTGGGGTCTTTCTCTAGGTTCGGTGAGTGGGGGCTACTCTCTAGTTGCGGTGTGCAGGCTTCTCATTGCAGTCACCTCTCCTGGGGCAGAGCATGGGGCTCTAGGCTCTCGGACTTCAGTAGCTGTGGTGCACGGGCTCAGCTGCCCCATGGCATGTGGCATCTTCCAGGACCAGGGATTGAACCCGTGTCCCCTGCATTGGCAGGCAGATTCTTATCCACGGGGCCACCACGTAAGTCCCAAAGTGCCTTTTCAATGTAAGAAACTGAACTGTAGTCCAAGTCTGTTGGCTGTTGCTATCTATTCTTCTTATAAACGGAGAATGGCCTGAGTCGGCTCAGCTCTGTGCTTAGATGCTGGGTGGAAAATACTCCAGCGATAGAAAAATCAAGGTTATAAAAAGTGGCTGATACTTCTGAAAGTTTTGTGCTGTGACATTAAAAGTTCACTGTGTAGATCGTGGAGTGTGTCAACAGAAATAAATCATGTAGCAACCACTCTACTATTAGAAAGACAAAGAAAAAAAAGAACAAAAGTGAGGTGAACTAAGTCCCATTGAACCAATTTTCAAGACAAGAAAATAGGAACGTAAGTGACTTTCCAGAGGAAGGCAGCTCTGGTTGGCTCTCTAAGCCAGAGCTGCCTTCTGCAGCTGAAGAACTCTGAAACAGTTTTAAGAGGTCTTTCCCTTTTCTGATCTGTGACTTTACAAAATGTCATCGTTTAAGAAATGGGAACAATTGTGTAGCCGGAGAAGCTTGAGGCGTATTCATTTTCTCATTTTCCAGTTCAGTTGTCTGAAAGGGTTGCCTGGGTGGTGGTGGTGATCGTTGCTGTGTGTGTTCACACCCTTTCTGGAAAGCTTAACGGAAGGAGAGCTGGAAGACGAATGCTTCAGGAGAAAATGAGCTCTTCAAACCCGAAACTTAAAGAATCTTTACTGAAAGAACCAGGTTCCCAAAAGTTCTAAAGCAACAAGGAGCCATTCATGGAAACTGCGAGCAATTGAAAATCTAGGTCATCTGGCTGTTTGCTTTGTCACTATTAGTATTAATTAGACACTGGAGGTAAAATGAGTAAGCTCCGCGAGCTCTTCAGATTTAAAATAATAATAATAATAAACCAGCAGAGCACAGCTTTACCTTCAGAAAGAAAATATTTTCACACCTTCGGAAAGAAAATGTTTTCACAAGTGGCGTTCTGAAATAACCTGAGGGGTAACAACAAACACACACACACACACACACACACACACGCAAAACAAAACAACAATAACAACAACAACAAAAAACCTTGCAATTAAATTCTGCAAATGTGCCTGGAGATAACCCCAGGGGAGGGCTTATTTGTACTTAATATTCAAATAAATATTCTTTCAGTGTGCAGCGCGTTTGATAGGGTGCATTTTTATTTGAGTGTATAAGGTAATCAGCCTCATGAGGGGGACTGGGCACGGTAGAACCCCTTAACTAGGATAAATGGGCAGGCTCCGCAGTGAAGGGGTGATGGTGGGCCAGCAAGGAGACGCAACAAGTAGAAGCCCGGTGTGGTTTCCCCCGGGAGTGCCCTGCGGGTCCCTGATGTTCAAGGTGGCGCCCGTGGGACCAGAATCGGCATTAACTGGATGCCAGTGAGAAATGCACCATCTCAAACTCGGCCCTTTGGAGCAAGTGAATCACAATTTGGGTTTTCCAAGACTCTGGGTGAACCCCAGGTGACTGGGGTGGGTGAATCCTCAGGTGCTTAAATCTAGAGGAGTCACCGAGGTCGGGGTCCCCACTGCCGGGCAGGCCATCTCTGTTCCTGTGTACACCGACAAGAAGGCCCCTCTTCAGCTGTGCTCCTGTATCTTACATATGCACGCATGTGTGCTGGGTCGCTTCAGTCACGTCCGACTCTTTGCCGCCCCGCGGACTGCAGCCCGCCAGGATCCTCTGTCCATGAGGTTCTCCAGGCACAAATACTGGAGTAGGTTGCCCTGTCCTCCTCTGGGGAATCATTCCTGACCCAGGGATCAAATCCCCACCTCTCTTACATCCCCTGCCTTGGCAGGCAGGTTCTTTACCACTAGCGCCCCCTAGGAAGCCCCGTATCTTACGTGCGTTGGGTACCAAAAGGAGGCCCAAAGACCTCTCCAGATATTTCCTGGAAGGTAAAGCCACAGAGCTCCCCAGGCAGCCTCATCTGTGCCGCCCTCTTTCCGTGGGTCTTTCTGAGGTGCCCTGAAAGTGGTCGCATTCCCAGCAAGGAGGCGGGGAGGACAGGAGGGGTTCAGCCTCTCACCTTCACCCTCGGACTCCTAGAGGGTTGATTACTCCCGCCCTCAGTCCCTCCCCTCCTGCATGAGGTACGACCTCGCTTTCCACCTGTTTCACCGCACATTCACTGCCTTTTCTGTTAGGCAGTCTCATTATTAGGATCCCTTTGAATCAGTGAAAGAATGGAGGTTTAGAGAAGCTAAACTACATTCTCTGGGTTAGGAAAAGGCTAAGCCAGGAGTTGAGCCCAGACCCACCTGAATCCAGAGTCCTCTTATCCACTGTGCACCTCCCACACAAATCCCTGGTCATCCTATCTCATCTGCACAATGGAGAGAAATCAATGAATTCATAAAAAGTCTAATGCAGCCCTTTTCAGTGGATCAATACTGACCCAAATCCCATCCCAACCTCCCTGCCTTGATTCTAACGGGGACCAAGAGGAGGAGACATCGTAGCCATCCAGAGCTTGCCAGAATCCACTGGAGGACTAAAGCACACACAGGAGAGTCAGTTTCCTTCCCTGGACTTGAGCGAGGCTAGGAAGCCATGCTAACCACAATAATGAGCGCCTTAAATAATGAGGAAGCCCGTCCAGTCAACTTGGCTGCAAGCTTGCTTAGCAGCCACTGGCATTGCTCCTGGAGGAGGGGAAGGTCTCTGTAATTACACTAATGAGGAGGAGATGAACTGCAGGTCATCACGGATGAGGTGGTAGGGTTCCGTGGGCGTGAGGCAGGCAAGCGAGGACCGCCACAGCTAGACGGGACACGGGGCGTCTGCGTTCTCCGGGCCGTGGGTTATACCTGGGACGGTGTTTGGGAGCCCAGAGAATATTTTAAATAATCACAACAACCAGCGTTTATTCAGTGAGATGTGCTGAATCCCAGGCATTGAACACACGGTCTCATCAGAATGAATCATCCCATATGGCTGATGAAGCCGATACTGTTTTTTTAAAGATTGTTTATTTATCTATTTTATTTATTGGTCACGGTGCATCTTTGTTACTGCATGTGGGCTTTCTCTAGTTATGACCAGCCAGGGGCCACTCTTCATCACACTGCTTGAGCTTCTTATTGCAGTGGCTTCTCTTACTATGAGACACAGGTTCTAGGTGGGTTGCAGTAGTTGCAAGGCGTGAGCTCAATCGTTGTGGCACATGGGCTTAGTTGTTCTGTGGCATGTGGGACCTTCTGGGACCAAGGATCGAACCAGTGCCCCCTGCATTGTGAGGCTGATTCTTAACCACTGAACCACCAAGGAAGCCCAATGCTGACACTATTTTTCATCCCCAGTTTGTGCTCAGAGAGGTTAAGCCATTTGCCCAAACTGACACACCATGTAAATGACAGAGCCAGGATTCGAGGCCAAGCATTAAGGCTTAGGGTCCGTTTTCTTAACCACTAGTTCTTCCTGCTTCCCTGCCCTTAAAGTTCAAGCCACATGTACCTGCCACTTACTTCCTCTCTGCTCACTCTGGCAATAAGGCCCTACCCTGGCTGCAGCTCTGAGAGAGGCAACATCATAGGCCATAGGCCACGTGAGCTGGATTCTGCTCCCGCCAGACAAGCTGGACCCAATGGGTACTCTCTCTAGGGTACTACGCTGCCTCATTTCCATGAGTCCTTCCCTTGAGTGTTTTTTTCAAGGACAGATAACCACATTTCCTCGATTCTTCCTCAAATGACAAGTACTGGGCTTCCCTGTGGTCCAATGGTCAGGAATCGGCCTGCCAATGCAGGGGACATAGGGTGGATCCCTGGTCGGGGAAGATTCCATGTGCCACAGAGCAGCTAAGTCCAGGTGCCACAACTACCGAAACCTGAGCACCCTGGAGCCTGTTCTCTGCACCAAGAGAAGCCACTGCAGTGAGAGGCCCATGCTCTCTGCAAGCAGAGAAAACCCAGGTACAGCAATGAAGAGCCAACACAGCTGAGAATTAAAATAAACACATTTTAAAAAAAATGACAAGGGCTGGAGTCCTTTTCCTATTCTGAACATGTCCTCTCCAATGAAGGGGAAACTTCCCTCTGTAAAGCCAGGCAGAAAGTGAGCTTGAGTCCTAGACCTGCTCCTTGGCCCTTTGAGCTTGAATAAGCCTGTAACTTCCTGCAGTGAGCTGAAGAGTGTGCCTGCATGCTAAGTCTCTTCAGTCATGTCCGACTCTTTGCAACCCTATGAACTGTAGCCATCAGGCTCCTCTGTCCATGGGATTCTCCAGGCAAGAATACTGGAGTGGGGTGCCATGCCCTCCTCCAGATCTTCCTGACCCAGGGATCAGACCCATATCTCCTGCACTGCAGGCAGATTCTTTACCACTGAGCCACCAGGGAAGCCCCTAGTGACCCTTAGTTAAGCTCATTTGGAGGCTGGGCTTCCAAACAGCAGGCTGGTTGATGGGATTTAAACTTGTGGATAAGGAAACAAAGGCATATCAAATGTTTTTTCCGCAGACACACGGCTAAGGGTTAGAGCTGTCATCGTACTGATGCTAGAACTTGCTCTCATTAGCTTCTGCCACGTGGCTTTCTTTGTTAATGGCAAACGTTGGCACAGTCTAAGTGTTCAGTGATGGCATCACCAAGCCCCATACTCCTCTCAGATTTTCTAGGTGGACCAAGTGCTCCGATAGTTCACAGATGGTTTACATCTTCAAAAAAACACAAGAGCACGAAATATCCTTAGGGAGTCTTTGATGAATAGAAGTCATAAGGATGTTTGGTTGAATTTTCTAAAAGGTGGGAGCTCCTTATTGTGATTAAATGAAGAGCTTAAGATGATCAAGCAGCAGTGAGAAAAATTCCACCCCATCCAATGCCAGCCGAACGCCAAGAGGCAGAGCAATTTTCCAGCAGTCCATTTCCACCCAGAGAGAGCACAGACCGTGCGCCAATTTGATTAGAAAATGGCTAACACGCAGGGCCAGCCCTGTCTATTAGACGGAGAGCTGGACTAATGAATCTCGGAAATGGAAAAATCTGTCTATCCTTCTTCAAATCTGTAAGCCAATTATTATATTGGATCTTGACTTCCAATATTTCTGCAGGCTTCGAGGCAGTGAAACCATGCCAAGCAACAGGCAAATGAGAAGTCAGGGCTGTGAACACCGTTTTTGTGCTGGAGATTAAATAAAGCTTGTTTTTTCCCCCTTCCTTGCTTCCTCCCTCCAGCCTTCACTCCTTCCCCCCCTCTCTCTTTCCTTCCTTCTCTTTCTCCTCTCCCTCCTTCTCTCTTTTTCCTTTCCTCCTTTAATTTTTTTTCTTCTGCAACTTTAATACCCAAAACACAATGATAGGTTACAGATATGAAAGGAAAGGAATCTATTCATTTTCCTGGTAAAATCAAATAATTTCACTATTCTTTTATCTGGAAACCTGCCTGCCATGTCCTTTGAAAGCTAAGTTCTGCAAGGTGGGCTTCAGGGATTAAATTCTATGCATGCTTGTTCCCTGCCTGGGTTTAATATAAGTACATTAGTCTTGGTCAGAAGAGAAAAAGACTAAGGATAAGAGGAAGTTGAGTGAAGACATTTAGAGAAGAAAAAAGAAAACAAAACTCTGCAGTCAGACTGCTCGGGTTTGAAACCCACTTCCTTGTTATCTCACCTTGGATAAGTTACTTAACCAATTTCCACCTTTACTATTGCACCTGAATTTAAAAAAAAGAGGGGGGATATCGACAGTATCTATTATTGGTTTCTATTGGGCATATACAAGTTTATATGTAAAAATCACTTTGAGTAGTTCCTGGCACAGACTATATTATATTAAGTTTGCCAAACAAACTTTGGCATCATTGACTCCATGGACATGAGTCTGAGTGAACTCCAGGAGATAGTGAAGGACGGGGAAGTCTGGTGGGCTGCAGTCCATGGGGTCGCAAAGAGTTGCATATGACTGAGTAAACAACAACAGTTAACTTATTCAGAAAGATGATTCATCCTCTCTATTAATTTCCTTGATTATTAATTGAACAGATACTTATTAAAACTGCTTCAGGCAAAGAAGTTGGAGAGGCAGCGACCTAGAAACCCTTGGGCTATCAGCACATGTCCTCTGCCCAGAGAGAACAGGGCCATGTGGGCCGGGGCTGAGGGGCTGCCAGACCTCTGGTCTCACTCCCTCCGAGGGGTCCTGGCTCAGACTCCAGGGCAGAGAAGAGCCAGAAGCTGACCCAACTGCCCCTGTATCCCCAGGCCCAGCACAGGCCGCTCTAGACAAATCTTTCCCTCCCAACTAGAAGACTGTAACTTCTGGAACAGCAGGAGTCCCGGTCAACTTTCTCTAAATTTGATTTAAAGATGATGCTAATGGAAATCCACCCTTTATATTCATTGGAAGGACCGATGCTGAAGCTGAAGCTACAATACTTTGGCCACCTGATATGGAAAGACCCTGATGCTGGGAAAGATTGAAGGTAGGCGGAGAAGGGGGCAACAGAGGATGAGATGGTTGCATGGCATCACCATGAGTTGAGCAAACGCTGGGAGATAGTGATGGACATGAGTTTGAGGAAGCTCCGGGAGTTGGTGATGGACAGGGAAGCCTGGCGTGCTGCAGTCCACAGGGTCGCAAAGAGTTGGACACCGCTGAGGGATTGAACAACAAAAGGTGATGAAGCTCGCACCTGGAAGGTGGAGCCTGAGAACCAAGGGGGCAGGGAGAGAGCCCACAGGCATAGGGGCCACTTTATTTGAGACGTGAAGGGAGAGTGTGTGATGGGTAGGCCTGCCCTAGCCAGGGGATCCAGGCTTTTCCATCTTCTCTGCATCTGGTGCAAAAATGCCACAGCTTCAAAGAGAAGGAGAGGGAGAGAGGCTTATAAGTGCTACTGCTGCGCATGTGTGTGTGTGTGTGTGTGTAAGAGGCAGAGAGAGAGAGAAGATTGAGAATTCTGCTGGGGATGTGGGAAAGAGGCAAGAATAGAAGAGAGTCAACGTATTCAAAAATACAAGGGCTGCCCCACATTGCCCTTTAGTCATGTAATTCTGCAATTTTGAAAAGCAAATCAAACTCCTTTGCAAAACCATATTTTCATGGGCACACAATGAAATTGTTAATTAAAACACATCGAACACAGGCTGGGGGCAAGGCCCAGGCCTGAGAGTCAGGAAGGGGGAAGAGGAAACATCAGCCTTTTAAACACTGGCTTCGCGCCCCCCTGGAAAGGAGGGTGTTCACGTTCCTTAGAGAGATTCCGCAGAAGGTGGGTTTCAGGAAGGTCCAACGCGGAGGGAGGGCGCCCGGCTGACACCTGCCAGAAGAGCAAGCTCCCTGGACCGCTCACCGGGAGCCGAATCTGAGCCCCAGTGTGAGCGTCCGCCAGTGCCTGCACCAGCTCACCCGAGCCCTGACTCCCTCTCCCAGGCAAGGCTGGCGATCCCCACAAGGGTTCGGGGGTCCACCTGTCCCTGCAGGCGGGGTGGCTCCCCTCTTTCCAAACAACCCCTGTTGCAGGGCCAAAGCATCCCGGCCCAGCCCCGGGCCGCCGTAGGGTGCGGGCGCCGCAGTTCGAATCCCTGCAGCGCCATCTGCTGGCCAACTCCTCTTAGTACGGAGGAACCCGCGGATACTCATGGTCCAGGCGCGGCCGGTAATTCGAGGGCAAAGACTCTGGTCCTGAAGTCAGTCACTGCCCAGGACCTCCGAGGAGGCGGCACCACCTTCAACACCAATACCCCTCCAAGTACAGGCCGTTTCTCCTAGGCTGCGGGTGTAGGAAACACGGGACTGACCATCTCAGGCCCTGGGATCGGGTCCCATCTAGGCTTTTCCTTTACTGGGTGGCCAGGTCCGGATGGCCCATCTCCCTTCTGGGCCTGTTTCCTCCTCTCCGAAGAGTGGAGGTGGACAGGCCGATTTCCAAGGGTCCTTCCTGGCTGGAGATTTCTCTGAGCTGTGACTTCAGGTATGAAAACCAGCTTGGCTGAAGGCCAGCAAGATCCAGAGGAAATTGCAGGGGAGGGCTCTGAACTCAACCTTGAATCCGCTGCTTCGAAAGCTTAAGAGCCAGGGAGGGACAGTTGGCTCTGGTCAACTTGTCCGGGAGTCTTTGCACGAGGGGCTCTAATTATTGCCTATTATTTCTTTTTTTAAATGCATGAGAGAGAAGCTATGGATTATAAATTCATGGTAGATTATGTTTTAATGTTCCCCAAACAGAATAATAATTGCTAAAACTGCTTTGGGTATCAAGCTTCATTGCACTGAACTGCACTCCAAGAATTATTATTTTTAAAAAATCACTTATGCTACCAAGATGGCGCAATGACACAGAACTAGACTCTCTATGGCGGTCCCTGTCGGAGCCGCCATGTCCCCGTGTGTTAATGTCCGCGGAAGAATATGAAAGCCAGTGTTGTAAATTAAGGTGCAATTTGTAAATGCTTCATTAATATTTATTAAATGATTATTAAATGCTCTTATAATCTTTAATAAGATATTATAAAGCATGTCATTAAAATGCATTAGAAGCACATTCTTAGCAAGTCATGCCATCACCCGCTGTTAGGCAAAGCCTGGTTTTATGAGCCTCTTCCTAAAGGCTTTCCCAAGGTATGTGATTATCATGAAGATACAGAAACGTAAGTGGCTGCCTGATCGAACCATCCCTGGGGATGGTAGCGGATCTCACCCCCATGGGCATCAGAAAGGGCGAGCCTTCCTTGTTGTCAACTCCTTTCCTAAGTGCTGTGGCTTAGCTCTACCAAAAACCACCAGAAAACCCCTGCAGTGAGGACCGGTTTCACCTTTGGTTGATTAAACATGGCAGCCTACAGCATTGTGTTGAGAAGGATCCTGAGGTTCTCTTTGAAAGCTAAGTGGAAAAGAACACGGGGACTAATAAGTGACGCCTGTTGTGTGCATTGTACTTGCAAGTGTCACCGTAGAGTTGGTAACACCCACCTCTGACCTAGGAAAAGCGAGAGGATCTAGTCAGAAGGCTTCCAAGATGTGCTAGTGTTGCAGTGAAAGGGAAAAAAAAAAAGAGGAAAAGAGGAATGAGGTTTTTCTTTCCCTTTCCTTAGAATAAGGAAAATAAACAGGACAGGGAGAAAGCCTGAACACTCCTATTTTTTTTCCACTTTAACTGCTCCTAACTCTGTATGTCTCTAAGTTTGCTTTTCTGCCCCCTAATTCTGACTGACGCTAAAGCTGAAGCTCCAATCCTTCAGCCACCTGATGCAGAGAGTTGACTCACTGGAAAAGATCCTGATGCTGGGAAAGATTGAGGGCAGAGGAAGAAGGGTATGGCAGAGGATGAGATGGTTGGATGGCATCACCGACTCAATGGACATGAGTTTGAGCAAACTCCGGGAGATGGTGAAGGACAGGGAGGCCTGGAGTGCTGCGGTTCATGGGGTCGAAAAGAGTCAGACATAACTGAGCAACTGAATGACAAGAACAACTCCGAAGGTCTGTAACTGACGTTGCTTTTCTGTCCCCTAACGCTGCAGGAGTTACACTCCACACCTATTCTCCTTTGACCCCATGATAAATACATGCCGTATCTGGTGTTTACCCTTAACAACACTCTTCCCCTTATAGATCTTCATTTTACGTATCAGAAAGAAGGCCGCAGAGTCGCCAGACTTCCAGACTCAATTACTGGGTCAGTGGCACCAGTCTATAACTGTCTTTGAAACAATGCAGGAGGAATAAACTCAGATCCTAACACCTTTGTTTCTCATCACCACCTCCTGCCTGTGAGCCCTCACCTTATGCAAGCCCAGTTCATGGGCAGGGGCACAGTTCTTGAGGTGTGAGCCTACTGCGTTCCCATCTCCACCAGCTGAGAATTAAAGCCACCTTTTCCCTTCCAAACTCTGTCTCCGTATTTTTTTATTCAGCTTCGGTGGGCAGAGAAAGTCAAGATTTGGGCCAGCACCACTGGGAGATGCCCCTTCTGAAGGCCATTATTTCTCTTTTGCTTGCTTCACGTCCACAAGTCCACGAAAGAAGGCAGCAAAGAGGAAGGCAGTTTCTAAAGATCTTGTATGGGAAGAGGCACAGAGAATAGACTCCATTCCCTCAGCATGAAGAGGTCTCCCTTCTGTGGCCCAGCAGATTTCTCATTCATTTCCTGAAGATCATCAGCGCCTGTCTTCAGCAGTTGCCCATGGCGCGTTTATTTTCTTGGACTCCCCCAGGTCTTTCCACCTCAGTGCTTTTTTGCACAGGCTGCTTTCTTTGCTCAGAGATCCCTGACCTTTATTTTTTGATTAGGATCCCCTCTTAGTTTTCTCGTGTCGGAGGGAATGCCACTTCCTACCAGTGTGTTTCACTCCCCACCTTGCCTCTGTCCTGCTGTATTTATTTCATGACAAAGAGCTGTGAGTCAAGGGTCTNCAGGCTGCTTTCTTTGCTCAGAGATCCCTGACCTTTATTTTTTGATTAGGATCCCCTCTTAGTTTTCTCGTGTCGGAGGGAATGCCACTTCCTACCAGTGTGTTTCACTCCCCACCTTGCCTCTGTCCTGCTGTATTTATTTCATGACAAAGAGCTGTGAGTCAAGGGTCTGACGGTGCGGTTCAAGTCCTAGTTCTTCAGCTCCCTAGCCATGTGGCTTCTGGAACCAGTTCTTCCCCTTCTCTGCACTATATCCTCTGGGGGTGTAAATAGGGATGATAAGAATGGGATCCGAGAAGGAAATGGCAATCCACTCCAGTATTCTTGCCTGGGAAATCCCATGGATAGAGGAGCTGGTTGGGCTACAGTCCATGGGGTCACAAAGAGCTGGACACGACTTAGCGACTCAATAACAAAAATATGTGTGTGTATATTACTATTGTTAGATTATATTAATGTAACTTATTGTATGGATCCTCGAAATATAATACAAAAGTCTTTCTTAAAATTTTACTCCACACTTTCAATTATAAAATTATACCCCCAAAGAATAATTACTGAATTCATGTTAAACTGTTCTTTCTTTTTTTTTTTAACACATTCTGTCAAGTTGATTTTTTGAACACTCCAAGATAGTATTGATTGATTCTTAGGCTAAAATGACTTACTCAAATAGCACTAATTTGTATTCAAGATTAAATATTTAAGAGAATATTCTGTAATATGAAAGACTTGTTGGGTTCTAATAAAACCCATCATTTTATTTATATATACATATAGAGAATGGGACCATCTCATGGGTTACATGAACTCATATGTAAAGAGTACCAAGAAAGTGCTCAGCACAGAGTAAGTGGTGGTTTAGTTGCTAAGTCGTGTCTGACTCTTTGAGACCCCATGGACTGTAGCCCAACCAGCTCCTCTATCCATGGGATTTCCCAGGCAAGAATACTAGAGTAGGTTGCCATTCCCTTCTCCAGGGGATCTTCCTGACCTAGGGATCGAACCCAGGTCTCCTACACTGCAGGCAGGCTCTTTACCAACTGAGCCATCAGGGAAGCTATAGAGTAAGTACTCAGTGACTGTTCAGTTTTCTCATTTTGCCTACTTAATGATGTGGGTTTTTTCCTGCTTTTTTCTGCAAGATGTCAGCCCTGTGGGGACATGGGCCCCATACATCCAGAAACTACTATAATGTCTAGCTCATAATAGTTGCCCAATAAATACTAGCTGAATTTCTGATGGGAAGCTTCTTTCGGGTTATGAGTGAGACATCATTTCTGCCCTCTTGGGGGAGCCAGGCTATGAAGAAAGAGAAAGAAGTCTAGACATTTCAGTTCAACCTCATAAGGCAAAGGAGAGAGGGTGGTCTGCTGGGACAAAAACACTCTCTGGGTCAGGGCAACCTGGGTTTGAAAGCTGTCTCTGCCACCTCTAAGAATATGACCCGGACCAAGTTTCTTCATCTCTGCAGCTTCTGTTTGGATAATAATATCTACCTTCAAGAATTAGAACAGATAGGTATAGATATATGACAAAGGTCTGTACAGTCAAAGCTATGGTTTTTTTCAGTAGTCATGTGTGGATGTGAGAGCTGGTCCATAAAGAAGGCTGAGTGCCGAAGAACTGATGCCTTCAAGCTGTGATGCTGGAGAAGACTCTTGAGAGTCCCTTCAATAAACAGCAAGGAGCTCAAACCAGTCAATCCTAAAGGAAATCAATACTAAACATCATTAAAAGGACTGATGCTGCAGCTGAAGCTGCAATACTTTGGCCACCTGATGCGAAGAGCTGACTCACTGGAAAAGACTCTGATGCTTGGAAAGACTGAAGGCAAAAGGAGAAGGTGGCAGAAATGAGATGGTTAGATAGCATCACCTACCCAATGGACTGATTTGAGGAAACTCCAGGAGCTAGCGGAGGACAGAGGAGCCTGGTGTGCTGCAGTCCATGGGGTTGTAGAGTCAGATACTACTTAGCAACTTAACAACAACAAAATATGTATTATATCACCAATATACGTGCACTAAGCACATACCTGAAATGTCTCCTAGCAATTACCGTATTTACCATTTTTTTATTGAGGTGGGACATATTTGATCAAAACAGTCATTCTTTCACATGAGAAATCATGGTTGGATCCACAAGCCCCCATCACAGGAACATGAAACAAAGCCTATTGCTGTGGTCATTGCTGTTAACCGAGTGGGACAAAGTGGTAAGTATGTTCTTTTGTTTTGCTTTGTGATTTTGTGGTTCTAGGAACTCAAGCCCCAGAAGGAAAATCCAATATACTAAAGGAATCTGAGTATAGGACAAAAGGGAAGAACGGAGAAGCCTTTACGTGTGTTAAGCTTGCGTGTGTGCTAAGTCGCTTCAGTCTTGTCCACCTCTTCACGACCCTATGGATGGTAGCCAGTCAGGCTCTTCTGTCCATGGGATTTTCCAGCCAAGAATACTGGGGTGGGGTGCCATCTCCTCCTCCAGGGGAATCTCCCTGACTCAGGGACTGAACCTGTATCTCCGACAACTCCTGCATTGCAGGTAGATTCTTTACTGCTCAGCCACCAGGGAAGCCATCCCTTTTTCATTTCACTCACCATGGATCATCCCTTCTTATACCTTCCTCCCCACATGGATGACACTCTGAAGCTGGACAGGCCTTTGGGGAAGTCCCCTGCCAGGGTTGGCAGAAGAAGAGAGACCAGTGATGTGACCAGGTCTCTGTAGCCTTAGCCAGAGATACACTAGGGTGAAATTCAAAGCAAAAGCTAAACCAAGGGGCCCCAGGTGGTAACCAAGAAAGATGGGAGCCAGAGCAGTACCTGCTGGGAAAAAAAAGCCATTCAGCTTGCATCCAACCAGTAATAATAATAATAATAATAGTCTGCTGTCCATTCATGGACTTGTCTATACATTTGTTCTACAAATATTAAGCTCTCACTAAAATCAGGCAGTGGAGTAGATACTGGGGAACAGTAACAATAGTTAGAAGGTGCACTTCATAGAGCTATGATTCTGGGAAAGATGGATATTTTCCCCTCCTCTGCCTCTTCCTTTTTTAATATGACCACATAGGCTGTATCTCATTCCATGTCCGTTTCTTGAATGATTAGGCGGATATTTCTGATCTTCTGTGTACTTTGATGAAACACCGATAAATTCTCCAACATGCCTTTATCTTTTTATTCATATATGTACATATATACCTATACCTCGCCTAAGAAAAGAGAATGTGTGACAAATATTCTGGCAGGAGAAGTGGGGATTCTAGAAGAAGACATCGAAGGTTCATCTAGCCTAGTCTAGAAGACCTCATGGGGGGCTTCCTGGAGGAAGAAGTGTTTCGTCAGTGACAAGAAAGAAGAGAAGCTCCCAGCCAGAGGAAAGGGAAGGCTGTTGCAGGTGGAGAGAGCAAACTATGTGATGCCTGGCAGGTGAGAGAGAGCGAGGCTTGTTTGGGACTGCTGAGAGAAGGTCGGTCTAGCCAGACCATAGACTGGGAAATGGAGGTGGTGGTTGAATGGACTACAGGGATTCAGGATGAATGGGATAAAGATGTGAGGGTTCCCTTTGATGAGCTTCATCGGCTGGGCAAACCCCACAAAGATGTGGCATCTGGAGCTGGGCATTCATTTTTTGTATAAGATCGACTTTCTGGATAATGGCATGCCCTTCCCAGAAATGAGTGAACTTGAGCTCAAAGCTCTGACCATGTAATTCAAACTGTAAAGTGACTGAATATTCACTCCATAGGCTGCAGAAGCAGGAGAGCTGAGGGTCAGGATGGCACACAGGGTTCTTCTCAAACCCTAACAAAAGCTATGAAATCTCTCGGCAGTGGAAATAGACAGAGCATGAATTTTCTCAGTCTCTCTTTCTCTCCCCCTCTCTCCTTCCCCGCCTCACCCAGTACACTTTCAGGAAACTCAGTTAAAGCGTCCCACCCCGAAAAGTTCGTTTCATATGAAAACTTAGGGCCCTTTTCACCCAGGCATCAACTTCTCCCCAGTTTACTTGCCTTTTCCTCAGGCAAAGACATAAGAAAACTGAAATGAAGTAAATGCACCAAATTACAGTATTTGGGAGCTTTCTTCCATGCAGGAAAAGGAAATGCATATGAGAGGAAAGTGTTTATAACAACAGTTTTCTATAAAACACCACCATGTGCACTAAAAAATTGAGAGTCCTCCACACTAACCGCATGGTTAAGACTGTCAAGCTTATCAAGTATTATCACTGCTTGTTCTTCATACCCAACCACACCCCCCAACCTCCACACACACACACACACACACACACACACACACTTGTAAAAATCCAGGAAACCAAGAACAGTCTTTCCAGTTCTGAACAAGAATAAGTTTCCATTTATAGGCATTGCCCACATCTCCGAAACAGAATCAGTTAAGAAAGACATGCAAACACACACACACAATCATATATATACATATATTCAAAGATACATCCAGAAAGGAGATGCTCACTCTTATTGGGATTAGCATCAAGCCATCCTGGAGTCAGGGTGTCCACGGAAAATAAAAATCTCACCTGGAATGTTGGAAATCACCTTGCAAGAAGTGGTAGCCAAGCAAACATCTAGAGGGAGGGCCAGTAAGAGAGAGCCCCCTTCTCTACGTGGCCGTGACTTTGGTATGAGCCACCAAGGCTAGGGTTAAAGAATCTGCCTGCCAGTACAGGAGACGCAAGAGACACGGGTTTGATTCCTGGGTTGGGAAGATTCCCTGGAGTAGGAAATGGCAAATCATTCCAGTATTCTTGCCTGGAGAATTCCACGGACAAGAGAGGAGCTTGGAGGGTTTACAGCCCATGGGGTCACAAAGAGTCGGACATAACTGCACACACGCACACACAGACGCACACACGCACGCACGCACACACACACACACACACACACACACACACACACACACACCCCAAAGGATGGAAATTCTTCCAAGGTTCAGGTGGATTCCCAAGTAAGTGGGGCTCCACTCCACGAGTCATATATGCTCAGAGAGACAGGCGGGTGTCCGTGTAGACTGGCTGGATGAGCTAGGAGGACCTGCCTTCAAACCGGAACGCCTACCCCTGAATGGAACTTGGTTAAAACCTCGCTCTCTGAATGTGCAATGTGCCTGCAGGCGGGCGGGAGGCACGCCTAGTTCTCCCATCACGGGTGGTTTGCAAACATGGCATTTTGGCAAATTTATTTCCTGTCTCACTTTCTCCTTACACAGCCTCTGAGACTCCAAATCATAAATAAATAAATAAAACACACTTTAAAAAAAATGAAGAAGAAGACAACGGCAACATTCCTCTCCCAGAGGGTTATAATTCATCGGTATTTGTTTGGAAGTTAGCCTGTCGCAGGGCTGTGAAAAGGTAAGGAGACCGCGATGGAGCATACAGGGAAGGAAAATGCTTTTCCGCCAAGGTCAAGTATATATCAGCCGCGAGACAAAGCAACAGTCATTTCAACCCGAGGCCACAATGTACCTTGACCCCAGCCTCATGAAAACAACAATTTGCGGTCGTCTATAAAACACTGCCTTTGCTTTCTCTGTTCCGTTGGCTTCTTCGGCCGACCTCCACACCATCTGAGTTAGCAGTATCTGGCTGCATTTTACAAGCATGTGTGTGCACGGGAGTGTGTGCCTTGCATCCTAAGATTTGGGGCCAAGATTTATCTCACTCTCTGATGGCATTTTATCGTTATTAGAGAGCAATAAATTTCAGCTCCGTTAGCACTGCATTTAAATATGCACCCGCCAAGACAGAAAGGTGCTGGATCTCTCGCGGGCTATAAATTTCCATTCTTTGCCATCATTCTATACTTGGACCTTGGCAGAGCCCAGCCAAGGCTGCACATTTTGTTTAGCTAGCTCCTCTTCCCTAAAGGGAGACTTCGCCAACACTTGAAGCAGATACGATTTGCTGGCCGCAACTCTGTTTGCACCTTAACAGCTGTTTTGCTTTTTTATTTAGAGAGAATAGGGTTGCCACCATCTGTCTTTTGAAAAATGAGTTCTGCTCACAGCAACATGGAACCATAAAAAAGAGAGAGAAAAGGCTGAAGGATGAAGCCAAATGTCATGAGAGAGAGAGAGAGAGAGGGTCAGCTCCAAGAGGGGACAAAAATAATGATGAAACATTTACCACTCGAAAAAGAAAACAAGTCAGGGATTTCAAGGTTGGTAAATGAGGTGCCAGAGACAAACCCAGAGAAAACACGCACGTTCTTTCCAACAAGTGCTGGCAGAAACCAAATAATGAATCACCTTACCTACTCAGCGTTCAGATCTTCCGTTACATAAGCTGCTCATCGGATCTTCAAACTGCCCAGGAAGGGCGATATTTTAATCAACCCCACTTCAGAGGTGAGCAAGACACAGTCACAGGCATCAGTCAGATCTGGTGCAAGTCCAGCATGTCGGCTTTCCAGATCTGAATCCAGTGTCATGCCTATTTCTGCACCCACTAGGCGATGTGTTTACCCAAGGGAAGGGGAATCTGGAAGGATCTGATGGGATGATGCCTGAGAAAACCCTGTGTGCTTGGCACGCAGACACATTGAATACATTTCAGCTGTATCTGCTATCCAAGCAGCTAAGTGACTTTGGTTAGGTCTGAAGGCTGCTGTGAAGTGTGTGTTAGTCACTCAGTCGTGTCCAACTCTTTGTGACCCTATGGATTATAGCCCTCCAGGCTCCTCTGTCCATGGAATTCTCCAGGCAGGAAGATTGGAATGGGTTGCCATGCCCTTTTCTAGGGGATCTTCCTGACTCAGGGATTGAACTGAGGTCTTCTGCACTTCAGAGAAGTGTAAGCTTGGAGTTAAATCCGGTCTATACAATTCAAGTCCACCAGCTTTTATATATATGTATGTAAGATCATGGTGGCATCCGGTCCCATTGCTTCATGGCAAATAGATGAGGAAACAGTGGCAGACTTTATTTTTCTGGGCTCCAAAATCACTGCAGATGGTGACTGCAGCCATGAAATTAAAAGATGCTTACTCCTTGGAAGGAAAGTTATGACCAACCTAGACAGCATACTAAAAAGCAGAGANGATGGCATCCGGTCCCATTGCTTCATGGCAAATAGATGAGGAAACAGTGGCAGACTTTATTTTTCTGGGCTCCAAAATCACTGCAGATGGTGACTGCAGCCATGAAATTAAAAGATGCTTACTCCTTGGAAGGAAAGTTATGACCAACCTAGACAGCATACTAAAAAGCAGAGATGTTACTTTGCCAACAAAGGTCCATCTAGTCAAAGCTATGGTTTTTCCAGTGGTCATGTATGGATGTGAGAGTTGGACTATAAAGAAAGCTGAGCACCGAAGAATTGATGCTTATGCTTTTGAACTGTGGTGTTGGAGAAGACTCTTGAGAGTCCCTTGGACTGCAAGGAGATCCATCCAGTCCATTCTGAAGGAGATCAGTCCTGGGTGTTCATTGGAAGGACTGATGTTGAAACTGAAACTCCAATACTTAGGCCACCTGATGCAAATAGCTGACTCATTTGAAAAGACCATTATGCTGGGAAAGATTGAGGGCAGGAGGAGAAGGGGATGGCAGAGGAAGAGATGGTTGGATGGCATCACCGACTCAATGGGCATGGGTTTGGGTGGACTCCGGGAGTTGGTGACGGACAGGGAGGCCTGGCGTGCTGCGGTTCATCTTTGGGGTCGCAAAGATTCAGACACGACGCGCAACTGAACTGAAGTGAACTGATGTATGTGTGCATTTACACCACTCAAGCATATAGGCTAGGGGCTTCCCTGGTGGCGCAGTGATAAAGAATCTGCCCGCTATGCAGGAGACTTGGGTTGGATTCCTGTATCAGGAAGATCCCCTGGAGAAGGAAATGGCAACCCACTCCAGTATTCTTGCTTGGGAAATCCCATGGACAGAGGAGACTGGTGGGCTATAGTCCATGTAGTTGCAAAGAGCTGGACATGACTGAGCAAATGAGCACACACAATACACTGGTAATGAAATGTAACAGAGTAGAACTGAATGGCGATGTGAAATAGGAGACTTCCCATAATCAAAGAAAATTTCATATATAATCACTCTTCCTTGTTTATTTAGATGAACCTTTTTAACAAGAGGAGATGAATCACAAATGGGTGTCTAATTAAGCTCTTACGTTAGCCAGAAACTCAGAATACTGTAAACAGCCTCTATCCACAGCAGTCTTGAAAATTAAGATGATGTTTGATACAGGAAAAGAAGAATGTCTGTTCCTCTTCCCAGTCTCTCTGTGTATAAATTGTTGACAAAAACCTTCAGCTCCATGCTTACACACCAGGGCATTTTCTTCCCACGGGTCTGGAGTCGCACTCACGTCTCTGAATTTTTGCCAGCTCTATAATCTGGTTCTATACCCAGTGAGGGCCAGGAAACCAGGCTCTAGATCTACTCCACAGCCTATGAGAGCAAATTCAGGAACGTTTGGAATACTTGATTTCCAGTCCCAAACCATATACTCACTCAAAGCCTTGGTGTCCTTTTCCACAATGATACAATGTCCTTACAACATTATCTGATTGTGAAAATAATATTAGAAAATATGTGAACACTTTTTAATATGTGTGGGCTTCCCAGGTGGCACTGGAGGTAAAGAATCCACCTGCGAATACAGGAGAATCAAGAGACACGTGTTCAATTCCTGGTCAGGAAGATCCTCTGGAGTAGGAAATGGCAAACCACTCTATATTCTTGCCTGGAAAATTCCATGGACAGAGGAGCCTGGCAGGCTACAGTCTATTGGGCCATGCAAAGTCGGACACAACTGAGCACTTTTGATACCTGTGGCATGATACAACTATTATTACTGCAACCGTCACCTGGCATGATACAACTATTATTACTGCAACCGCCATGACAAATCCTGACCACTGATGGTGGGTAAGGGGAGAGAAGCGAGAATATTAACTACTCCTTCCTAGACTCCGAGTCTGTGCTGTCCAGTGCAGACAGAACCACATACACAAAATGCAGTTTATATTACATGGGACACAATTCAGCCTTAAAAAAAAATTAAGAAAATTCTGCAATATAGGACAACATGGATGAACTTTGAGGACATTTGCTAAGTGAAATAAGCCCATCACAAAAATACTGCAGGATTCCACTTACATGAGATATCTAGTCAAACTAATGGCATTAGTGAGTGAAATGGTGGTTACCAGGGACTAAGAGGAGAAGAAAATGAGAAGTTACTGATGAATGGGGATAAAGTTCCAGTTCAGCAAAATGAATGTGTTCTGTAGATCTGCTGTGTAATATTGTACCTGGAGTCAATAATAATGTATTGTATATGTCAAAATATGTTAAGAGGGTATATCTTATGTTAAGTGTTCTACTACAAAAATATTTTTTTTTAAAAAAGCCCATACCCCTACAAAATTAATCATGGGTCTTGCAAGAGAAAAAGGATAAAGACAATTCCTGCTTTCATGAAGCCTACAGTTTGGTAATAGACTTTGTCTTTAGCCTATTATCCACTCTCTCCTGCCCAAGATACAATTGTCATCACCTTAAGCTAGAACAGATTTCCCAAAACTTTTAAAATAAAAATTTTCATTGGAGTATAAACTGTTAGTTGCTCAGTCGTGTCCAACTCTTTGTAACCCCTTGGACTGTAGCCTTTCAGGCTCCTCTGTTCATGGAATTCTCCAGGCAAGCATACTGGAGTGAGTAGTCCCTTCTCCAAGGGATCTTCTTGATTCAGGGATCAAACTCAGGTCTCCTGCATTGGAGGCAGATTCTTTACCATCTGAGCCACTGAGGAAGCCTTGATTGGAATATAGTTGCTTTATAACATTATTTCTGAAAGTTTTTTGATGCGTTAGTTTTTTGAGGCATTTTTGCAAAGACTGTAGTCCATCCGAGACTTCAGTCTACCTGCCATTCTGAATATTTGTTAGCCAAAGTTTCAACACTTTGAACAGTTCTTTTCATTTATTCTGCATATAAAATTTGCTATTGTAAAACTCTGCCACTTTAATTACCTTATACACTTGTTTTTACTCTATTGAATGGAAACTGGTACCTGCCTCTGCAGTCCCCTGAAAGTGCCCCTCCTTTCTTTTAGAGAGAACCTTAATGTGAGGGATAGAAAATATAGGATTTGTTAAGATCATTGTCCCTTCTCTCCAATTTCAAGAAACATCAATAGGGATGCCGCCATAATAGATTACATCAGGGCTTCTTAACCTGCCACTATCGACATTTACAGAGAGACAATTCTTTGTTGTTGGGGAGCTACTCTGTGCGCTGCTCAATGTTTAGCAGTCTCACTTAACTCTACCCACCAGATGCCAATAACATCCCTCTTCCAGCTGTAGCATCCAAGAACGTCTCCAGCCATTGGCACATGTCCTCTGGGAGGGGGGTTAGGGGAAAAAGTCACTTTCAGGTAAGAGAGACTGACTTTTGTTTAGTGTGCATATCCTATGAGCAAAACACTGAGTTTGGTTTTTAACACACCTTACTTCTTAGGGCTTCCCAAGTGATGCTAGTGGTAAAGAACCCGCCTGCCAATGCAGGAGACATATGAGACGTGGGTGGGTTTGATCCCTGGGTCAGGAAGATCCCCTGGAGGAGGAAATGGCAGCCCACTCCAGTATTCCTGCCTGGAGAATCCCATGGACAGAGGAGCCTGGTGGGCCACAGTCCATGGGGGTCACAAAAGAATCAGACATGACTGAAGCACACACACTTAATTCTTTCAACAGTCCTGTGTGAGTAGGAACTATTTGTATATCAATATTTAGATAAAATAATGAAGCCAGTGGGTGCCAGGGCTCGATCCCAAAGTTTACACCCTTCCCTCTCCACTCTGCACTGCTCCCAGAGGTAATTGTGCTTTCCATTCACCTTGTTTTCAACAGAGCAATTGACGTAGAAATGAACTGCAAAATGTATTCGATATCTTAGCAAGAGCACTAATCCACTAGAAAGTTATGCATTCACTACGTCCCATTCAGACCTCACCAAGTCCTAGGTCTCCAAGAAATGCAAAATTAACCCATCAGGTAAGGATTGTGGCTAAAGCTTTGGTGGCACCAAAGTAGAAAAGTGTCAGCTTCTCACCTGCCTTTTCAAGATGGCAACACAAGATTTTGGGCACCAGCCAGGGTCCAACAATTGATTCTTTTTAGGGAAACAAGTCGGCATCTATGAGATACTGAGAACATCTTTGCAAGGACTGCCAATGCAGGAGACGAGGGTTCAATCCCTGGGTTGGGAAGATTTCTTGGAGAAGGAAAAGGCAACCCACTCCAGTATTCCTTCCTGGCAAATCCCATGGACAGAGGAGCCTGGTGGGCTACAGTCCATGGGGTCACAAGAGTCAGACACCACTTAGAGACTAAACCACATCAATGCCCCTGAAAAGCAGTTTCCTCTTGGTCCTGGAAAATCTGCCATTTAGTCCCAGGTTGTCAGTGGACTTGTGTTACAGGACTTAACAAGGACGCATGCGTGTAAGACATACTAGTGGAACCCACAGCTTATTAAGCCTCAACCCTCCTGGAATGATCACATGCTTTTCAGCAAAGAATAGAGTTGATGCCCTTAGGCAAAATGTTATAGAAGTTAACTAAATTTGAATTCTCCCAGGGTTTCTTGAATGCATTCTTCTTCTTTTTTTTCTTTTCTTAAGAGTTCTCTGAGCTTGTATCAAATCTAATTGATTTTTAGCACAGAAAGCCTTACCTCCCCGTACAGCACGGGTCCCTTTTTCCTTGTAGCTAATGGCAAAAGGTTCATTTATAAATTGTTAAACGTGTTCACAGCTAAACGACACCCAAATAGCCCAGGAATAGCTTCATATTCATAGTTGGCTTTGATTAAAATACAAACTTTTCACGTGGGCACCAGGATTATTTTTCATAATGCCGGCAGGTTACCAAGCTGAGTGCCACTTAATTTAGTGTTTAATCAGGAGAACTACAGTGGCATTGGGCTGATTAGGTTGCCTCAACTGCTGCCTGCTCAATTTTTCCCCATAATTGCGGGATATTTTTTATGGTGACAAGTGCCCAGACGGTAGGATTCCAATATGCTATACATCAGCTTCTCTATTATTGGATTAGCTCGACGTGGCGTGGCTCCCGCAGCACCCCACTCCCGCCATTGATCGCACCGTGCCTTCTATTTCGCAATTAATGCAAGTCTCCTGGATTGATCAATCTTCTCACGAGCCTGGGCCACAGTCAATATATTCTTCTGGCTGCGTGTGAGTGAGCCCTGGAGTTTCTCGCGAGACCTGTAGATTTGTCACGGGGCCAGGGGATTTTCTCATTTGACGACGCTCCTGGTTCCATCAGGCCATCTTTCTGCGGCGTTTTCAGATGACACATGAAAGAAAGAGAGAAAGAAAGAAAGGAGGGAGGAAGCAAAGAAAGAGAGAGAGAGAAAGCAAGCAAGAAAGCTAGAATCACGTTTCGTTGGCACAGCTGACTGTTGCTGGAATTAGTGCTTCGTTAACTGAACTCGACTTTCTAAAACTTTATGGTGTCCATGCGAGACCCACAGACATCAGCGCCCCCTGAATATCATCGTCAAGGTGAAGAGGATAAGAAATAGAGTTTGCCAAAGAAGCATCTGCTCTGGTAAAGAATGTTTCAAAAAAGAACGCATATATGTGTATAATGGCGTCACTTTGCTGTACAGCAGAGATGGGCACACGACACTGTAAATCAACCACATGTCAATTAAAAAATATATTGCCTAAACAGATTTTTCCTTTCTCCATTTCTTAGATTGTGTTTCTGTACATTGGAGCAGAATGGCCACATCATGAGACTCACTCACCTCTGACCAGTCTAACAAGCCATTAGGAGAGGCAGGTTTCTCCATAGAGTTTAACTGCCAAGGGGCACAGGGGACTCTGGGTGGTCTGCCTGGATCACAAACCCTGTGGATGAACTGTTATGCTCAGAACTCTTGAGTGTCTCAATGTCCCTGAATCCTCAGCCCTGCTGATAAGAACCCAGTGGAACTTAGAAGACAGGGCCCTCCTGTTAGAAGAAGGTGGAATGGGTAGAGAGTGAACCTAACTATAGACATTCACTAAATCCCAAACTAAGCCACCTCCTGGCTCTGGAAGCTTTCATGGAAAAGAAGAAAGAAAATATTGAGTCCAAGTCAGAGGTTGGAAATGATCAGGTTGATCCGGGAACACCTTGTCATCTCATAAAGCAAGAACATTCTGGGCTCAGACAAGAAGAAGCCAGCCAGAAGTAGCTCCCAGTGGCCATAACAGGGCTTCAAAAGAGAACTCAGGAAAAATCACTTGTCACTTCTGAGAGACTCAAGCAAACAAATCCTGTCATTTGAAAAGTGGAAGAATCCAAAGAAAGATGTGTGAATCCTACATTTCTTTTGTGAACACCTACTTCAGGGTAAGCAAAAATAAACACAAATTAACGAGAGGGGCTTTCTCTCTGCAGAAGGGTCCCATGTAATAGACGGGGAGGAGTGATGGCTACGCTTGGCAATCACTTGGCAATAGCTGCAAAAAATCCCCTGAAAGACTGCCAGCCAGACAGGTCATGCTTCCTAAGGGAAGCACACAGTGACATTTATGATGTGGTTTTTCTTTTAAAAAAATGAACCAACATTTCATCAAATGGCTGAATCTAACCACCACTTTGCAGAAAACAGAGGACAGAGAACACAGCGAGCAAAGCTGGATGGTGGAGAGACCCTTCAGTAACAAGGATCACGTGTCCTGGGCAAACAGAGTGCCAGGGTCCAACAGCAACCACAGTGAAAGAGACTTTCGCGATGTGTCAACAAGTTTTCACTTGACCCACAATCAGCCCTCCATCTTCCCAGATGCAGAAACCTCAGATACAGACGGCCAGTCTTACTATGCCTTTTAAAAAAAATCTATTCCTGTTTTGTTTTGTTTCAGCTGTGTAGCTTGACATGGGGGATCTTAGTTCCCCGACCAGAGATGGAACCCGAGTCCCCTGCGCTGGGAACCTGGAGTCTTCACCACTGGACCACTGGGAAAGTCCTATGCCATTTTATGGAAGGGACTTGGGCATCTGAAGTTTGGATCCGTAGGAGGTCCTGGAACCAACCTTTCATGGATACTGAATCAGGACTGTATATCAAGTTTCCTTTAGCCTTTTTTTCCCCCCCTTTTCTCCAGAATACAATATTTTAATATTTATTTATTTTTAATTGAAGGATAATTCCTTGACAGCATTGTGTTGGTTTCTACCAACCATCAACATGAAGCAGCCATAGGTTTACTCATATGCAGATGACAGCCACATAAACTTAAACACTGATAGAATATTAGACTATATTAAGGAAGTCAGGTTAATTTTAAGGCCTAATAATGTTAATAAACTCAGTTTTCTTTCTTAGAAGTCTTCACCTTTTTAATATGCATGCATACATATTTAAATAATGTGATGTGTGAATAGTTGATCTTATTAAGGAATTATTGCTAGGTTTTAATATG
This sequence comes from Neotragus moschatus, assembly GCA_006410615.1. Classification (NCBI taxonomy): domain Eukaryota; kingdom Metazoa; phylum Chordata; class Mammalia; order Artiodactyla; family Bovidae; genus Neotragus; species Neotragus moschatus. The sequence goes on along the minus strand of SJYA01002943.1, from coordinate 1,613,085 downwards.
TAATAATGCTAATATTTTTCCTAAAAAGTCCTTATCTTTTGAAAACACATTCGAATAATGTAAGAATATATATTATATATAAAATGATGTATAATAATACAGTGTTTGAGATTCGCTTCAAAATATTCATGGGGTAAAGAGAGATAGATTAAACAATTCATACAAAAGAAATAAGCTCAGCAACTTCTCTGGTAGTCCAATGGTTAGGAATCTGTCTGCCAATGCAAGGGACACACGTTTGATCCCAGGTCTGGGAATATTCCATGTATCATCACAACTACTGAACCTGTAAGCCCTAGAAATCAATCAATCAATCAGTCAATTAAAAAAAAAAAGCTCAGCCATGAGTTGGCAATAGCTGGCAATGGGTATACATACTATTATACTAATTCTTACTACATTTATATTTGAAATTTTTCATAATCAAAAGAATTTAAGACCACCATTAAAGGAAAAAAAAAAGTTTAGGTAGCAATAAATCACCTTGGTCCACTGATGAATTTGGAATAAAAAACACAGCTTTAGGATTTCTGAGGATCTTGAGAACTCTGGAGCCATTCCAGAACTGAGACTATAACTAAAATGTCCTTCCTAGTTTTCCCAAGGAGTTTGATGTGTTAAGTCTTCTGTACAGATAGCCTGTATCCACCCATCAACTGTTCTTCATCACCACCAACCAGGAAAGGGGACTGGCATTGTGAGACCCTAAAGAGACATCCACCCATCAACTGTTCTTCATCACCACCAACCGGGAAAGGGGACTGGCATTATGAGACACGAAAGAGACACCATTCTTCTATCATAACAACATGACCTAAACCAAACCTCCTTTGCTTTTCCAGTGCACTGAGCTTGTTCCCACCTGCGGCTACTAAGTCATGTCCAATTCTGTGCGACCCCATAGACGGCAGCTCACCAGGCTCCCTGTCCCTAGGATTCTCCAGGCAAGTACACTGGAGTGGGTTGCCATTTCCTTCTCCAACACATGAAAGTAAAAAGTGAAAGTGAAGTCTCTCAGTGGTGTCCGACTCTTAGCGACCCCATGGACTGCAGCCTACCAGGCTCCTCCGTCCATGGATTTTCCACTAGACCTTTGCAATTGTCCCCTGTTTCCAGAACTTTCTGTTTATCACTCTTCCAGGGTCAGTCCTTTACCATGAGCTCAGACATCAACTCTTCCATGATGTATTCCTTGACCACCACTGCCCGCAACTCCAAACCACACTGTAGCCTATTGACTTTATTTCCTCCCCCTCACCTGCCCTTCCAATCATGGATCACCATCTATAACCTCTTGTTTATTTCTTGGTTTCATATTTAAACACTTGATCACAATGACAGCAACCAGTAAATATTGTTCAACACTGAAGACACATATTTAAGATAACTCCTGGAGTCCAGTCGGTAATCAAAAAACCATTGAAAATTAAATGTTTAATAGGATTATGTGCATGCTAAGTCCCTTCAGTTTTCTCTGACTCTTTGTGACCCTATGGGCTGTAGCCCATCAGGGGCTCCTCTGTCCATAGGATTCTCCAGGCAAGAATACTGGAGTGGGTTGCCATGCCCTCCTCCAGGGGATCTTCCCAATCCAGGGACTGAACCTGCGTCTCTTACATCTCCTGCATTGGCAGGCAGGTTCTTTACCATTAGTGCTCCCTGGGAAGTCCACTTAATATATTGATGACTGCTATTCTGCCAAATCCATTGGCTTAGCTACTGCCATTTTACACTAAATATTGTATATATATCTATATATATATCACCCTAAATCTAGACATGTCCTACCTTGAGTGTTAACAACAGAACAGCATCTGCCTTCTTCACTGATATCTTTTTCCTTTATTTTGCTTGGTCTGATCACTGATAAGTCTAATTGGAACTAATAAGCAATGCAGTATTAAAATAGATGTGAAAGTTGTTTTTACCTTTCTGTAACAGCTTGTATGAGAGTGCAGAGCCTTCAGACAATTAAAAGGATGTTCTGATAATTCTTTCCCGCTATTATTAGCAGACAAGTTATTTGTGCGAAGAGAGCAAGAAACCCTACCTCAGAGAAATAGGGAATTGAATAGCTTGCAGTTGTGAGAACAACAAAGTTCGCGTTCAATTAAGTTCCATCACAAGATTTATACTAATCATTAACCAAAAGTTGTCTTCTGCTCAGTTTCAGGAAATTGAACAATACCCTGACGAAGAGAAAGAACCTTTAAAAATTAAGCAATAATTATGGTATGTTTGCAAAACACAGTCTATCTTTTGTATCTTGAATTTCTTGGCTGCGTAATTTGCATACACATTAAACTCGGTGGGAAATTGGAAAGCAATTCAGAATTCAACAATTAAAAGATACAAATTAAAATTGTTAACATTAACTTAGAGTTTATTGCTGATGCCATGCTCTTGGTTATAACTGAACTCTGATCAAGCAGCCCATTTCTCTCTCGGAAGTTCAGCATGTTTTCCACTACGATCTCCAACTGTGCCTCTTAGTCACTGGTTTGCTGATGCCACTCAATATTCATAAGCAGGCTCTTTTAATAGATATAAACATGTATTGGCTGCAGATTTGTCTTTTTCATTAGAAAAAGAAGTTGAGTGCAATCTCTCTGGCATTCAAAAGGACTTTCTCCTCTTCAAACACCTTCAGATTTGGTGGGAGAAATGCTCAGATAATTCTGTATTGAAGCTAATAGTGAAAGAAAGACACTTCTTTACAGAGATGTGGGTTTGAGAACCAAACGCAGTCAACACAAGGTGTTTTTGTCTTTTCACTTCTTGCATGCATCAGTATTTTACTTATTATAAATACATGTATATATGAAAAGAGACATGCATCCATGTATATGTATGGTGTTTTCACTATAAAACATTGAGAGCCTTTTAATATAATTGTCTTGATGTGACACTCGACCTCACCCCTTCCAACTGTATGATCCAAAATGCGTTATTCTTTCAGCTTCTGAATCTGGCTCTGCAAAATAAGTATAACAGTAATCAACTTATAAGTTTGTTGTGAAGATTGAATGAGAAAAAATTAAAGTCCTCTATCTGAAATGTAGAAAGTACTTGATAATCACAAGTTATTATTTTTTATTATAAGCACTGGGATATGGGGTCCCTGGGATTGAATTCCAGCTCTACCACTTATTAGTGCTGTGACCCTAGACAAACTTACTTGCCTCACAGGGCCCATCCGTAAAATGGGGATATAATGCCTACATCAAAGTGTTGTAAGGTGATAAATTATTTGTAAAGCACTTAAAACAGTGCCTGGAGTAAGCCCTACATAAGTATTTATTAGGTAACAATGTGCGGATAGATAGATCGACTAACAGATATTCCTATTTTATATGTTTCTACACATACACACTACACAGAGAAAGAGAGCTGACTCAATATAAAATGGGAAAAGTTCCAGTATTTTCCAATGCTGTTCTAAACTAGGGACACTGATTATCAACGGGTTTACTTTCACTGAAAAGCAGGTTGGGATAAGCTTTTATATTCACCATGCACAGGAAATGCAAGAACTATGGTTCATGAGAAGCTGCCATGTATTTTACAAGACCAATGTTGAAAGAATTAGGATACAATAAAATACCCTTGATGTTATCACTAGCTGAATACACTTGGTCCTTCCACATGCCCCAGGGCCATCAACATGGGGACCAATTATCAAGGTAAGTCTTTAAATTTTTTATACTATAAATATAGCTCCAATGGGAAAGAGTGGATAGGGGCTAGAAAGTTTTACACCCACAGGAACTAGGTTCTTTTTCATATATATATATATATATATATATATGTTCCAATAATTTGGAGGGTCATAATAGGAGGATGGGAAAAAAAGTAGAGAGTTATGTGTTGAATTATGACACCTGAACCAGTCTAAAATGTAAGCATGGCTAGCCTTTACTTTAAACCCTACTCTTCGGTCTTTACCAGCTATTCACTTGGGAATTTTGAAACAACCTTATCAGGACTGTCACACATCACAACCATAAAGTACAAAATTCCTCCCAAAGTCTGCCATATACAGGAATAGAAACATCACTTCCAACACACACGTCACCACCTACCTACACACAGACACACACAGGGACACATACACATAAGACACACAGAGCTTCTTTTAGACCCCAATTACTCTGCAATCAATGTAGGCTTAAATAATGCAAATTTACCCTCTAATTAATTGAGCATATTATATTGAACTCCTCAGCGATTTTAGATGTCACCGATAAAAATGATGACACCAAGAGTGAAACCCTAGGGGAAATGAACTTAACAGTGAACTGAGACATTAGCCTAAATCACAGAAGTTAGGTAACAGACTATGGTTGTTCTAAAATTTTAATTCTCCACTTAATTAAGCAAAGTTTTAATCATAATTATCTGGTACCATATATGTGGCATTTATGTGTGTGTGTGTGTATGTCTGTGTATACATGAAACTGAGTGTTAGTTGCTCAGTTGTGTCTGACTCTGTGATCCCATGGACTCTAGCCATAGCCCGCCAGGCTCCTCTGTCCATGGGATGGTCCAGGCAAGAATACTGGAGTGGATTGCCATTTCCTTCTCCAGGGGATCTTCTGGACCCAGGGATCGAACACAGGTCTTCTACATTGCAGGCGATTTCTTTCCTGGGTGGCTCAGACAGTAAAGAAACTGCCTGCAATGCAGGAGACCTGTGTTTGATCCCTGGGTCCATATATATAGATAGGCTTCCCAGGTGGCTCAACAGTAAAGAATGTACCAGCAAAGCAGGAGATGGCCTGCAATGCAGGAGACGTGGGTTCCATCCCTTGGTTGGGAAGATCCCCTGGAGGAGGAAATGGCAACCCATTCTTGCCTGAGATATCCCAGGAACAGAAGAGTCTGGCAAGCCACATGGGGTAGCAAAGAGCTGGACATGACTGAGTGACTAACCCACATCACCATACACACACACACACAAATATATGGATATATTTATACTTTTTTTTTTTAAGAATGGTGAATATATACAAAGTATCAAGTATCAAGTTCCCAATCAGGGACATAGACCAATAAAGACATTTCCAAGTTGAATCTGGAATTTTGCTTTGATAACATCTCATCTCACATGGATATTTATCAGTTCTCTGAAAACAAATGACTTGCATGTAATTTGGTCTGTAACATACACGAATGTCTCAAGCATGAAAAACAAATACACAGCTCAGAAAGACCTGAGGTAAATGGCTTTAGGATTTTCAGAATAAAACCAGGATCCTTTCTGAGAGAGAGGAGTAAAAGAGATTAAGTGGATGGTACTTTCTTTGAATTATTGATGTAATCAAAACACTCTCGGATTCACACCATCAGTCTTCCTGATGCTGGGGTCGACATAGAATTATAGTTGGGTTTTGGCTTCCCTCTCTCTCTCTCTTTTTTTCCATTTAGAAAAGAAAGAAAGAAAACAGCCATCATCTCTCGTTTACCTAAAAGATGAAGAGAATTTCCTAACGATTCGTATCATGCCATTAAAGGGAGGGGTTTTCAAAACCAGATGCATGAAGGGTTTAGCCATCCACCATCCAGTTTTCAGGTTCAGTTCTGTGTGTGGGCGGGCACCGGTGCTTTTCAGCGCTAAGGAATACAGACCTGTACGTCGAACCCCCTGCTGATGATGGAGATGGCTTCATTCAACTGGGGGCAGGATTCTATCCCATAAACCTCTGCTCTCCGCGGCTTAACCTGAGTGCGAATGCGGTTATTTTCCACCTTCTCATTCTGCAGGCTGAAAGGGAACTTCCTGTGGCTGGCTGATCTTACCAATACCCCAAGCCCAATTCCCAGACCCCCCTCGTGGCTGGCAGATAGCATTTCAACAGATGTCAAGAACAGCGAAANGGCTTAACCTGAGTGCGAATGCGGTTATTTTCCACCTTCTCATTCTGCAGGCTGAAAGGGAACTTCCTGTGGCTGGCTGATTTTACCAATACCCCAAGCCCAATTCCCAGACCCCCCTCGTGGCTGGCAGATAGCATTTCAACAGATGTCAAGAACAGCGAAAGTGCACTTAGGCTTATTTGTTAAACTCCTAAGGGAGGAGGTGGATTGGCGAAATTCAGCCAGTAATTAAACCACATACTTCTCAAGCTGCCTCTCACCCCTCTTCCCCACATAACCTCGCTGCCTTCCATCAAATCATGCAGGCACTTATTGGCTCCAATCAATACAATATGAGATACATTAATTTCATCCCTGAGAGACTTTCGGGGAAGAAGTGGGATTGCTTCACCAGCATTTTGGAGTGTTCACGCAAGCACACCATCAAACCC
>SJYA01002943.1:1467315-1606227 GCA_006410615.1 Neotragus moschatus | reverse complement strand
GGCCTGGCTGAGCAGAATTTTAACAATTAAACTTAAATCCTTCCATATGTTCTTGAGCCCTTGTGGCTCACAGTGTAGAATAAAATGAGGAGGAAAAGAACTCTACCAGGTTCCCCAGGAATGGAATCTGTCTCTTCCATGAAATGTGACTGCTTCTCTCAACGATTCATTCCCCACCCCTGGTTGAACCTCTGATTTGCAGTTTATTTAGAAAAGCTGTAGGAATTCCCAACAAACCAGAGGAAATGCATTCGTTAGGAGAGGTGTTGAATCAAGGTTGCCCTATTCACTGCATTTTTATAGTTCAAATGTGCTATTTTTGTGAGCGTGGAGGTCTGGATTCTGGGAAGGAGCCATTGAAGAGAAGGCATGACTCCCAGGAAGGTGTGTGTCTCTGTGGCCTGTCCTTCCAGCACCTTCCTGACAGGACACCAGACATCTTTTAGGTTTCTATACTAGCCAGCCTCCAATGATTTTACTCGACAAGTGAGAGAAAGAAAGGAAAAATCAAGCTACAGTTCAGTCCATCAATGAACCATACGGTAGAACCAAAGTTGAATGCAGTGGACTAACAAAGAAAACCAAAGAATACCCATGAGGGCCAGGCAGCAGCTGCAAAATTAAAATCTACTGAAAATTCAGACAAGAAAACACTCCCAGTTCTGGGCTCTTGGTCTCACACTTAAAGAAAAGAAGGACTGCCTCACACAGGAAGACTACTCAATACTCTGTAATGACCCATATGAGAAAAGAATCTAAAAAAGAGTGGTGTAGTGTGTGTGGCTCAGATGTTCAGTTCTGTCCGACTCTGTGAGCCCACCAGGCTCCTCTGTCCATGGGATTCTCCTGGCAAGAATACTAGAAGAAGGTGCCATTTCCTCCTCCAAGGGATGTTTACAATCCAGGGATCAAACCCCTGTCTCTTAAGTCTCCCGCATCAAGGTGAATTCTTTACCACAAGCACCACCTGGGAAGCCCAAGAAATATACATATATCCACTGGGCTTCCCAGCCCACTCCAGTATGCTTGCTTGGAGGATCCCATGGACAGAGGAGCCTAGCAGGTTTGCAGTCCGAGGGGTCACAGAGTCGGCAGGACTGAAGTGACCTAGCACGCATGCATGTATATGTATAACTGGTTCACTTTGCTGTACAATAGAAACTAACACAATATTGTTCATCAGCTACACTCCAATAAAATTTACCAAAAAAAGGAAGAAAATAAGTAATCGAGGAAGCAGGACTCTGTGAGTTACCAAAAAAAAAAAAAAAAGTAGTTTTCTCATTAACTACATCCCGCTTGGACAATGGGTAATGACTCTTTGATGAAATATAAGAAATGTTTTGTCTGTGTTTGAGAGGGAAGGAAATAGGCTTTCTGGTCAATGGCATCGGTCATGGCAGGATACACCATGAAATCCAGATACCACAGAGTGAGAAAAACTGGCCTGGGGGCCGGCTGCCTGTGTGGACTTGGATCCCTCCGGAGACCTCATTGGAGTGGCCGTTGCATCTGCAAAATCATTAGCTGGTTTCCCGAGCCGTTCTGCAGCTCCAACAGCATATGGCTCCCATTATATAGCTTTTATCCTGAACTGCCCTCTTCCCTAGTCTTTACGGCAGGCCTTTCTCTGCTTTCAACACCACGGAGAAATGCCATGGCCGACTTTTTGAAGAGATGGTGAGAAATTTGCCCCTGGCCCAATGATTCTCAACTTTCTATGGGGTAGAGAGGAAAATGCAAACATGCCTGCTCCCGCTGAGGGATGGCTGAGATTCTGAACATCAGAGAAGACACGGGCTGATTTTTTTCCTTTTTTAAAGAGCTAAGTTTCACTCTCTGCCAATAGTTATTAAGGGATGGTGGACTGCAGGATTAGCATTGGAATCCTGGGAGTTTCGTTAACAAAACAGGTTCTAGGATACCCAGGTGGCAACCGAGGAGATGGTTGGATGGCATCACTGACTCAATGGACATGAGTTTGAGCAAACTCAGGGAGATGGTAAAGGACAGGAGGGAAGCCTAGTGTGCTGCAGGCCACGAGGTCATAAAGAGTCAGACTTGACTTAGCAACTGAACAATACTGTCGATTGAATCAGAAACTCCGTGGGTGGACCCTGAATTTGGAGCAAAATCCCCAAGTAAATCCTATGCACATAAATGTTTGAGAAATGGGTAGATGAGGACTGTCAGCTAAAAGGCCTCTCTGAGTATCCCAGACGAACTTCCAGATGTTCAAGCTGGTTTTAGAAAAGGCAGAAGAACCAGAGATCAAATTGCCAACATCTGCTAGATTATCAAAAAAGCAAGAGAGTTCCAGAAAAACATCTATTTCTGCTTTATTGACTATGCCAAAGCCTTTGACTGTGTGGATCACAAGAAACTGTGGAAAATTCTGAAAGAGATGGGAACATCAGACCACCTGACCTGCCTCTTGAGGAATTTGTATGCAGGTCAGGAAGCAACAGTTAGAACTGGACATGGAACAATAGACTGGTTCCAGAAAAAGGAGTATGTCAAGGCTGTATATTGTCACTCTGCTTATTTAACTTCTATGCGGAGTACCTCATGAGAAACACTGGGCTGCAGGAAGCACAAGCTGGAATCAAGATTGCCAGGAGAAATATCAATAACCTCAGATATGCAGATGTCACTGTCCTTATAGCAGAAAGTGAAGAAGAACTAAAGAGCCTTTTGATGAAAGTGAAAGAAGAGAGTGAAAAAGTTGACTTAAAGCTCAACATCCAGAAAACTAAGATCATGGAATCCATTCCCATCACTTTATGGCAAATAGATGGGGAAACAATGGAAACAGTGGCAGATTTTATTTCTTTGGGGCTCCAAAATCACTGCAGATGGTAATTGCAGTCATGAAATTAAAAGACGTTTACTCCTTGGAAGGCAAGTTATGACCAACCTAGACAGCATATTAAAAAGCAGAGACATTACTTTGCCAACAAAGGTCTGTCTAGTCAAGGCTATAGTTTTTCCAGTAGCCATGTATGGATGTGAGAGTTGGACTATAAATAAAGCTGAAGAATCGATGCTTTTGAACTGCGGTGTTGGGGAAGGCTCTTGAGAGTCCCTTGGACTGCAAGGAGATCCAACCAGTCCATCCTAAAGGAGATCAGTCTTGAGTGTTCATTGGAAGGACTGATGCTGAAGCTGAAACTCTAATACTTTGGCCACCTGATGCAAAGAACTGACTCATTTGAAGAGACTCTGATGCTGGGAAAGATAGAAGGCAGGAGGAGAAAGGGATGACAGAGGATGAGATGGTTGGATGGCATCACTGGCTCAATGGAAATGAGTTTGGGTAAGCTCTGGGAGTGGGTGATGGACAGGGAGGCCTGGTGTGCTGCAGTCCATGGGATCACAAAGAGTCGGACAAGGGTGAGCAACTGAATGGAACTGAACTGAGTATCCCAAGGTACAGAGGGTGCCTTGCCCAGTGATTTATCTTAGCATCCCGCTCCGTGCCTGTACATGCAGTTGCAGGTACCCTGGTAAACAGTTACTGAATTAAACTGAAGAAATACTGTTGACCAAAGTCACCATAGGTCTAAGGCATTAGAACATCCAGGGACAATGCTTGGAAGGAGCAGCTGATGAGCACTTTGATGACTCTCATTCACAATTAATTGGGAGAACCAGCTTTCTCTACTTAATTGTCCACTGTGGAAAATGAGAGTCTTGCTTTATCAAAAATCATGCCAAACAGGTGAACCACAGTTTTCCATTTCAAAGCTCATTGCTGTATATTCTTTCCCTGGCTCTTTCTAAGCAGGTTGGGCTGGAATTATCCTGATATGGAAACAGAAGATCAGTTGGTACTCAAGCTCACACTCACCAGTATGTGATGATATTTCGATCTGGTAAGCCCAGACAATGTTTATGGGCAAAGTGTGCTTTTTCTATTACTATCAGAATAAAGAAAAGGGAAGGCCAGGGAATCCGAAATCAAGAGTTCTAATATGATTCATTGATTCAGCAAATGTTCACTGAATTTGCCAGGCACTTTGTTAGTTGTTAGAGATAGACGTTGAGCCAAAAGTACACAGACTGCCCTCTTGAAGTGTAAATTCTAATTTAGGAGGAAACAAACAAACAAAACTGCATTCTATACAGTTGCAGACATTTTCCCAGTTTGCCTTTTTCTTTTAGTTTTATTCATAGTACATTTTTAAACACCATAAGTGTAAACATTTATATGATCAATTCTTGTACTATATTTTCTGGCTTAAGTTTCATTTTCTGAAGCATCCTCACAATGTAAGGTGCTGTAAAGATTCTATAGGATTCCAGAATGAAGAAGAAGCCTACATTCATAGCCTCTATTGCTTCACTTGCCATCTAATCCTCAGCCAGTGTTATTTCAGATGCCCTCTCCTCCCTTCTTGGATGAGCCCTCCCTCACTTCTTTAGTTCCTAAATCTGGAGCCTAGTTGCCAGAAGGTTTCTGGTCTGACCTCTCCGTTATCAATGCCCACTGGCCTGCTAGCTCTTGGTTTCCATTAATACCTTTGTCCGTCATTCTGTCCTTCTGTTCTCATACCAGTCTGCAGGACTGACTTCTGCCCGCCTCTTAAAAGCTTGTGTTCTCCACAACTGCAAACCGGCTTCTCTTCTTACGCTTGCTATCCACCCATGCAGGTACTTTGTATAAATGGATGAGCAACTCATAAATCAACGTAGGCACTTCTATATAGTAATTAAAGAGAGCGATGTTGATTTATATGTACCTATACTGAGGGGAAAAATCATAATTACACTGTTAAATGATAACAAATTATAAATCATTATATACTATATGATATTGTCTCTATTAAAAGTAAAATGACTTTCAATAGATAGAGGCTGCTGCTGCTGCTGCTAAGTCACTTCAGTCGTGTCCGACTGTGCAACCCCATAGACAGCAGCCTACCAGGCTCCACCGTCCCTGGGATTTTCCAGGCAAGAGTACTGGAGTGGGGTGCCATTGCCTTCTCCAAGATAGAGGCTATATACAGACATACATACACACATACAAGCATAAATACATACAGAGACACATATTATTGTAAATACACAGGCATATTCATAGACACACTACATAGGCATGTCACACAAACCATGCACGTAATTCTAAATATTCTAGTACGTGTGTGCACGCTTGTGTGCTGAGTCTCTCAGTCGTGTCTGACTCTTTGCAACCCCATGGACTGCAGCCCACCAGGCTCCTCTGTCCATGGGATTCTCCAGCAAGAATACTGGAGTGGGTACCATTCCCTTCTCCGGGAGATCTTCCAGACTCAGAGATGGAACCCAGAGCTTCTGCAGGGCAAGTCTTTTCTTTACCTTCTGAGCTACGGGAAGTCCAAACATTCTTTTATCCAAGTTCAAAAAGAAAAAGAAAAAATGAAAACATATTAACTTTTAGCCAAATATTTTATCATTTCAAAATCCAATCAACTTCTTACAAAAATATCAATGAGTTATTTTATCCTCTTTCATTCTGTGAAGGCTCTGAAATCCCATGCGTTATTATACTTACTCAGTAGCTACCATATTAGACAGCAAGACTGTAGAACATTTTCTTCATCACAGAAAATCCGATTGGACAGCACTGGTTCATAGGGCTTTGGGGGGAAGAGATTGCCCTCTCACCAAAGAAACAAATGGGAAAACTGTAAGTTTACTTCCCAGAATTTAGGAGGAGATTTACAGTTAGGACAATATGAAGCCTTCGGGGTGTTTTTGTCTGAAATTTGTTTTCTTCCTTCAACCAGAAGGCTGTGACTTAAGAAAAAGGAACTCTGGATGCACATTTAATTCTTGGCCCCACTGTTTACTGGCTGTGTGATTTAGAGTAGGTAATAGCCTTTCCATACTTAATTTTTTTTTTTTTTTTTTTACCGGTCATATAGACATCATGAGGATTAAATAAAATAAAGCAGGTACCAGAGTGTGGAGCTAGCACTCAGTAAACTCAAATTTCCTTTGGGGTCTCTCTCTAGCCATCATAAATATTTCAGATCTGGCCTGAATAGGATAAAACGTGACTACTATGAGCTACCCTCCCAGTAACACTGAACTTCTGTATTTCTTCTGTCATTTCACTGACCAGACGGTCACCCCAGCAGCCTTGTGAAGTTTACCTTTATTGCAACTCCCTCTGTGAGCTGCAAGAGGGGCTAAAGCTGCTGAATAAAGTGTGTCTATGTATTTGGCAGAGTTTCTGTTACCAAGTTCACAGTTCTAGATTGCCAACAAGAGGATGTACAGCCACTTGCCTGGTGGTCTGGTGGCTAGGAACCCACCTGCCAGTGGAGGGGACACGAGACATGACTTTGATCTCTGGTCCAGGAAGATCCCACATGTCCTGGGACAACTAAGCCGGCAGGCCACAACCACTGAGCCTGCGCTACTACCACTGAGTCTATGTGCCTAAAGCCCGTGCTCTGCAACAAGAGAAGCCTCCGAGATGAGGAACCCTGCACCACAGAGAAAGCCCACGTGCAGAGAGGGAAGTGCAGACTAAGATAAATTACTTATTATTATTATTTTTTAAAGAGGACTTAGAGTCTAATATCATGAGTCACATCTGGAGGAGACAGAAACTCCATCCACAAATGAGGCTGCGTGTTAAGTATGAGCACCCGCGTCCACGTGTGCCTCTGTGTGAATGCAGGGGTGTGTGTGAACGTCTGTCTTAAACACTGTCTGTGATTGTTCCAAGATCGGCTTGCTGGCTTGGGAAGTAACCTGGCCCCCGAATCAGAAACCATGGCAGCCACGGGATTTCACGTAACGTGTTGCACTCTCTCTTCTCTGTTTCCTTGTCTGAAAAATGCAGGGGCTGTATCCGAGGATCCTAAGACTCTGTCCAGCACGGATAGTTCACGATCCAGTGAATCAGTGGGCTGCCGGAGCCAAGTTCTCATTCTTGTTATCATGGGTAATCAAGAGTTGGCAAAACACTCTAGTCCTCCCTCAAAATGCTGTTCTTTTCCTGAGCTTTTATTATTAGGCTTCCTACACCCACATGAGACTTGATAAATGGAAGCAGCTAATAGACCACTTGGATGGTGCCCAGGAAGAGGGCAGAATCTTGGTAAGGCTTCATTTGCAAGTTCACATCACTTAGAACTAACTCACCAACCTGGGAAAAAAATAACAAATGGCATTGGAAGGCATGAAATACGGGTCTCGAATGTAGAGGCTGTGGGTAGGCGCTTGGATAGGATGCCTTTTCAGGTCCCTCCACATCTTGAGATTCTAGGATTCTGTTGGGATGGGATTTAATAAATCAACAAAGACGTGTGAAACATACAGGATCTGCCTTCTGGAGTGTTCAGTTGTTTTCTTACAGGAGAGCATAGAAGCAAATTCTAGTGGCGTACAGAAGATGACCTGCCTCATTGTCAGGAAAAAGATGTCCAAAAAGAATTTGAACAGGGAGAGAGGGAAGGAAGGACAGAATAAGTACAAGTGGTAAAATGTTAAAAATTTGTAATTCTGGTAGAGCTGTGTGTATGTTAGTCGCTCAGTCATGTCTGATTCTTTGCAACCCCAAGGACTGTAGCCTGCCAGGCTCCTCTGTCCATGCATTTCTCTAGGCAAGGAACCTAGTGTGTGTTGCCATCCCCTTCTCCAGGGGATCTTCCCAACCCAAGAATCGAACCTGGGTCTTCCTGCATTGCAGTCAGATTCTTCATTATCTGAGCCACCATGGAAGCTCTCTGGTAAATACCCAGGCATTATAGTCAAAGTCCCTTACTTTAACATAACAGAATTTTTCAGAGGGGAAAAAAGTTAGAAAAATGTTGCAGTTTCAGAAAGAAAAAAGGAAAATTAAAAAAAAAAAAAGAACTCAGTACAGCCTTTAAACTGAGTTTCTGCAAGACATTCTTTATTAAAAAAAAAAAAAGTTACTTATTAGGCTGTGCCAGTTTTAGTTGTGGCATGTGGGCTCTTTTGTTGTAGAATATAGACTTCTTTCTAGTTGTGGTCCTGTGGGCTCTGCAGTATTGGCACGCAGGCTTAGTTGCCCCAAGGCATGTGGGATTTTAGTTCCCTGACCAGGGATTGAACTCACATCCCCTGCATTGCAAGGCAGATTCTTTTTTTTTTGCAAGGCAGATTCTTAACTACTCGACCACCAGGGAAGTCCCAAGATATTCTTTAAAAAAGACTTCTCTGGTCTGGTGGATTTGGAAGCTGCTTCATTCTATACCATCCTGTTGGAGATTTACAGTTCATATCAGTGGCATATTACAGGTACAAAGAGACTTACACAAAGAAATCTGTTTCATCTTTCTCACCAAATGTATCCTACATTTGTTTTTAAAACCATGGAACTGTGTGTGTGTGTGTATGAATGTGTGTGTGTCTGGAGCATGTATCAACCTACCCAAGGAATTAACATTCCAGCAACACACACTAGCTCCGTCTCTGATTCATTCATTCCTCTCTGAGTGTTTGCTGTGTGCCAGATGTACACATATAAAATAAGAAGATACATCGCCTACTTTCAAGTAGTACACATCTTAGAATCGAGGAAACAGAAAACAAAGATGATTAAAAAAGGAAGAATCATGTGTTTGAAACCACAGGGAAGTGCAGAGGTAAACACTGCAATTAAAATCCATGCCTCATAAAAGATGAGCTTCCTGGGTGGCCTGGTGGGAAAGAGCCCACCTGCCCGCGCAGGAGATACAGGTTTGATCCCTGGATCGGGAAGATCTCCTGGAGGAGGAAATGGCCACCGGTTCCAGTATTCTTGCCTGGAGAATTTCACAGAAAGAGGAGGTTGGAGGGTTACAGTTCACAGGGTTGCAAAGAGTTAGACACGACTCAGCACGCACGCCTATCCTAACTGGGTGCCTGAAAAGGGCCTGGGACCAGAGAAGAACAGACCGAAGAACATAATTCGCTGGAAATCATCCAACTTTGTCCAGAAAATAAATAATTGTATCACTGCATATTTTCCCATGGATTTTTCAAAAACCTCCCCTTCCAGTTTCCATGTTCCTGAAAAAGTATGTACAGGTGAGANGGTGCCTGAAAAGGGCCTGGGACCAGAGAAGAACAGACCGAAGAACATAATTCGCTGGAAATCATCCAACTTTGTCCAGAAAATAAATAATTGTATCACTGCATATTTTCCCATGGATTTTTCAAAAACCTCCCCTTCCAGTTTCCATGTTCCTGAAAAAGTATGTACAGGTGAGAAAGAAGTTATATAGAAAATTCAGCGGAAAGACCTAAGATTCTGTCCTGCATGGGTATCCTATGATTCAGTGAATCTAGAATGCATTGAACTGCTGCTCATATGAAGAAGCAACCTTCTAAAAGTGAGGTTGCTCTAGGATGCAAGTCACAAAACCTGGCCAGTGATGGCTTCATCCATAAGGATATTTGTGGTTTGCCTGGTTGGAAGTCTGGTAGGAGATGGTCCCAAGTCTGTTTGATGGTTCAGAAGTGACAGGAGCACTCAGGTTTTTTCACATAGCTTCCACATGACATAAATATCATCGTTAATTCCATTTTTAAAGAGGAAGGAGCTCACCAAATTTCTTCAGGTAAAGGAGGGGCCAGGATTTTAAACCTAGGAAGTCAAACTGCAGACACGGATGGAGTCCACATACCCATGACACCACAGTGCCATTAAACAGCTAGGCAAAGCTAGACTGTGTATTAAAAAGCAGAGACATCTCTCTGACGACAAAGATCTGTACAGTCAAAAGCTGTGGTTTTCCCAGTAGTCATGTATGGATGTCAGAGGTGGACTATAAAGAAAGCTGAGTGCCAAAGAATTGATGCTTCTGAACTGTGGTGTTGGAGAAGACTCTTGAGTCCCTTGGACTGCAAGGAGATCCAACCAGTCAAACCTAAAGGAAATCAACCCTGGATATTCATTGGAAGGACTGATGCTGAAGCTGAAGCTCCATTCCTTTGGCCACCTGATGTGAAGGGCCAACTCGTTGGAAAAGACCCTGATGCTGGGAAAGATGGAAGGCATGAGGAGAAGGGGGTGGTGGAGGATGAGATGGCTAGATAGCATCACTGATTCAGTGGACACAGATCTGAACAAACTCCAGGAGACAGTGGAGGACAGAGGAGCCTGGTGTGCTGC
The DNA here is from genome assembly GCA_006410615.1 of Neotragus moschatus. Taxonomy (NCBI): domain Eukaryota; kingdom Metazoa; phylum Chordata; class Mammalia; order Artiodactyla; family Bovidae; genus Neotragus; species Neotragus moschatus. The sequence goes on along the minus strand of SJYA01002943.1, from coordinate 1,596,110 downwards.
AGTCCATGGCGTTGCAAAGAGTCAGAGACGACTTAGCAACTGAACAACAACAACAACAGTTAATACTGGGCAGCACAGCTGGACCTCCACAACCTGATGTTTTGGTCCCCTGGGCATCACTAGCCTTCAGCCAGGAGGAGTGTCTGTATCTCAAGGCCTCCACAAAGCCTATATCACTGCATACACACCTCTCGGCAGAGGACCAGACCTCTACACCTAGGAATGCAATACTCTTCTCCCAGAAACCCACAGACCTCACCTCTTCCCTCTTGAGATTTATAATTAAGCCTCTGAAAAATTAAGAAATTAATATAAAAGTTGCTGGGTTGCCAACGCTTTTATTATACTTTAATTTACTAGAAACATTTTCACACCACCCCTGAGGAGTAAATGCAATGCAAAATTGCTTACATCGCTCTCAAAAGCTGAAGTAAGCATTTCCTTTTCATCTTCCATAATCCTATATAGAATAAAAAATAAATAGAAAAGCCGGTAAGTCTGTGGACCAGAAGCAGCAAATAGATAATTCTATCACGCTGGATATTTTTCCCCCTGGCTTTTTGGAGGAGTCTCCCCCTGCACCCCCGCCCTGCTGACCTCATAATTCTCCACTTTCCTCATAATTTATTTACAGGTAAAGAAGTGATGAACTAAATTCATTGGGCAGACAACTGCNAGATTCAAGCAATGTGTTCATAATTACACTAATAGCTGCTCTTGACTGAATGCTGTTATACCCCGCTGCGTAATCATAGAATCCTGTGTTGTTTTTACTATTCTACTGGATTTTCCTGTTATTCACACTTTAAAGAGGGGCAGACTGAGACTTGAAAAATGTAAAGAACCACGTCCCCAACACTGTTGATCTGAGAGCCTCGGTTTGAATTCATCCCTGCCTCTTGAGATAATCGTATTTGTCTTCATAGTCATTGTATGGCCCACGTAGGTACCATTTTACACAGATGATCTCTGATGTTCATCATGACCTTTATATGATTTCCTTTTCTCAGAAGTTACACCTGAAAGTCAGAGAAAGTAAATGATTTGCCTGAGATCACTTAGGGGTGGGGGTGGGTGGGATGACTGAGCTGGAATTCCCACGAAGATGCATCTGGTCCCTGAGTGTCTTAACTTCCAGTGCAGCCCACAGCCTCTTGTAGCATTACCAGGGTGTAACCCAACAAAGCAGCAGCGTGTGAAGCCATTTCTTACCCGACAAAGGGAGAAGTGTGTAGCCACAGAGAGCAAGAGCTCCAGATCCAGGCTGCTGGAGTTCAAACCCTGCTTCCAGATTCAGTCTGTGATGTACGGCATCCTACATATATTCACAAAACCTCAGCTGCCAAATTTATAGAGACGACGAAAACATAAGCACACTGAGAGGAGTACAAGAGCTTACGTGCGGAAAACACCTGCTAGTTCCAAGCCTCAGTTGCCCCTTCTGCAAAATGGGGATGATAATAATACAGCCTACTTGTTATGGGACTATGAGTCCATATGCATTAAGGCTTGTGACCATCTTTGGACATGTCTTGTGCTCAGTAAATGTCAGCTGTCATCCTCGCCATCATGATATTTATATCTAATTTCAAAGACTGGCTGAACAGAACATTAGAAAGAAAAAAAAAGGCATCAGAAAAAAATAGAGCGTCAAAAATATACAGAGCATCAGAAAAAAAAAACTTTTTTTTTGCATAAAATGAGACTGCTAGTCACACAATGGGGACATTTTAGAACATCTAGAAAGTACAAAGCAATGCACTCCAATGCCAGGAACTTGTTTTTCAAGAAGCTTTTCAAGCTGAAGCAGAGGGCACAGCCAAACCTGGCTAATTAGCTGCGCTGCCTTATGCCACGGGGCCCAAGACATCGCACGCGGCTGTTGTGTCGGGGGCTGGAGCCTGCGAAGTCAGCTGTAATTGACACCCAGGTGCAGGAGGAGTAGGGAAGGTTAAGGGGAGGGTGGCATCCAGAAGAACCAAGAAAGAAAGATACTAGGCAGTCCCGAGCGCCTTGCAAGGAACACTCGGCCATGTTGGGCTGGGCGGAAGTTTGTCTTCTTTTTTTATTTTTTTCTGGGCAGGCTGGGAAGTGACCCCTTTCTCTCATTCTCTCCCCCTTTTTTCCTTTGGACAGCTCCCCCGACTCACACGATGTTCTCAGGCCATGCTGGAAAGTAGATTTTCTGGGTACTATAAACAAGCCCTGTATGCACAGTCACTCAGTTGTGTTGGATTTTTGGTGATCCCATGGACTGTAACCCTCCAGGCTCCTTTTCTGTCCATGGAGTTATCCAGGCAAGAATACTGGAGTGGGTTGCCATCTCCTCCTCCAGGGGATCTTCCCAACCCAGGGACTGAAGCCACGTCTCCTGCGTTGGCAGGAAGATACCACTGAGTCAGCTGGACTCACCTCCCTGGCCCTCTCCTAATCCAACTCTGGATACTTTATGTATTAGACTTTGATGCGAATCCTGATGATTTGCATGAAAGTAGGATTCAAGTTGGTTCCTGACTCTCTAGGGCCCCTCTGAAACCATTTGCCTGGGGCGAGCACCCTCCTTCTTCCGACCTTAATCCCACCGCAGGGACCAAGAAAGTAGTGCTGAGTCCTGAGCAGGCGGAACCCCTGCCGCCCCCAGTCTGCTCTGAGCCCCGAGAGGTTCCTGAGATGGCTTTCTGTTCCTCTTCTCCCCCACATTTTCTTATAGAGTGGGAACAAAAAGAAAAAGTGTTAACAGGTGAGCAGGTCTAGCTCCACGCTTCCTGCCAGAATGAAGGGCAGAAAGAGAACAACACTCTTTTAAAGGGATGCTTAAAAAAAAAAAAATGAAGATGAAGCTGCATTTCCTAGGTAGCTGTTCTGGAAAAGTACGGTGTCTGGGGAGTGTTAACTATGAGGATGGTGTGGATATGAAAGAATAGGAGACAGGGGAGCAGCCAGAAAGCCCTGAAGAAGGGGAACTTTTCTGAGGCGTGTGGGGTGCAGCCTCTGGGGAGTGTGAGAGTTGGGATATAGAGAAAGAGTGCAAAGGGCATTTCAGCACATGGTGTCCGTCCACACCTTGAAGACCTTCCAGAATATGAACAAAGGAGGTGATTTATGTCACCACACACTGGACTAGTATTTCTTGAAGTGGTATCAAGCCCAGAGCGGACCACATGAGAACCTGCATGCACGCGGTTTATAACCATCCCCATTAATAAGTGCAGTTAAGCTCCCTGAAACCCACAAGTGANTGTCCGTCCACACCTTGAAGACCTTCCAGAATATGAACAAAGGAGGTGATTTATGTCACCACACACTGGACTAGTATTTCTTGAAGTGGTATCAAGCCCAGAGCGGACCACATGAGAACCTGCATGCACGCGGTTTATAACCATCCCCATTAATAAGTGCAGTTAAGCTCCCTGAAACCCACAAGTGATCATCACACATAACTCAACACGCTTGACTCAAAAATCCCAAATGGGTTTATTTTTCAGTCTATTGGCCCAGCTCTTTAAAAAAAAAAAAAGTTTCTTTGATAACTGTCAAAAACAATAAAAAGTCCTCACCATTTACAATATCTATCTCACCATCCCCTTGGGAAGAAAAGAAATAAACAGACTCTCCAAATAGAAGCTGGGGGAAAAAAAAATCAGCATTAAGTTTCTGCTATAAAGGGGAGTATTTCCGTGAAAGAAAATTCCTGGTTGTGTCCAGAGCAGACTATTACTCAAATATTATACTGTGGGTATTGCTGGGCGAAATGTTTCCTGACTGATTGATATGTTATTATCTCTAAGAGCTGAATTATCTCCGCAATGCCAACCATTGTAATAACAGCTGCTTTTGTCTGACAACAGAACTGAGCTTTATTTTGTCTGCATGGGATATAAGGGGGTGCATCAACTTGACTTCAAGTACTAACTGTTAATCATTCATTCTGTTAATGGGAAAGCAACTCTGATGCCCCATCTCATCCCCCTCAACACACATATACACTCACACACACACACACACACACACAGCTAATGGTCTGATCTCTAACTTCATTAGGGAACAGAAGCATTTAAACAGGAATTTCCTCACCCACCTGCCAACTAACCTAGCAGCCTCCCTGTGTACCTGCTCCCTCGTTTCCCACCTGCTCTTGTGAAAGAGGCATCCTTGCACCCACTCCCATCAGCCTCTCCGCGAAGACGCGTGAGTTCTCAAGGGATTTACTCTTGCAATTTTTCTGCTTGTTCCCCTGAATCCTCAGTCTCTCCCCTTCCCCTGGATCACTCCAGGAAGAAGAAAAGTAGGCCGGGATGTACCTGCAAGTCCATGCCTCAGAGCAGCATCATTCACAATAGCCAAGGGGTAGAAAGAAACGCTGGTGTCCATCAACTGATGAATGGTTGGAGACTTCCCTGGCGGTCCAGTAGCTAACAAAGAGCCCACATGCTCAGCTAAGACCCAACACAGCCAAAAATCAATAAGTAAATATTTTTTAAAAACCTTTCAGTGGCTTACATACACACACTTTCACATGTTCCCTCTTACAGCCTAAAGGGCTCTAGGTAACCATCCACCGCCTCCGGCTCCAAGCCCATCTGGTGCCTCCTCTACTCCCTGACAAGCAAACCCCTCCCTGACTACAAGGCCTGGGAACCTGATCCTTCTGCCTGGACCACTGCCCTGCTGATGCTCCTCAGGGGCAGCAGGCTTTGGGGCCAGTCCTTCCATCTCTACATGTCATGATTGGAACTGAGGTGACTGTCCNCTGGTGCCTCCTCTACTCCCTGACAAGCAAACCCCTCCCTGACTACAAGGCCTGGGAACCTGATCCTTCTGCCTGGACCACTGCCCTGCTGATGCTCCTCAGGGGCAGGAGGCTTTGGGGCCAGTCCTTCCATCTCTACATGTCATGATTGGAACTGAGGTGACTGTCCTGACACCGAGAAGGGACAAGCTTAGGGGCCACACGATCGTGCTCCTGTATCAAAAGAAAATGAACATCCTGGACAGAAATGATCCTGCCGACTCTTTGAGGACAATATGGAGTCTCTGAACCTACCCTGGCTTATCCCAGAAGGAATCTTGTTATCCGAAACAACCAATGCCCTTACTGGGTTCAGGCATGCCTGGTGGCTCAGACAGTAAAGAATCTGTCTGCAAGGCAGGAAACCCGGGTTTGATCCTTGGGTCAGGAAGCTCTTCTGAAGAAGGGAATGGCTACCCACTCCAGTGTTCTTGCCTGGAGAATCCCATGGACAGAGGAGCCTGGCGAGGTACAGTTCATGGGGGTCCCAAAGAGCCGCACATGACTGAGTGACAGACACTGTCTAGGTTCTGCCCATTTCCTCAGGAAACCTATTCCAGGCCACTCAAGGCATCTCACGGACATACCACTGTAAATCCACTGACTGTCCTAGGGGCTCACACATGGGTGATGCTCAAAGTTAGAGCCCGGAGTTGGGGGAGGCAGAAAGCTTCAGGGACACTAGAAAACTCAGGCGTCAAGATGCACCATTTCAATGCAATAGTTCACGAAATCAAAATAAACATGAAAATTGCACAGTGGACAAAATATCAACATTTAAATAAAGGCAGGATCTAACCCTGGGGAAGATAGAAGGCAAAAGGAGACGTGGGCGGTAGAGGATGAGATGCTTAGATAGCATTACTGACTCAAAGGACGTGAACTGAAGCAAACTCCAGGAGGTGGAAGGACAGACGAGCCTGGTGTGCCACCGTCCACAGGGTTGCAGAGAGTAGGACTTGACTTAGCAGCTGAACAATAACAACAACGAACCTTGTACTTGCAGGGCCCTGTCTCAGGCGCTGCACCCTATGCCCTGCTCTAAATCATATCTGTGGGGTACTGCCCAAACCTTTTAAACTCAAGATCTCCAAGTTCCACACCGGAACTTAACTATCATTCTCACTTGACAGGTGAGGGCCCTTAGGACTCAAAGAAGTTAAGTAACTTATTTGGGGGTCACACAGCTGAGAGTGGTCTGAATGACTCTGAAAGCAGTGCTCTTAACCAATGCCTTAGTTAGGAGGTCTTTGTGAGACGCGATCTTGGTACCTCTCAGATGGGGATGAAGTGGAGGGGTGTGTGTTGGGGGGTTAAGAATGGCCAACATCTAGGCTTTGCTCTGTCATCTTCTGTCTTGCAAAGCACATTTCCTGAGCACCCACCGATCTGGCCTTTGAGGCGCTTTCCTCTAACGAGCTTATTGTATATGTGTGTTAGTTGCTCAGTCGTGTCTGACTCTTTGCAACCCCATGGACTGCAGCCCACCAGCCTCCTCTGTCCATGGGATTCTCCAGGCAAGAATACTGGAGTGGGTTGCCATCCCCTTCTCCAGGGGATCTTCCGACCCAGCGATCAAACCGGGGTCTCCTGCATTGAAGGCAGATTCTTTACTGTCTGAGCCACTAGGGAAGCCCAGTGAGCTTATTATGTGAATGTTTGCTATGCGAACGGAGCCAAGAATCAAGAATGGCCTCCAGCAGCCAGAAGACCTACAGATTTTGCTAAAAAGCCAACCACTTGGATGGACACATTTTGGCGTAATCAAGGTACCACTCGGGTCTGCACAGTAACAGGCAGTGAGGAGGGAGAGAGGCCAGCGGCCATGAGAAAGGCAATCAGGATGTAGAGATCGCAGGCAGGTTCCTGTGGGTTTTTTCCATTCCTCTGGGATGCGGCACCTTATGTAAATCCAAAGTGATACTGACAGGATGGAAGGAATCCGTCACTCACACCCTCACATCCTTCTGAGACGGCTCCTGCCAGACTCGCTCTTCTGAATCCCCACAACCGCTCTCAAAAAACGCCCCTGGAGAACTTAATGCAAAGTTAGGGAGAAGTCTTGAGTCCTCAGTTAGGGCTGGGATGGCCAGAGGTCCTCCCGGCTTCCAGCTGCATGAGATGGGAGCAGGCCAAAAAAAAAAAAAAAAGATGCCCGATTAAGGGGGAACATATAAAGAGAAAGAAAAGAAATGAGAGATCTCGTCGTTGGCATCACTGCTAATTTCACCAGGCGGCTTTGCAATGTTCCTCCCTCCAAGTGACAGCCCGCCTGGGGGGCTTGGCTGAGTTAAAGGCTTCCTGGAGCGGAGGCTGTCAGTCACTCAGAACTAAAAAGAGGAGCCAAAGCAGAGGTTCCGACCCCAAGGCTGAGGCAGGCGGCCCTCCATGAGTGGGGGCGTGCAGGGCGGCAAGCGCAGAGGAAGGGATCTTGCCACAGTGGCTCTTTCAAGAATCCAGGGTCGCGCCCCCCCCCCCCACCTTCCCGAGCCCTGGGAGCCTGTGCTTCTTCCTTCCCAGAGCAGAAGCTGTGGCTTTGTGCTGTCATCAGCAAAACCCTCTCTGCCTCCCTCCCAGAGTGTGTTCCTCCTTCTAGCACCCGGGGGCAGCTGAACAGTTGGTGGGAGGAATCGAAGCAGTGAGAAGCGGTGTCTTTTTTCAGACTGACAGCCCCGTTCCTCAGAAAGCGTGCCGGATGGAGTCTAATCGCTCTCTCCTTCAATTCTGAGTTTTACAGTTCAGTCACCTGCTGCCGCTCACCACTCCCCGGGGACTCACAGCTCTCCGGGCAGATGGGCACAGACTATTTCAGAAGGCCTGTTGTAACCAAAAATCTACCGTGTCCTACGTCTTGGCCCCAGCCCTGGGAAAGAGACACAGGATTCCTGGGCAAATGCTTTGCCCTTTGGTCAACAGTGACCTGTGCTGAGCAGGGGCAGGGAGGGCAAATGGGGCAGCGGATGAAACACAGAGCCCGGCGGGGACACACACAGGTGGCGGGGTCCTTCACCTGTGTTGCGTTTCTAGGCTCCTTCCTAATGGCTCCCACACGACTCCAGGCCTACCGTCCCAGCTCAAAATACATCACCTGACCTTTATGTGGTCTCCTTACTCCCTCTGTCTCTCTATTCGTAGAAAACGGTACCCTGACCCATTGCTGACAGATGATAGACTGTTGTTCAGCAACTCAGTTCTGTCCCACTCTGTGACTCCATGGGCAGCAGCATGCCAGGCTTCCCTGTGCTTCACTATCTTGCTTGCTCAAACTCGTGTCCATTGAGTCAGTGATGCCATCCAGCCCCCTTCCGTTGCCCCCTTCTCCTCCTGCCCTCTGTCGCCCCCTTCTCCTCCTGACCTCAATCTTGCCCAGCATCAGGGTCTTTTCCCACGAGTTGGCTCTTCACATCAGGTGGCCAAAGTATTGCAGCTTCAGTATCAGTTCTTCCAATGAATATGCAGGGTTGATTTCCTTTAGGATTGAGGTAGGTATTAGCCTGGCTTAACTTTTCAGAGGAGAAAATAAGCTTTGAGAGGTTAAGTTGTGAATTACCCAGCATCACCCACCAAGGAGTTGGTGGGCAGGGATTTCAACCTGTCTTTTTCAAAGCCCCTCTTAGCTTTTAAAACTTTCCAAACAGCCCTGCTGAGAGGTTCTTAAGCTCTGCTCAACAGGAATTTTGTCAACCAAAATGTAAGTTTTAAGTTTCCATCAAGCCATTTGCTTCTTTGCCAGCAGATCATCTAAGATGTACCCAATTATGGACCAGTGGTTCAGATGAACATGGGGTAACTTATGTTACCACCACCTGCTTGGTTGAAGTCCAGCTGAAAGCAAAGCATTGTGAGTTCTCGTTAGGTTTTTTAAAATTCTGAAAATGGTGCTGGGATCTCATTTCTGCAAAGTGGAGAGGCTCAGTCATAAAAAATAAACAGTCACTGTGGAACGATGCTGGGATGTGCTCACTTTATGGCCGCAGAATGTCTGCTTCTGATGCTACCTCTTGACATGATTATCCAGTAAGTGACATTAAAACATGTAGGTGGGGTGTGCTAGGCTGGAGACCCATCAGGGACCAGAGCCCAAGTTTGTCCTGCAGTCAGGGGTGGACCTTGATGTCCTTGATGAAGGAGGGGAGAGAATTATGCCTGGATCAACTGCTCAGGCAATTCATACAATGATGATGTTTCAAACCCAGCTTTTATAGAACTGAAATCCTGGCTGGGAGTCAATATTGCTTTATTTCCTGGATCTTGCATATTGCCAGGGGGTCTCGGCAAAATCTCCCCTCTCCGAGCTTTATTTTGAGGTGTCACCTGAATTATTTTCGTGATGCTTTTGAGCACTGGATTTCTGAAATTAGGAGACCAAGGCTGCAGACATAGGAGCTACATTTGAAATGGGAGATAAGGGGGCAGGGCACAACCATTGAAAGAATGACATAGTCACAGGACATGACAAAAACTGGTTAGAACCAACCAGGTCCAAGATGGCAGAAGATTCCACTTCTAGTAGACTTTGAGCCTCATTATATGCCTGTTATAAGGCACTAGCTAAATGACACACCCAAAGGCGCCATGACAGTTCTGAGGCTAATCATAAAAGGTCAGAAAGTGCAGTGACACAATTTCTGGAAATCTTCACTCCTGCCCCCAAAACAGTTCGAATAATCCTTCCACTCATCACCTATGGAATTACCCAGCCCATAAAAACTAATCACCCCATATTTGGAGGCCTCTTGCCTTCTGAGCAGGGCCCACATGTTTCTAAGTAAATCTACTTCTTTTCAATCATTTTGTCTCTTACGAAATTCTTTCTGTGATGAGACATAAAGGATCAAGCCTAAGTCTAGATACCAGGTGATTGATTCTAATTAAAAGACCATGGGTTCAAGCCCCAGTCTAAAGGTACACAGCTTAACCTGGGGTCTAATATGTGGAGGAGGGGATGAATTCACATTTAAGTTACATCAGAGAAAAACTTACACAGGTTGTAGTGAATTGAATTCTGCCCTCCACATGCCGAGGATACGTGCAAGTTCTCACTCCCAGTATCATGGATGTGGCTTTTCTAGAAAGAGAGTCTGCAGTTGTAATCAAGTCAAGGATCTCTAGATGAGACTATATTTAGGGTGAGCCTTAAATCTAATGTCTTTCCCAGTGGTTCAGTGGTTAAAGAATCCATCTGCAATGGAGGAGACCTGGGTTTGATCCCTGGGTCAGGAAGATGCCCTGGAGGATGGCATGGCAACCCACTCCAATATTCTTGCCTGGAGAATCCCCTGGGCAGAGGAGCCTGATGGCCAATAGTCCATGCGGTCGCAAAGAGTCGGACACACTGAAGCAAGAGACTTCGCATGCAAGCACGCATGAGCTAAATCCAATAAGTGTGTTCTTTAAAGAGAAAGTGATACCAAACAGGACCCTGTGGGGCTTCTGGGCACAAAACACCTTTCTGTGTCCCCCGTGTTTATTTACTTCCTTATAGGAGGATAATTGCTTTAAGATGTTGTGTTACTTTCTGCTCTACCCCAAAGTGAATCAGCTGTGTGCACACATATATCCCCTCCCTCGTGGTCCTGCCCCTCCCGCCGTCACTCTGACCATTGCAGTCATCACAGAGCTCCTGGAGAGGAAAGGAGTTGGATACTGAGTTCAGTCACTAGTGGCCAAGGATTTCATGAATCACGCCTGTGTAATGAAGTCTCCGTAAAAACCAAAGCACAGGGTTTGCGGAGCATCTAGGCTGCAAAGCAGGTGCAGATCTGAGGAGAGGGAAGTGGTGGAGAGAGCTTAGAAGCCCTGCTCCCCCTTCCCGCAGGCCTAGCCCTGTGCAACTCTTCTCTCAGGCTGTTCCCGAGTCATCTTTTGTAATAAACTGGTGATAGACTGGTTAATGTGTCTGAGTTCTGGGAGCTAGCAAACTAACTGAACCCAAGGAGGAGCTCGTCAGAACCTCCCTTCTAAATCAATGGGTCAGACGCATGGGTGGCAATCACAGGTGACTTGCGACAGGGGGAGGGGAGAGTCTTGTGGGACTGAACTCTTAACCTGTAGCATCTGATGCTACCTCTGGGTCAGAACTGCCATGAACTGTGAGACAACCAGGGGTGTCAGGAAAAAACAAATGCGCTTTGTACTTTACTGTCACTAAGTCACTAAGTTGTGTCCAGCTCTCTGTGACCCCAGGCCCCTGCAGTCTGCCAGGCTCCTCTGTCCATGAGATTTCCCAGGCAAGAATGCTGGAGTAGGAAGCCGTTTCCTACCCTAGGGGATCTTCCAGACCCAGGAATTGAACTTGCCTTCTCCTGCATTGGCGGGCACAGTCTTTACCACTGAGCCGTTTGTACTTGGTTGGTGGTGGTGTTCAGTAGCTCAGTTGTGTCTGACACTTTGCAACTCCATGAACTGCAGCACGCCAGGCTTCACTGTCCTTCACCATCTCCTGGAGTTTGCTCAGACGCACGTCCGTTGAGTCAGTGATGCCATCCAACCATCTCATCCTCTGCTGTCCCCTTCTCCTCCTGTCCTCAATCGTTCCCAGAATCAGGGTCTTGGTACTGGAATCATTTTAAAGAAAAAGAGAGAGACGGGGAAGGAGGGCGGAGTGGTAAGAAGGCAGGAAGGGAGAAAGAAGTAGGTCTCCCCTGCAGACAAGAGTCCTAAGTTTGGATGGAGCTGGAAAAGACCCAGAGGAAGGAGGTGGCATTTGAGGAGCTGTTAAAGCCCTGGGTCTGATGTTCCTGGAATTAGTGAGAGAGAAAGAAGCCATGCCCTAGAGATCAGTCTAGCAATGGGTTTTATTCTGACTTCTGTGCTCATTTCTGCCGTGATAAGTTTCAGAGAGAATTCTTAGAAACTCAAAATGCGCTTTGCTGAAAATCCATTCAAATATGACAGTTATCAGATGTATTGAAAACAATAGTTTCTGAGAGATTAAAAACAAAGTAAGTTTAATATACCCAAGTTCCTTCCCCTCCTTATAAACACGGCAGCTGCTCATGAAATCTGCCGGTCCCTCGAGCTCAGCAAGCAGAGACACTTTTAAAATACAATGTGAAATCAAGTGACTATTTCACAGAAGAAACGGCATGTGCCTTCCCGTCCACAGGTTTCTGAAAAGGTGGATTTTAATTTCCGAAAAGACAAAACCGAGAGAAAAAGAAAATGCCTATCTCTGTGCACTTAAGAACTATGATATTACTTAGCTGGGGACGTTTTATTCTGAAAAAAAAAAAAAAAAAAAGACTGTCAATGGTGATTAATATTCTCCTTATAATTAATTCAAAATCTTATTAAAATCAAACTTTTATAACTATACATATAACCAGGCTGTCTATGTCAGGATGGAGGATAAGTCTTGCCATTAATTTTACCTGTATCATTTCTCTCGTTCTCCAAAAAGGCAATAAAAGATACCTCCTTGAAAGTCAGTAATGCCGGGCCACCCTCATCTCCATAATGACACAATTTCCAATTCACGCCTCATTTTCATTAATGTTTCTGGCCATAAATTTTTAAGCATATGATAAAAAATTTCTGAAGCGGCATAAAACTAACATGAAGAGGGAGTTCATTAGCATGTGACCCTAATTAGAAATTCCATATTAACTTCCCATTTCTACGTGTGGATTTCCAAGAACGTCACATCTCTGTTCTTGCTGTGCACTCACAGCATTGGGAGGAAATATTCTTTTTGGTTGTTTTCATCCCTTGGCTTTATTTTTTAAATGATCCATGTGTTTCCTCTGTTATGTGAATAAGCCGACAGACAATTGTATCACAGGACACCTTGCATGTCGCAAATTATCTGGAAGAATTGTGAGAAGGTCCTTATCCAATGCTTTATTAATGATACCAGATCATAAAAGGGGGGGGGAATATGCTGACTCTGTCTCTTTTCTAATGTTGGGTGATAAAAATGCTACTTCAGGATTCAGAAGGTTAAGTTCTAATGTGTATTTTGAATAGAGTGTGTTGGAATAATTGCCTCATAAAGCAAAGCATTGGCCGCCTGCTAATGGCTGCAGAGTGCAGGGCTCAGCAAAGACGGCCAAGCTTACTGGAAAAAATGCTGTGCCTCAACTTTCGGAGCCTCCAAGATGAAGTTAACTTTCCCCTCCCCTTGCTTTGCAGAAAAGGTATAAGATCTCATCACCTGGTTGGTTTTGCAGCTCAGAGGAGCTGCTGCCTCTCATGTCACTGAGAGCTGGTCTCCAAAGATGCCCCTTCCATGGACTGTGCCTCCATCTGTCTTCACCCCTGCTTTGGCCCCCTTCCCACATTGTGCAACCAATGGAATGTGCTGGGAGGGATGCTACATGACTTCAGGGTCTAGGTCTTCAGTAAGAAGTCTCTCAGCTTCCCCTGAAGTCCCTTGGAATCTGCATTCTGGAGAAAACTAGGTACCACTTAAGGAAGCTAAGGCATCTGAGACAGCCATGCCATGAGGAAGCCCAAGCTACCTACATAGAGAGGCTCTAAGAAGAGACGGATGCCTGGCCCTCCAGGAGCAGTTTCAGCTAACCTGACCCAGATGAGAAAAGAAGCCTCCTTGGATGTCCAGCCCTTTCAAGCCATTCAGTGACTCCAGTCTGAACTGCTCTCTTACTGCAACTGAAACAGGAGGGCAGGGGGCAGGGCACAGCATTTAAAAGAATGATATGGCCATAGGATGTAACGAAAACTGGTCAAAGCCAACTAGGTCCAAGATGGCAGAATATCTGACTTCCCCCGGGGCTTTGGCTTCATCACACACCCACTGTAAACATTAGCATAAGCTAAGTGACACAACCATCAGCACCATGATGGTTCCAAGTATGTGTGCATGTTAAGTTGCTTCAGTTGTGCCTGACTCTCTGTGACGCTATGGACTGTAGCCCACCAGGCTCCTCTGTCCATGGGATTCTCCAGGCAAGAATACTGGAGCGAGTTTCCATTCCCTTCTCCAGGATAGTTCCAAGACCAACCATCAGAGATGAAAAATTGGGCAGTTATATCAATTCCTAGAAATCTTCATTCTTTCCTCCAAATCGTTGGAATGATCCTCCCACTCATTAGCCTATGAAATTACCCAACCCATAAAAACGAATCATACCATATTTCAAGGCCACTCTCATGTTCTGAGATGGCCTGCACTCTGTGGAGTGTGTTTCTCTCTAAATAAGTCCATTCCTTACCTGTCACTTTGTCTTTCACTGAATTCTTTCTGTGATGAGACATCAAGAACCTGAGCTTCACTAAGTCCTGAAACTCAGTGTGATTTCAAATAAAAGACCAATGAAAAGATTTCAATTCAAATCCCAATCTGGATGTTTGCTGAGTTTGAGTCTTCACCCATGAGTTCAAGTCCCAATCTGAGTTACACAGTTTTGCACATGGAGTCTCCCAGCGGGAATTGCCTACCTGAGCCCATTCAACACACAGGACCATGAAAAATTCATGAAGTTAGCTTTGAAAGCCTTTAGGTTTGGCAAGATTTTGATATGATGAGGTAGAACTGGAAGCACACTTCTTCCGTAAATAGCAGGTAAGGAACAGAGGCAATGGATTTAAACCACTCACTGAGCAGAGCCGAGAGTCACCACTGACCCATCAGTTCCAAGTCTTCCCTCCTCCCTGTTTCCTCTTCAGTGAGAGGCCTCAATACAACTTCTTGAGGAGTATGTGAGAAAGTCCAGCGTGAGGCTTTCCCTTGACAAACGCAAGTGTAACTAGAAGAAAATTAAGCCTGCTGTTTTACCCTTTCAGACCAGGCTTCATACAGAAGCAGTTCAATGGCAGTGGTCTCAACAGGGATAATTAATGTTGGCGATGATAAATGAGGAACCGTAGCAAGACTCTCCCAAAATTCATCACCCACCTAAAGTCCTCACTATGCACTGGAAAGTCTCTGCTCCCCCAACCCTCCCCAAACTCCGCAGGTGGGTCCTGCCCCTTGCCCAGTTCTCTAGTGCTTAATCCCCAGCCCTGGCTTCACGTTCTGCATATGCTCTCTGACGCCAGCTCCCTCTTCCAGCCAAGGCCTTTACGGCCTTCACTCAGATTTGCAAGGCAAAGTGAAGATAGTCTGCTTAGTCTAAAAGGTGTTCTCATTCTCATTAAGTCAATTGATATATACATACATACATTCATACATATATAAAAGGATGACAAATACTATTATGTTTCTCTCTTATTGCTGCCATGAAAGGAATAGAAGGTGCTGGTTTCTACAACCAGTATTTCATGGACACACTCACAGAGAAGGAGGAACTGCCCTTTACAGAAGCAAACACTGAACTGAGTTAATGCCCCAACGTTCACATTTGCTTGAGTGTGATCATTTTAAAGACCTCTAACCCGTGAGATGTAGAGCAAAAATCTCATAATCAATTAGCCCAGGACACAGATGTGTGTATGTGTGCGTATGTATGTGTGCCTGTGTTTGTGTGTCTGTGTGTGCACATCTGCATTTGTGTACATGATTGTGTTTGTGCACGTCTATGTGTATGTGTGCATGCACACAATAGGAGGGTTTAAAGGTCAAGAAGAAAAAGAATGATTCATAGACAATTGACTATGGTATGACAGGGATGTTCTCCCATACAAAATTTCATCCTTGGGACTTCCCTGGCAGTCCAGTGGTTAAGAAGCCACCTTCCAATGCAGGGGGCTACAGGTTCAATCCCTCGTCAGAGAGCTAAGATTCCACATGCTTCAAGGTAAAAAAAACAACAACAACAACAACAAAAAAAACCCACTATACAACAGAAGAAATATTGTAGCCAAATTCAATAAAGACTTTAAAAATGGTCCACATCAAAAACTCTGTAAATCAATAAAATGCATCCTTATAACAGCCTTATAAGATTTCTATAGCATCACTGACTCAGTGGACATGAGTTTGAGCAAACTCCAGGAGATAGTGAAGGACAGGGAAGCCTGGTGTGCTGCAGTCCATGGGGTCACGGAGTCAGACGTGACTTAGTGACTGAACAACAACAGGTGGGTGTAATTAGCCTTCCTGACTTTATGGATGAGGACCCCAGGATTCGGAGAGAAGAGATGACTTGCCCAGGGTTCTAAAGCTGGGAAGCGACAGAAATGGAGTCTGCACTTCTCCTATGTGTCTCTGACTTTAGTTTCTCAATCAGGCCAAGTTTCAAGAGCCTCTGGAGAACCTGCCTCCTGGGACTCAGCGCACACCTGAGTCGACCTGAGAATCAGCACTTGCATAATAGCAAACTTCCCAGATGAAGCAGACTTATGTCAGAGAGCCATCCTAAAAAAAGCCCTTCCTCGCTGAGCCTCAGTCTCCCGGTTAGCAAAGAAGGTGATCGTGAGAGGCTATTTCTCGGTAGTTCAAACACTCTTTGGTTATAATTAATGTTGCACGAGGAAGGACAAAGAGGGAAGAGACGAGCGAGGCATTTTATCTTAACTATCATGTTTTTATTAAACAAATGTTTCAACAAAATCATGTTTTAAATGGAGGATGTTCCCACCTGATAATTTATAGTCACGCAATTTAAAAAATGCCAATCATCAAATGCAAAAGAGCGGCACACAGAAGCGCGCCGGCGTCACTAATGGAAAGGGGCATGTTATTGCAAATCTAAATCAGCTCCTCAGGCCTTAAAATGCCATCAATAAGCCCGTCCCTGTGGCAAAATTGGGGAGACAACCAGAATCACTACCCTGATTTATTACACAGCGACTTCGCAATCCACACCCTGTTGATCTGCCATTTGCTTTCTACGTAAACGTGTGGATAACTTTTTGACATGAGAATAAATCTCAACTCCTCGATCTAAAATCTGACTCCAAACACTGCCTGCGAAGGTGACTGACACTTCGGGTGTTGTCTGTTACTTTATGTCGGAGTCTTGTTGACAGAGAAGTTTTATGTCTCCATTGTGACTGTTTGAGTGATATGTGGACCTAGCTACAGATCCTGCCTTCAATGCCCAGTAAGACCTAGTAGATTTGTGAAGATGTAAACGCTTTGATAAATTACAGGTTACTCCTCTGTCATAAGACGGAAGTCACTATGAGAGAGAGAGAGAAATAAAACTTTACATAATCAACAGGCTCTGGCCACCATGGCAAGGACGGATTTAATTAACCCATCCAGCAACTCTTCTTTTCTCGTGTGAATACTAATTGCAAACTTGTTCGAAATCTTGATGTCCAAATACAAAGGTATAAAATTAATCACCACCATATATATAAATATATGTGTGTGGATGTGTGTGTGGATATGTGTGTGTCTGTGTGTGTGTGTGTGTGTGTGTGTGATGTCCAAGAAAAACAGTATAGTCTCTATGGCAAAATTTATTCTTGAGAAAGCCTCCTTGGATGGCCTGTCTCAGAGTAGTTCTGCTTTATTTTCCTTGTAATTGTTTAAACTTAAGTAAGATTCATATGAAGAAAGAAAGTTCCATGGGTAACAAAAGTCTGAGGGCATTTGACACACATATCCAGCTTACCAAAGTATCAAGAAATTATCACAGTTTTGCTTTCTTCAGTGAAATGAAGCACACACCTTAGTGTTTATTTATTGGAAAGCCTTCAAAGGCAGTTTAATATTTGCAGCTTGGCTTCTTCAAAGTGGAAAAAATAACACTTAATATACACGATAAGCCTTGGTGAGGATGCAGTTTTACCAAAGCTACCCTTTCTGACTTAAATTTCCAATCAGCCTAAATGAACTCCTTTGATGTTTTTGCACATGTAACAAGAGAATTTTCTTCAGACACCTCTGAGGATCAGGAGAGCCTTATTGTTAAGGTGCTCTTATAGAACTAGGTCTGTATAGTCAAATCTATGGTTCTTCCAGTAGTCATGAATGGATGTGAGAGCCAGGCCATAAAGAAGGCTGAGCACTGAAGAACTTATGCTTTCAAAATGTGGTGCTGGAGAAGACTGTTGAGAGTCCCACGGAGAACAAAGAGATCAAACCAGTCAATCCTAAAGGAAATCAACCCTGGATTTTCATTGGAAGAACTATGGCCACTTGATGCGAAGAGCCAACTCATTGGAAAAGACCTTGATGCTGGGAAAGATGGAAGGCAAAAGGAGAAGGGGGCGCCAGAGGATGAGACGGTTGGATGACACTGTGGCCTCAGTGGACATGAATCTGAGCAAACTCTGGGAGATAGTGAAGGGCAGGGGAGCCTGGTGTGCTGCAGCCTAAGGCAAAGACTCGAACACGACTGAGCAACTGAACAACAACGACAGCAGAATCAGGAGTCTACAGAAATCAAAGCTCCTATTCTTTCCTGTAAAGACAGAAGGGAAGAATTTCTCTATCAGAGATGCCATGCTGATCCTTGACCAAAGTTATGTGCTCTGCAGAGCCATCAGGGGAAATGTCAAATGAAGGCACTCAAGGACAATTTCCAGGAAGAAAACTGTGTGTCTGTTATCAACCACCTATGGGGGCTGCGTTCTTCCACAACAGCCATACATCCCCTTCCCATGTGCTGGTCCATAATGCTGGCCCTCCTCCACCAAGAGATGGAGTCTACCTTGCCTTGAACTTGAGTGAACCTATTCCTGCTTCAGTGGACCCACATAGCGGGTGTGATGCCATATGTAAGATGTCTGGCCACCCTCCCTGTCATTCCTCCACCATGAAACAGATCTTGTCAAGAGAGACACAAGAGACAGAGAGAGAGAGAGAGAGATTGGAGCAGCTCCAGTTATAGACTAAATGCTTAAATTCCTCCTAATTTCAGATATTAAAAGCCAACTCTCAGTGTGATGGCATTAGGAGATGGAACCTCCTTTGGGATGTGATTAGGTCCTGATAGTGGAGCCCTCATGAATGGATTAATACTCTCATAATGAATGAGACTAATGCCCTTATAAAAGAGTCCCCCAAAAGCTCCCCCAAGAAATCGGCTCTCACATGACAGTGAATCTATTGGCACCTTGACCTTGGACTTCCTAGATGCCAGAACGATGAGAACAAATTTCTGTTGTCTTTAAGCCACCCAGTGTGATATTTTTGTTACTGCAGCTCAAATGGACTAAGACAAGCCTCTGACTCTCTGAGTTTACCCAGCTCAGAAAAGTGAGTGAAGAAGTTTTTTTCCCAAACAACCCCAGACTGAGCTCCTCTCTGGAACCACATGAAAAGTCCTGAATAAGAACTGTCTACTTGAGCGGACTCAGTTGCCAGGTTCTGGAGCAAAATAAGTGAATATTATTTTAAGCCACTACAGTAGGGCAGTTTGTCAAGCAGCATCACTTAGGTGGAACACCCCAGTTTCAGTAATCATGAAAGATCGCCCCAGTTTCCACCCAGCAGGCAACTGAGCTGGACCCCTCAGAAAGATGAGTGACTCTCCCATGCTTCATTTATTCCCATGGTTCTTCTCTACTGGCACGAATGAAAAAGTTGAGGTAGGTAATAGACCCGTTGACATCTGTTGTGATGGAGACCTTCTGTTCTGTATTAAACGGAAGTCCTCTACCCAAGTTCCGTGGATTCATGTCTCTTTCCCGTCCTGCACAACGGCTGCTTCCCAGGGTAGTTTTCCCAAGCTACCCTCTTTTCTCATTCTTCAATTCAGCCTGCATCTCCTTTCTACATCCTTGGGAGAGACTGAGTTTCTACATCGGCACACAGCACCTGGATGTACATTGTTGTATATTTTTTGTGTATTTATTTTCAGCTGCACTGGACCTTTCACTGCTGTGTGCAGGCTTTCTCTAGCTGTGGTGAGCAGGGGCTACACTCCAGCTGTGGTGGGCAGGCTTCTCACTGGAGCTTCTTCAGCTGCAGAGCACAGGCTCTAGAGTGCATGGGCTTCAGTAGCCACAGCACACGGGCTTACTTGCTCTGCGGTACATGGAATCTTCCTGGACCAGGGATCAAACCCTGCATTAGCAGACAGATTCTTATCCACTGTGCAACTAGGGAAACCTTACTGTTTTAATGTTACAGAAATAAGTCCCTAACTCACACATAACTTTTAAGCCAGGGAGGAAAATTGCCCAACACATTTTCTGTTTGTCCGGTTTTGATTCAAGTCACAAAACATTGAAAGTCAACTCTGAGCCAAGTACTGGGATACCAAACACTTGAGTCATTGTCCTCATGCTCAGGATGCAAAAGGTGGAGTGGGTAGTGTGATGGGTAGGGGGCAAACATCTAAATAAATAGGTGTGGGATGCTACAATGAATGTGTGCATAAAGCTGTGAGATGCAGAGGACTGGGTGGTTATGCTTAGGTAAAGATGAGAGCTCAGGGAAAAGGGCTTTAAAGCAAGAACAGTTCAGCAGGCAGAGGAGGTGAGAATGTCATTCCTTCAGGTGTGGCTTGAGCACAGACAGAAGAATGCAGAAGAAACTAAAAATCCTGTGTTANGATGCAGAGGACTGGGTGGTTATGCTTAGGTAAAGATGAGAGCTCAGGGAAAAGGGCTTTAAAGCAAGAACAGTTCAGCAGGCAGAGGAGGTGAGAATGTCATTCCTTCAGGTGTGGCTTGAGCACAGACAGAAGAATGCAGAAGAAACTAAAAATCCTATGTTAAAGACTGAACTGAGTCCCCCCCAAAATTCACGTTGAAGTGCTAATGTCCCATGTGGCTGTATTTGAACATGAGCCCTTTAAGGAAGTAATTAAGATTGTGCATGCTAAGTCACTTACAGTCCCGTCTGACTCTTTGCAACCCCATGGACTGTAGCCTGCCAGGCTCCTCTGTCCGTGGAATTCTCCAGGCAAGCATACTGGAGTAGGTTGCCATTTCTTCCTCCAGGGGATCTTTCCAACCCTTGGATCAAACCCACATCTCCTGTGGCTCCTGCCGTGCAGGCAGATCCTTTGCTGTTGAGCCACTGGGGAAGCCCAAATGAGGTCATGGGGTGAGGCCATTATCCCATAGGATTGGTGTCCTTATAAGAAGAAGAGATGCCAGGGATGCGTACAGAGAAAAGACCATGTGATGAGATGGCCGGAAGGTGGTCGTCTGCAAGCCAAGGAGAGAGGCCTCAGCAGAAAACAAACCTTTGAGACCACGATCTTGGATGTCCAACCTCCAGAACTATGAGAAAACATATTTCTGGTGTATATGTCATCTAGTCTCCAGTATTTGTCATGGAAGCTTTAGCAGACTAATACACTCTGAAATAAGTAATAATTATCTGCAATAATTATCCACAGAGCCTGTTTCAATCAAGGGAGGAAAAACTAACTGGTGTATTTTTTTTTCCTACTTTATGGTTCTGCTTTGTAAAGTTGGTGTGTCTCTTGATGAAGCTTCTTCCAAGAGCCTTTGTTTCTGTATGCTGCACTTTCACTTGTAGTTTCTGTTATGGACCTCAGGCTTTTTTGGAGTAAAAGTTATTGCTTACATATTGCTGTACATATCAAAGAAAGAAAAATCATTGAATTTCAGAGGAAAAGTGAACCTTAAAGATCTCTTAGTCTTTAGCCTCTGTTTTACAAATCACATTCCATACAGCTGAGTTTCTTTTCTGGCCAGAATCCTTTCTTTGGGGAAATGTCTCAAATAATCCCATTCCACAGTCCTGCTCAGTCTGTACAAGTTAGGATGGTGGTAGACTTTGCTCTCCCCTTACCCTCCTCATTGGCAGTCCCTATTCACTGTGATCATCTCACAGCTGGATAGATAACTTGGGTGGCCAATTAAACACCTCCTTGGGATTTAAGCCTCAGTTATCAGAAACAACGTTTCCGCTTCCAGATTGTAAGGGCTGTCCCTGCTGTATGGAGAAGCCAACAGACAAAAGTGGAACATCCAATGATACAGAAGGGAGTCTCTACTAACATGTGACACCATCCGTTTCCATATAGTACATGACTTTATGTGTGCGTGCTAAGTCACCTCAGCCACGTCCAATTCTTTTCAACCCTACAAACCATAGCCCGCCAGGCTCCTCTGTCCATGGGATTCTCTAGGCAAGAATATTGGAGTGGGTTGCCATGCCCTCCTCCAGGGGATCTTCCCAACCCAGGATCCAACCTGAGTCTCCTGCGACTCCTACATTGCAAGTAGATTCTTTACCACTGAGCCACCAGGAAAGATCCACATGACTTCATATATGTATGTAAATACAGCGTTGATCAAAAAGTTTGTTTGGGTTTTCTTCGTGTTACAGAAAAAACAAAATGAACTTTTTTTGCCAACCCAATATTTTTTGTTGTTGTTTAAGATATATATTTGGCTTTGCAGGTGGCCCTAGTGGTAAAGAACCTGCCTGCCAATGAAGAAGATGCAAGAGATGTGGGTTTGATCCCTGGGTTGGGAAGGTTCCCTGGAGGAAGGCATGGCAACCCACTCCAGGATTCTTCCCTGGAGAATTCCATGGACAAAGGAGCCTGGTGGGCTAGAGTCCATGGGGTAACAGAAAGTTGGACACAACTGAGCACACAGATACGTATTGACTATGTGTTGAGGCTGGCCAGTTTAAGGATTATAGATATACTGCCCAGATTTCTTTTTCAGTCTCTCAGCGGGTTTATACCCCATGATAGGCTCAAACATAAATGGCATACCTGCCGTCTCCAAGTCGGCCATGCCTATGTCAGACATTTCTAATCAATCCTAGCAAGATTTCCCATTGATTTCCCTACCTTTTTCTTTCTTTTATTTTTTTTTTTTCCTACCCTTTTTATAAGCACAGTCCTCATGACAACAGCTTTTAAACACTGGAGTTTGGCCTACTGATGAAACCCTTTAGCCACCTTGCTGGCCATTCTTGCTCTCCCATGCTGACTTCCCGATCGTCAAACAAATCTGTCTCCAAAGCAGATGGGTGATTTTTCTTAAAGCACAAGGCACGTGGCAAACAGAGGCTGGCTCGCTTCCTTCATCATCTGGCTTCACAATGAAAAAGCCCAGTTGAGCTTTTTTATGGGTTTGTAGTCCTTTCCCTCTTGAGCCCACAGAAGAAGGGAACGAGAAAATGTGATAAGGCAAGGGAAGAACATCACCTAATTAAACTCAAACAGGTCCTAGGAAACAGAGGCTTAGAGAAGTGAGAGAGCTGGTCCCAGGTGGCAATGCCAGAGCAGAATTCAAATCCAGTTCTGTTTCCAGGAACCGTTGCCATGCCTCAAAAGACAGCAGCTAGCCAGGAGGAAGGACAATGAGGACCCGGGTCCATCCCCATGCTGGAGGCTCCTCTCCCCTCACATCTCCTTCAGCTTTATCCAAGTGCATCCCTACCTCCTCCCTAAGAACATATGTTTACAGCCGGTTGAAATAAGGCCANCTGGGTTGGGAAGGTTCCCTGGAGGAAGGCATGGCAACCCACTCCAGGATTCTTCCCTGGAGAATTCCATGGACAAAGGAGCCTGGTGGGCTAGAGTCCATGGGGTAACAGAAAGTTGGACACAACTGAGCACACAGATACGTATTGACTATGTGTTGAGGCTGGCCAGTTTAAGGATTATAGATATACTGCCCAGATTTCTTTTTCAGTCTCTCAGTGGGTTTATACCCCATGATAGGCTCAAACATAAATGGCATACCTGCCGTCTCCAAGTCGGCCATGCCTATGTCAGACATTTCTAATCAATCCTAGCAAGATTTCCCATTGATTTCCCTACCTTTTTCTTTCTTTTATTTTTTTTTTTTCCTACCCTTTTTATAAGCACAGTCCTCATGACAACAGCTTTTAAACACTGGAGTTTGGCCTACTGATGAAACCCTTTAGCCACCTTGCTGGCCATTCTTGCTCTCCCATGCTGACTTCCCGATCGTCAAACAAATCTGTCTCCAAAGCAGATGGGTGATTTTTCTTAAAGCACAAGGCACGTGGCAAACAGAGGCTGGCTCGCTTCCTTCATCATCTGGCTTCACAATGAAAAAGCCCAGTTGAGCTTTTTTATGGGTTTGTAGTCCTTTCCCTCTTGAGCCCACAGAAGAAGGGAACGAGAAAATGTGATAAGGCAAGGGAAGAACATCACCTAATTAAACTCAAACAGGTCCTAGGAAACAGAGGCTTAGAGAAGTGAGAGAGCTGGTCCCAGGTGGCAATGCCAGAGCAGAATTCAAATCCAGTTCTGTTTCCAGGAACCGTTGCCATGCCTCAAAAGACAGCAGCTAGCCAGGAGGAAGGACAATGAGGACCCGGGTCCATCCCCATGCTGGAGGCTCCTCTCCCCTCACATCTCCTTCAGCTTTATCCAAGTGCATCCCTACCTCCTCCCTAAGAACATATGTTTACAGCCGGTTGAAATAAGGCCAGTGGAAGACAGAAGCTCGATTCTCCCATCTGTTTCTTCTCTTCAGGAACCAGCAAGCGTGATTAAGATGCAAAGGTTCAGGTTGCAAACTCACACCCAGGTGTCTTTGTAATCTTATCTTTTAAAGACAGCTAAATCCCATCCCACCCGTGAGAAGGGTGACTTTATTTCAAAAGAAACACGAAACACCCGAAAAAGTGAATACAAGAGCCTTCGATTCAACATTTTGGCAGATCCCTAAAAAATAGCTGCAGAGCTAGTCCAGGGAGTCTGAACCTCTATCCTCCATGCTGAGAACTACAAGCACAGCTGGCGCTTGTTGAAATTTTACCATGGGCCTGGTGATACGCTAGGAGTTGGACAGACACCATCTCATTAAATCTCCGGAACTCCTTCTTAAGTGGACACTGACATCGCCTCAAATGAGGAGCCAGAGACAAAAAAAAAAAAAAAACCCAGTGAAATCACTTGTTTAGGGCAGGTAGAAAGCAGTAGGAATTAAATGAAGGACAATTCAAATGACTCCAAAATCCATACTCAAATAATAACATTTATGGTTTTAGCAGGCCAAGTTTCAAACACAAGGAGCTTATAGAGAGGAGGGTTTTCAAGAAACACTAGCAGGCAGGGGGAAATGGAACAGAGTTGGAAGATCGGTTATACCAAGTCCATTAGCAACTAGTTGACCCTGTAGATAGAGTTCATTTCCACCAGGAAATCCAGGGAGTAAGCTCAGAATGCATGTTTTACAGCCTGAATAAGCAATGTAGGGCCAGTATAGGGCCAGTCAGCCAAATCCAGCCCACTGCTTATTTTTATAAATAAAGTTTTATTGGAACACAGCCATGGCCATATGTTACTGTCTCTGGCTGCTTTCCAGGTAAAATGGCACCTTTCAGTACTTGTAACAAAGACCATATGGACCCTTTATCCTAAAATATTTACTATATTTGGTCCTTAGTTGGAAAATACTTGCCAACCCTGATCTCAAGACATTCTTGAGAGGGAAGAATGATGGCATATTTGCACACCAAATCCTAAGTCACACATTGAAGATTGCCAGGGGAAGGGCACACTTCCAACCTGGCATCAGTGTGGGCAGAGTTGGCTCTAGAGGCTCCACAAAGACAAGACCATTCAAAATGGTAACTACTCCCAGGAGTCAGGGAGGGTGGGCACCAATAGCTTCGGCTACAAAAGCAAACTTGTAAGTTGCCAACTGGGAGCCAACAAACCACAGATTTTCTTTGTTTTAGCCATCCAGTGTTTTCCAAAACNCAATGATCCAGAGCTCACATGTGTCGAGGTAGACCTTCAAGAAAAGTAACTGTGAGAAAAGTAACAGCGCATCCCAGGACAGAATCCCCATTCCCCACTACCTGTCCTCCAACTCAGGACCCAACTGAGTATTCAGGTAAACAGTCCCACTGAACATCCACACATAAGAAGGAAAAAAAAAAAAACAGAAAAGAAACAAAAGAACATTAACTGATTGTCCAGTAATTCCAAAGGGTTGGGTGTGTATCTCAGTCAATCTTTACAGTATATCCCCGTATCGTGGGTGAGACTCAGCGATGTTAGGTGTCACTAGTAAAAATGATGACAAGAACGGCCAAAGAAATCACAATAGTAACAGTAGTAATAGGTATATTTTCTGGCGCCTTAGTATTGTCTGGGATTAACAGATACATACAACTATATATAAAATAGAGAAACAACAAGGACCTAATACAAAGCACAGGAAACTATATTCCATATCGCATAATAAGCTATAATGGAAAAGCATCTGAAAAAGGATATAGATGTTTATATATAACTGAATCAGGCTTTCCCGACGGCCCAGTGGTAAAGAATCCACCTGAAATGCAGGAGACAGGGGTTCAATCCCTGGGTCGGGAAGATCCCCTGGAAGATAGGCTACCTATTCCAATATTCTTGCCTGATGTATCCCATGGACAGAGGAGTTCAGTGGGCTGTGGTCCACAGGGTCACAAAGAGTAGGACGTGACTGAAGCGACTTAATATGCACACATAACTGAATTACGCTGCTCTATATACCTGAAGTAAACATTGCAAATTAACTTTTTTTCAACTAAAACAAAATACAGCATAGAGTTCAGAATTTCATCAGATTCATACCCTATCTCCAGCTGCTTGTCCTTTTTTTTTTTTTTTTTTTACAGTTATTAATTTGATGGTATCCTCTGTCTGGAACTTAGTTTGCTGTACTGATTAGATGAGAGGTAAAAGCCACATTTGCCTAACGGTGCTATTTACTGTGTATACGATCTACGCATGTCAAGTGCTTAGACCACAGCGTGTGGGAAACAATAAAGCATAAAGAGTATAGCTCCTAATATCCCCAAATCATCCCCCATTGCAGGACACATAGTAGGCAGTCAATCAGTCCATGCTGAATGAAGGAAACACAGGATAGTAAAAGGAGGAACTCGAACAAAATTGAATCCAATTAGGTATTACCTAAATTTCACAAAGTCACAAACAAGTTATTTTTGTTTGTTTGCATTCATGCATCCTCTTGTTAAGAGTCAGCTCAACAACTTGGTAATTAAAACAAATATCTTGCATTTCCAACGAACTTAGTGGCACAAAACGGAAGGCAATTACTCAATTCTGATTCAGGCTGAATATGCAGCGTGCCTTAATTTATTCTAATTTAATATTCAGAAGAATATCCTTAAGGTAATATCCTTCCATAGCTCACAACGACTGCAACACACCAAATTAAAGGCTAACATCCCTTAAGTGCAGGGGAGCTGAACCCCCAGAGCCGAAAGCAAACCTCAGATCTGAGGAAGCGCCCAGAGTCAGCCTGCTGCGGGCAGAACACCCTTGTGCATTGAGAAGACACCCTTCTGTCTTCATCCAAACTGAGCTCATTAACCCCTCAATATGCAATCATGCCCGAGTGTAAGCAAAGCAGACATATTTACACATCGACCAGATTGGTCCCCAGTCACATAGACTCAAGGGCTCCATTAGGAGCTGATGTACAGAATAGCATCCTTCCTGTCAAGGATCCTGTCTAGGATCCAGACCAGAGACACCCTGGCCCACTGGATCCTGCACACACTTGAATGCCCTGGAGACAAGCCTGCTCCCTGCTTGCCAACCCTCCTAGCCTCTTCTATGGGCATTTCACATTCTTCCCATTAAAATAAGGCTGACATTTCACTTGGTTGCCACTTTCTCAGAACTGCTGAAGATCCTTTGAATATAGTGGGTCAAATTCAAGAATAAAGTGTCCTCAAAGAGTGTGTGTGTGTGTGATGGGGATAAGCTGTGTGTCCATACTAAGTTGCTTCAGTTGTGTCTGACTCTTTGCAACCCTATTGACTGTAGGCCGCCAGGCTCCTCTGTCCATGGGATTCTCCAGGCAAGAATACTGGACTGGGTTGCCACGCCCTCCTCCAGGGGATCTTCCTGACCCAGGGATTGAACTCACTTCTCTTTCATCTCCTGCATTGGCTGGCAGGTTCTTTACCACTAGCACCACCTGGGAAGCCATGGGGATAANGGGATTCTCCAGGCAAGAATACTGGACTGGGTTGCCATGCCCTCCTCCAGGGGATCTTCCTGACCCAGGGACTGAACTCACTTCTCTTTCATCTCCTGCATTGGCTGGCAGGTTATTTACCACTAGCACCACCTGGGAAGCCATGGGGATAAGGCAGGCATTGCCAAATATTTAAAGATGGCTGCTGCTGCTGCTAAGTCGCTTCAGTCGTGTCCGACTCCATGCGACCCCATAGATGGCAGCCCGCCAGGCTCCCCCGTCCCTGGGATTCTCCAGGCAAGAACACTGGAGTGGGTTGCCATTTCCTTCTCCATTGCATGAAAGTGAAAAGTTTAAGTGAAGTTGCTCAGTCTTGTCCAACTTTTAGCGACCCCATGGACTACAGCCTACCAGGCTTCTCCATCCACAGGATTTTCCAGGCAAGAGTACTGGAGTGGGGTGCCATTGCCTTCTCCCTCAAAGATGGCAGCTGACTGCAAATATTGATCAGTTGTCTGCGTGCTCAGTCACTCAGTTGTGTCCAACTCTGAGGGATCTCATGGACTGCAGCCCACCAGGCTCTTCTGTTCATGGCATTTTCCAGCCAAGAAGACTGGAGTGATTTGCCATTTCCTTCTCCAGAGGATCTTCCTGACCCAGGGATTGAATCCAGTCTTCTGTGTCTCCTGCAATGGCAGGCAGATTCTTTACTACTGAGCCACTTGGGAAGCATATATATGAGTTACCTATGACTGTGAGACAAATTACTCTAATACTTTGAGTGGCTTAAAAGAACAACAATAATTTATCTCATGGTTCCTGTGGGTCAGGAATTCAGACAGAACATAGTAGGCAGATGGACTTGAACCTTGCTTTAACCTGTTAGGGATCTCAGGTGGAAGACTTAAGGCTTGTAGTAGAGAACTGGAGTCCCCTGGAGGTTTGGTTGAGCTCAGAGGACTTATTTCTAAGGTATCTTACGTGATGGCAAGTTGGGGCTGGCTGTTGGCAGGAGGCCACAACTCCTCCTCACAAGCTCTCTCCATAAGCTGCCTGAGGACTCAGGTACCACACATCTTTCTCTGAGATTTTTGCTGGATACCGAGGTAAGGAGGGGGCTTTCCAGGTGGTGTTAGTGGTAAAGAATGCGCCCTGCAATGCAACAGATGTAAGAGACATGGGTTCGATCCCTGGGTCAGTCAGGAAGATGCCCTGGAGGAGGGCATGGCAATCCACTCCAGTATTCTTGCCTGGAAACTCCTATGGACAGAGGAGCCCCGGGGGGCTACAGTCCATGGTGTTGCGAGGAGTCATACCGAAGCAACTTAGTAAGGTGATGATACACAGCATTTCTCAATTTCTCCTAATATTGTTTTTTTTAGCTTCCTTTTGGAATTGTGTAACTTGTGCACAATCCAAATTTACCCTTTTCTCCATTTTTAAGTGTACAGTCCTATGGCATTAAGTAAATTCACACTGGTGTACAACCATCACCATCATCCATCCCAGAACTTTTTTTAATTTTATTTTGCAAAACTTAAACTCTGTACCTATTTAACAGTAACTCCCATCCCTGCTTCTCCTGGTTCCTGACAGTCACCATTCCACTTTCGACTATTAACTTGACTACTTTATGTCCCTCATATAAATGCAATCATACAGTATCTATCTTTTTGTGACTGGCTTATTTCCCTCAGCACAATGTCTTGATGGTTCTTACCTGCTGGAAGATGCGTCAGAATCACCTTCTTTTTTTAAAGATGAATAATATCCCATTGTATGAATACAACAGATTTGTTCATCTACTGATGAACACTTGAGCAGTTTGACCTTTTAACTATTGTGAATAATTCTATTATGCACATGGGATCTCTCTGAGATGCTCATTTCAGCTCTTTGGGGTATGTATCCAGAAGTGGAATCACTGGATCATAAAATCTTTTTTTTTTTTGAGGGGCAACCATACTGTTGATATTCCCACCAGCAATGCGCAAGTGTCTCAGTTTCCCCACGTTTTTGCCAACACTTATTTTCAGTTTGTTTCTGCTTTTGCTTTATAATGGCTATCCTAATGAGTATTAGGGGATGTCTCACTGTGGTTCTGATTTGCATTTTCCTAAGCGGTAGTGAAGGTAGTGATGGTGAGCATCTTTTCAGGTGCATATTGGCTATTGGCATATTTTCTTTGAGAAAGGTCTATTCAAATTCATTGCCCATTTTTGACTCAGGTTAAAATGCCGATGTTGCCGTATTCTAGTTCTCTATCTGTTGTAAGGGGCATTAATTCTTGGTCAGATATGCGATGCTATCTCTTTTCTCCTCTTCATCTCTCTCATTCAGAATAAGAGACAGATGGTGAGACTCTTATTACTCAAGAGCAGTTAGTTAACCAGCATGACTGCCTGAGGGAGATTTCCTTTGGGAGAAAGGGGACTGAGCAAGTGATATCCATCTGGGCCCCGTGGGGCTCCTGGGCACCAGGCCTTTGTGTCCCTGGTTTCTGCGATTACAGAAACAGCCTTCATTCAGCCTCTGTGACCTTCCCTGAGTTCTGATGGGCAGATTCAAGTAGTGGTTAATTAGAGACTTAGGGACAGGAGGGGATATGAGACTGGGGAGAAACAGTCAAGAGCAGCCTTGGGGCAAGGTCCTGTCTCCTCATCAACAGATTACAGGATCTTTGAGCTGTTTTGCAGGTACGGAAACCCCCTCCAGGTGGGAGAAGTTAATGAGGGTACGGCTGCCCACAAGCATGCAGACTCCCAGATGACCTGGACCTGAAGGTCGATGATGCTGACTCCTTACCTCACCACCAACCCATCAAAAGAATGTGCACAAGTCACTCGTGCCCTCTTTGAACAACTGCTATAAACCTTCTCACTAGCCTCCCCAAGTTGGGACACGTGGTTTTGAGGGCATTAGCCTGCTGGGTCACCCTCTGCCTGGCAAAGTAACACAGCTATCCTCTTCTCCTTCACCAACACTTTGTCTCTGAGATTTGATTCAGCACTGATGTGCAGAGAAGCTGAGCTTTCGGCATCAGAAGGATGCTGATGGAACCAGAGAGAGATCTCACGTTCTGCTCCGCACCATCCCCCACACCCGCTTTCCTGGACAGATCGGCAAGAATCAGCTTGATTACCTACAAACCACAAGCTAAGAAACACACAGCGAGTGGTTTTTTTTGTTTTTTTTTTTCCCATCCCATTTTCCATTCCCCATAATAAGTACTTAAAGCAGTGTTTTAAAAATGTAGGTCAGAATCAAAAGAGATTTAACTTTTAATGTTTGAATTAAAACAGCATGAACAACTTCTTTGAATACAATAAAAAAAAAAAAAACCTACAGGATATTCCCTGAAACAATCACTTCTAACTATTTTCCTCTGCATTTCATAAATAATAAATGTGTTAAAAAATAACCCCGTAGTAACACATTCTCTAATATACTAGCTATGCAAGCTAGATATAACTCTAAGAATCCCTAAATGTGAGAAAAATTGAATTTGGTGGGACTTTTTTTAAGCTAAAAATTAAATTTCCCTGGCACCACGCAGACCTTTTCCCTCACAGCTATAGTCATAACTGGATTTTTAAGCCTTCTGAAAACATTGTGGTTTGCAATAAAGCAAAACACTGTCTCAAAAACTGCTTAGAATACAGAAAAGCACACGTTTTGATGTACACCAGAGGGTCAGCATTTACCAGGTGGAGGCAGGGAAAAGGCTGTGGTCGACATCTTAAGAAGTGTGACTGACTTGCCTTGGGACTCGGACTACACCCCCTCAATTCATATGAATTAAAAATATGAGCTTCATATTTTCAAGTTACCAGTAAAGTGGTTTTCTCAGCATTCTACTCCTATTTCCACCCTTAGCGTCGCTTCTCTGTGATGAGAATGAGGCATGCAGTGCTAAGAACACGCTTGGCTTCCAAGCACAGGATGTGCTGGTGCTGAAAGTAGTGCGGTGTCTGGGAGAGGAGGTGCTTAATAAAGTATTGAAGGGCTACAGTGTGGCCTCACGGATAAAACACCAGACTGGGGACAGGGGGAAGCAAGCTGCTCTCCTGGCTCCCCCCTTCCTGTCCACTCACTTGGAACTCAGTCATGTGTATGCAGGCAAGTCTGCAGCTCTGTGAACATCTTTCCTTCACAATGACATGAGGCGACACCTGCTTGGGGGACTTGATGCCTCATTCTCTGACAGCAGATGCTCCACTGGGCTACACTTCCAAGTTTCAGGTGTGATTATGGTGGCAGTAATGGTGATGATGATGGTGTAGTAGTGACGATGATGGGGGCGACAATGGTGATGATGGTGGTGATGACGATGGTGATGATGGTGGTGGTTGGTGATGGTGATGATGGTGGTGGTGATGGTGGTGACAATGATGATGGTGGTGATGATGATGGTGTGGTAGTGGTGATGGTGGTGGTGACGGTGATGATGATGGTGGTGGTGATGGTGATGGTGGTGGTGGTGGTGATGGTGGTGGTGACGACAATGGTGATGCTGGTGATGATGATGGTGATGGTGGTGACGATGGTGGTGATGATGGTGATGATGGTGATGACTATAGTGTGGTAGTGATGATGGTGGTGACAATGGTGGTGATGATGGTGTTGATGATGGAGATAACGGTGGTGATGATGGTGGTGGCAATGGAGATAATGGTGGTGATGGTGGTGACGATGGTGATGACAGTGGTGATGCTGGTGATGATGATGGTGGTGGTGATGGTGGTGACGATGGTGATGATGGTGGTGGTGATGGTGGTGACGATGGTGGCGATGATAGAGATAATGGTGTTGATGATGGTGGTGGCAATGGAGATAACGGTGGTGATGATGGTGGTGACAATGGTGGTGATGATGGAGATAATGGTGATGACGGTGGTGACGATGGCGATGCTGGTGACGATGATGGTGGTGGTGATGGTGGTGACGATGGTGATGATGGTGGTGACGATGGTGGTGACGATGGTAGTGACAATGATGATGGTGGTGGTGATGATGGTGTGGTAGTGACGATGGTGGTGATGGCAGTGATGGTGGAGATAATGGTGGTGATGATGGGGGTGCCGATGGTGATAAAGGTGGGGGTGGTCAGTGACTGATGTTTTTTATTATTTGCTATTGCTTGGTTCTGTTCGAGTGTATGTGTGTGTTCATACTGGATTAAAAAAATAAGAAAAGCAAATAATTTGAAATGATGACACACGCACACACACAACTGTTACTGACTGGTGGTCTTTACGGGTTTTTTACTTCCCATTTTGACCTCATGCTTCCTTAATCATTTGGGGGCTATTTTTCTGAAGACTCTTGAAATGAAGGCAATTTTGCTAGAGATCTTGGAAGCTACAGGGTAACTGTCCAACACATCACTGGTTCCAAGGAATTTATGATCTCCTTGGGCCAACAAGGTTGCCCTAGATAAAATGATTAGGGAAGATAAGAGTGTGCATAATTAATCCATTAAGGCAGCCTTGTTTCTGCATTCAAGGTTCTCTCTTCAAGTGTGCTTTGAGTTCTATGCTTCCAGCTCACTTTTCATTATCCAGCAACAATCTCTGCTCTGGAAGTGTCCCCTGCTAAGTCACTTCAGTCTTGTCCAACTCTTTGCGACCCCATGGACTGCAACCTACCAGGCTCCTCTGTCCATGGGATTTTCCAGGCAAGAGTACTGGAGTGGGGTGCCATTGCCTTCTGCAGGAGTGTCCCCTGCTGGCTGCAAAAATCAAGACTACTTTCTCTTTTCCTCCCTCCCTCTTCTTCCAGGCCACCTCCACCCCAATCCAATCCTTTATAACCTGGGCTGTGAGCTTTTAAAAATGCCGATGCCCAAGGATACTCTGATAATTAAATCAGAATCTTTGGGGGACAGTACCCAGGAATCAATCTTTTTGAACAATCCCCACGTGATGTCAGTGTACAGTCAACATTGAGAACCCTAACTGCACACGTGAAGAATGATGCCATCTGCTAAAGGAATTGAAAGCCACAGAGTAAACCAGCAACTCCCCATGAGCTGGGGGTTCCACTGAAGAGGGGAAAATCATAAATCTCAAGTTTGGGGTGGTGGTGAGGAGCTGCAGCAGGAAAGAAGGGCTCAGCAGGACACTATAGAAACTACACTTACTGTATACACTAGCGTTACACAGTGAGCCATGTCACTCAGAGCATTAGACAGTCCGTTTCAGAATTTACACAGATCTATACAAGTATATACACAGTAATAAAAACTATCAACTATTTATAAAATACAAATTTATTTTATATAAAATATATGATAAATATAAAATATAATATGTTATGGAATCTACACAAACCTATTAAATATATATCAAACATAGATACTATAAAAATATAAAATAAATTTTGATCATACCTCACAGATCATGGGATCAAACCCATGACCTCTGCACTGGGAGCATGGAGTCCTAATCCTGGGCCGACAGGGAAGTCCCTCTATATCCTCTGGAATTAAGTTTCTGGCTCTCCAATTTGGCTTAATTCAGAACAAGCTTTCACCTTGAAAGTTCAATCTCCCAAGTCTCATGAGGGCTCTGAATCACAAACATCACTAGTATTTCACAGGCAAATGAGGTCTATCCAGTCCTCCCCTCAACACACGCCTGGAAGTCGGGCACTATCCAAGAAAGTGAGGACACGGAAGTGAACAAAGCACAAAGGAAGGAAAAACAGAAACCTCTGCACTGGCTTTGGTCCTTTCAGAAAGGAAGAGGAGAAACATCTTTGCAAGAGATCAACCTACTAACATGAGGCTGAGATAAATAACTGCCTTTCACTGGACCCTGATGGACTTGCAACATCAGCTAGACTGGAGAGAGAGAGAGAGTGTGTGTGTGTGTGTGTGTGAATTAGTTGCTCAGTTGTATCCGACTTTGTGAACTCATGGACTACAGCCCACCAGGCTCATCTGTCCATGGAATTTTCCAGGCAGGAACACTGGAGTAGGTAGCCATTCCCTGCTCCAGGGCATCTTCCTGACCTAGAGATCAAACCTGCTGCTACTGCTGCTAAGTTGCTTCAGTCGTGTCTGACTCTGTGCGACCCCGTAGACGGCAGCCTATCAGGCTCCTCCGTCCCTAGGATTCTCCAGGCAAGAACACTAGAGTGGGTTGCCATTTCCTTCTCCAAATACATGAGAGTGAAAAGTGAAAGTGAAAGTCGCTCAGTCGTGCCCGACCCTTAGCGACCCCATAGACTGCAGACCATCAGGCTCCTCCATCCATGGGAGTTTCCAGGCAAGAGTATTAGAGTGTGGTACCACTGCCTTCTCCGGATCAAACCTGGGTCTCCTGCAATTGCAGGCAGATTCTTTACCACCTGAGCTACCAGAAATTCAAACTCTTGAGCCCCACCCAGGCCTAAAGATGCAGAAATTCTCAGGGTAGGGGCGACCAAGTCTCTTAGGTGATGCTCCAGCAAAGTGGACTTTGAGAGTCCTTGGGATGGAAAGAGAGAAAGGGTTCCTGGGAATTAGGTATTCAAGGGTTAATAACCAGGAGTGGTGGATTAGCATCTGCTTGGAAAGCTGGCTAAGTGGCTGTGAGAGGCCTGGGGGAGGGAAGAGGAGGGAGAAAAATTGCATTCCAGCAACAACCAAAAGCACAGATTAGCACATCCTGCGGGAATACCTGCTGGGAGGAAGCACATAGTCTAAGTGAAAAACAAAAATAAAAAAGGGCCACGTGGGCTTTTATTTATTTATCTGTTTATTTTTTTGTATTGGCCTGGGATGAGGCGCTTCAGATTGAAATGCTACTTTTAAGAACGTGAGGGACCCAGAAGAAGCATTTAAACCATGAGTCCCTGAGATGTGTATTCTCTTTTACCAGTTTTGAAAAGGAAGAAGAGCTAAGTGGCATCTTTATCTTAAATATGCACAGATGTTCCTTCAGACTACAAAGCTGTCCACCTTCAAGACAAAGAGAGCCCTGGGCTGCCTGCTGGAGAAGAATACAGGCAAACACGACTCCATTATTTTTCTTTTTTTTTCTTTACTTTATTTTACTTTACAATACTGTATTGGTTTTGCCATACATTGACATGAATCCGCCACAGATGTACATGAGTTCCCAATCCTGAACCCCCCTCCCACTTTCCACCCCACATCGTCTCTCTGGATCATCCCCGGGGAGGGGAACAGGGCAGCGGGGAGGGGAACAGGGCGGCGGGGAGGGGACAATCCTGAGGATTTGAAAAATAATGGAATAGTATATTCATACTCATACTCATCCATTATTTTTCGAATCCTCAGGATTGTCCCCTCCCTGCCACCCTCTTCCCATCCCCGCCGCCCTCTTCCCCTCCCCCTGCGCAGTTTTCCAAAAAGCCTCTGAGGCTTGCAGCCTCTCCAGTCACTGCAAGCATCATCAACTTTGTTTACCTACTGAACCTAATGTCTACATCTGACCAGGAGCCAAGGAAATGCTGACACATGGCCAGTGATGAGGACCCCAAAAGAAAGTTGCTGCCTTCAGGGTCCCCCATGACAAATCTCAGTACACAGAGGCATTGGCAATTCTGAATTAGGAGACTGTTTTGGTTTTGGTTTATAGACAAGGCGGAGAGATCTGACATCCAGAATTTAAAGCTGTCTTTAGGAGGACTTTCCTGGTGGCCCACTGGTTGGGGCTTCATCTTTCAATGCAGGGGTTGTGGGGGTTTGATCCCTGGTTTGGAGAACTAAGATCCCACATGCTTCTTGGCCAAGAAACCAAAACATAAAGCATAATCAATACTGTAACAAATTAAATAAAGACTTTTTTTTTCTAAAAAGAGTCCTTTGGTTATTTATGCAAAGATGAATGAATGAATGAAAAAATAAAATTACTTAGAGAAATAGTTACAGATTTTTAAAAATTATACAGCTTCATGAGTTCAGCACAGATCATCTGACCAAGCTTTATTTTATTCACATTTGCAAAGAATCATGTCTATGGGAGAATATTCCCCATTCTTTGCTTGTCTGCCTGTGTTGGTGTGTATAAAATAAACTTTGATACACTTTCAAAAAATACTTGATTATATACAAGCCCTTCAGTTCGGTTCAGTTCATTCACTCAGTGATGTCCAACTCTTTGCGACCCCATGAATCACAGCACACCAGGCCTCCCTGTCCATCACCAACTCCCGGAGTTCACTCAGACTCACGTCCATCAAGTCAGTGATGCCATCCAGCCATCTCATCCTCTGTCGTCCCCTTCTCCTCTCGCCCCCAATCCTTCCCAACATCAGGGTCTTTTCCAATGAGTCAACTCTTCGCATGAGGTGGCCAANGCACACCAGGCCTCCCTGTCCATCACCAACTCCCGGAGTTCACTCAGACTCACGTCCATCAAGTCAGTGATGCCATCCAGCCATCTCATCCTCTGTCGTCCCCTTCTCCTCTCGCCCCCAATCCTTCCCAACATCAGGGTCTTTTCCAATGAGTCAACTCTTCGCATGAGGTGGCCAAAGTATTGGAGTTTCAGTTTCAGCAACAGTCCTTCCAATGAACACCCAGGGCTGATCTCCTTTAGGAGGACTGGTTGGATCTCCTTTAGGATGGACTGGTTGGATCCCCTTGCAGTCCAAGGAACTCGCAAGAGTCTTCTGCAACACCACAGTTCAAAAGCATCAATTCTTCTGCGCTCAGCTTTCTTCACAGTTGAATTCTCACATCCATACATGACCACAGGAAAAACCATAGCCTTGACTAGACAGACCTTTGTTGGCAAAGNGAAATTCACGGTTCATGTACTGCTGAAGCCTGGCTTGGAGAGTTTTGAACATTACTTTACTAGCGTGTGAGATGAGTATAATTGTGTGGTAGTTTGAGCATTCTTTGGCATTGGCTTTCTTTGGGATTGGAATGAAAACTGATCTTTTCCAGTCCTGTGGCCACTGCTGTCTTTTCCAAATGTGCTAGCATATTGAGTGCAGCACTTTCACAGCATCATTGTTCAGGCCCTTAATACATTCTAGAAGTGAAGTTGCTCAGTCGTGTCCTTTGCTACTCTTTGCAATCTAATGGACTATATAGCCTGCCAGGCTCCTCCATCTATGGGATTTTCCAGGCAAGAATACTGGAGTGCATTGCCATTTTCTTCTCCAGGGGATCTTCCCCACCCAGGGATCTAACTCAGGTCTGTCGAATTGCAGGCAGACTTTTTTACTATCTGAGCCACCAGGGAATCCCAGATACATCCTAGGCTCTGTAGTAAGCCTTCTGTGACCCCTATCTCATTCACAGAATAAAAACTAGTTGCTCAGTTGTGTCCAACTCTTTGAGATCCCATGGACTGTAACCCACCAGGTTCCTTTGTCCATGGAATTCTTTAGGCAAGAATACTGGAGTAGGTTGCCATTCCCTTCTCCAGGAGATCATCCCAACACATGGCGCAAACCCAGGTCTCCTGCATTGCAGGTAGATTCTTTTCTGTCTGAGCCCTCAGGAAAGCCCAGCTCTTTACCGATGCCCCCAAATACTTGATAGTTCCTCCTTGTCAGTGATGGCTTTTCCTCTGAAGACCTGTCAGTGAATAAGACATCCACATCTCTGACTTTGCAAAACTCATACTCAAGTTGGAAAGTGGAGGGGCTGAGGCAATGAAAAAGTTAAGTGAATACAGAGCACAGTCAATGGAAAGTGCTAATGAGAAAAAGGACCTAGGGGACGGGAATAGAGATGGGAATATTTACCATAGTAAGGCCAGGATGTTAGTACTTATGTTACGTCATTTTGTTTTTTGGAGGTCTTTTGCCTAGAGCCATGTGGCTTGGAGGTGATGGAACCTTTGCCTGAATCCAAAGCAAGATGCTTAATTATAGCACTCTGATGTCTGTGATAGTGGCTCCTTCCCTGGTCCTCTAGTGCTAAAAAGCCTACAAGGGAAGTTGCACAGGGATGAGGGGCAGAGGGTGTGCTGCCATGGTTGGGCCCCTGCAGGCCCGCCCTCCATCCTCTGCACGCTGCTCCCTGCCCTAGAGGATGTCCTGCAGACATTGTAAGGTGACCAGCTCCTTCCTGCCTGTTGGTTTGGACCAATGGGGAGTTCAAGGAAGTGAGGAGAGAGGAAGAGGAGGCCAGGGTATTTATTCTGAAGCTAATTTTAGGTCAGTGATTTTAGGCTGTCTCTTCTTGATTTCTGGGAACCACTCTCTCTCATTGTCCCCCAGGCTAAAGGATGATAGCATCTTTTATTTGAATAGCTCCGGGTACTCACTCTTTCTGGTTTCCTTATACCCATAGATATATAAGCAGTCTATGTATTTAACTCTCCTTATATCATCTGATTTGTGGGTGGTATGGTTAGCCATCACCGACAATGGCCAAAAGGAAATACGGGTGCATTGTTTAACATCACAGAGACACACCCGGAGATGTGGATGTTCACATCTGGCTTTTATGTCACTTTTATAACAAAAATCCCTGTTGAGATGAAGGCTGCCTTCCTAATCTGTCTACAGTCATCCTGAAAGAAGTGAAAGTGTTAGTCACTCAGCCATGTCCTACTCTTTGCGACCCCATGAACTGTAGCCTGCCAGGCTCCTCTGTACATGGAATTTTTCAGGCAAGAATAGTGGAGTGGGTTGCCATTTCCTTCTCCAAGGGATCTTCTTGACCCAGGGATTGAACCTGGGTTTTCTGCATTGCAGGCAGTTTCTTTACTGGCTGAACCACCAGGGAAGCCCACAAGAGGGCAATTAGGGGGCAATGTATCTACCTTCTCAGTGGCTTTCATATTTTCAGAGTGGTAGATGCTCTAAGGTTAACATGGTCTGAGTTCACTCAACACTCTCCTGGCCCAGAGGGGCTATAAAATTCATAAAAAAACAGCCCACAGGTAAAAGAATCACAGGTTCATTTATCTCTTGAAATACAAGAGATTCCCTTTGCTGGGAATCCTAACACAGATGTGAGAAAATAAAGGATGTTAATTGTGGAAAAATAGTGCAAAGAAAAACAAAAATATTGGCAACCAGCCTGACATTCAGGAAGGGAGTTCTGCAGGCTGTTAGTGCAGACAGCAGAAGATGGCACTCACTGCCCTGTGATGGATGGATGGATGGACAGATGGAAGGATGAAAAGATAGATACATAGATGAATGGACATATAGACAGATATATGGATGGGTGGATTGATAGATGCTCGAATGGATGGATGGATAGAAAGATAGATATATGGGTGGATAGATGCATGGATAAACAGACAGACAGATAGATAATTAGTTTCCCTCTCCAGTGGAAGGCTTGATGAAGCAAGCTACCATGACTTNAGATACATAGATGAATGGACATATAGACAGATATATGGATGGGTGGATTGATAGATGCTCGAATGGATGGATGGATAGAAAGATAGATATATGGGTGGATAGATGCATGGATAAACAGACAGACAGATAGATAATTAGTTTCCCTCTCCAGTGGAAGGC
Source organism: Neotragus moschatus (assembly GCA_006410615.1). Taxonomy (NCBI): domain Eukaryota; kingdom Metazoa; phylum Chordata; class Mammalia; order Artiodactyla; family Bovidae; genus Neotragus; species Neotragus moschatus. The sequence goes on along the minus strand of SJYA01002943.1, from coordinate 1,556,152 downwards.
TTGATGAAGCAAGCTACCATGACTTGTGAGATCTGAGTACCCCAACCAACCAGGGACTGAACCTAAGCCCTGGCCAGTAAAAGAAGTACGGAGTCTTAACCACTGGATTCCCAGGGAATTCCCTTCAGTAAACGGTCATGTGATGAGATCATCCTGCACTTCAGTGGGCCCTAAATTCAGTGATGAGTGTTCTCAGAAGAAGAGGAGAGCATACACAGAGATGCAGAAGAAAAGGCCACGTGAAGATGGAGGCTGGAGTAATGCGGCCACAAGCCAAGGAATGCCAAGGATCAGCGGGAGCCACCAGGACCTAAGAGAGGGGCTTAGAGCAGATCCTCCCTCAAGCGACCATGAGGACATCTAGATTTTGAACAACTTGCCTCCAAGCCTGTGATGGAAGGCATTCCTACTGCCCCATGCCACTCAGTTTGTGGCAATTTGTTACAGCACCCCCAGGAAAAGATACAAGGGCTCTGTTGGCCTTGCCGGGCTTCCTCGGAGGCTCAGCAGAAAAGAACCCTCCTCCAATGCCAAAGTGGCATCCCTGTTTCTATCCCTGTTGGAAAGATCCCCTGGGGAGGAAATGGTAACCCACTCCAGTATTATGGCCTGGAGAACTCCATGGACAGAGGAGCCTGGCAGGCTACAGTCCATGAGGTTGCAAAGAGTCAGACACGACTGAGTGACTTTCACAAGCTGTGTGATGTTGAGAAGTTTGCTATAACTGTCTGTGCTGCTGCTTCTTTTTTTTTTTTTTTTTTGTCTTCTATAAAATACAGCTAATAATCAAACTAACCCCACAGGGGCTACTCTGAGGAACTGCTTTGAAGAGATTAATACACAGAAACTTCATGATAAACAGGAATCACTCAATAAGCATTTTTTTTTTCATTTTCAAAGTCGTGTCCGACTCTCTGCGATCCCATGGACTGCAGCAGACCAGGCTCCTGTTCTCCACTCTCTTCCAGAGTTATCAAGTTGAGAAATGGTGTTTAAAACAGGACCCTTTAGAGCCAGTTAGGGTGTGTTCCTTCCTCTTTCCTTCCATCCCCTCCTCCTTCTTTACACCACCTCTTAAGGAAAGGACTAAGTCTGCATTTGCTGCAATGAAAATACTTGTTTATTGACGGAGTATGCCTATAGTCAATGCCCACACATAACGAATTAGTAAGCATTATATAAACAGGAAATTGCTGCTTCATCTTCTATGCATTTGGAGGGCAGGGAGTAATTCCTTTGTCAAGAAGGACCACAGAAGGTGGGATTCTCGCTGAGAGGGAAAGAGGGTTTGGGAAAATAAATAAGTGCTTCATGCTTATGTCCCGGGTTACTCATTCATTAAATGATGCCTCTGGATGTCGGGAGGGAGGTACAACATGAAAGTTATGAATTGGGGTCCAGGCAGACATTTATTTAATTAACAATTAATTTGATTGAATTTAAGATGGTTTTGCCTGGCATTTATGAAGTCCTCCTATGGCCATAGTTTATCAGCATTAGCAGCTATTGGTATCACTTGGAGAGCTTGATAAAGCTGCAGCTGTGTGTTAAGTCTCTTCAGTCATGTCTGACTCTTTGTGACCCTATGGACAGCAGCCCATGGACAAGCTCCTCTGTCCATGGGATTCTCCAGGCAAAAATACTGGAGTGGGTTGCCCTGCCCTCCTCCAGGGGGTCTTCCCATCCCAAGGACTGAACCCACATCTCCTGAAGCTCCGGCATTGCAGGTGGAGTCCTTACCACTGAACCACCGGGGAAGCCCACAACTGCACCAGTCCCAAAGTCAAATAATCTAATTCAGTAGGTCTGGAGTCCTCAAATCTGCAAGTTTTAAAGAATTTCTAAGTGGGTCTCCTGCAGGTTACTCTGAGTCCTGCCTTGGGAAACAAAGCACTGGAACAGGGGTCCCCAACCTCTGAGATCTAGTGCCTGATGATCTGAGGTAAAATAGATGTAATAATAATAACAACAGAAAAAAAAGGACACAATAAATTTAATGCGCTTGAGTCATCTTGAAACTGCCCTCCAACCCCCACCTTGGTACATGGAAAATCATCTCCCATGAAACTGGACCTGGTGCCTAAAAGGATGGGGACCACAACCCTAGGAGGATACCCAGGACGCCTGCATCCCTCTGAAGACTTGTGCCAACTTCCTTTCCTCCCTGGTATTTTTCTAGGATTTCTGATAAGGGATGAAGCAAGGATGCTCTGCTGTGAGAAGCAGCTGATTGTCTGCAGCTCAAGGAAGGAGTGCACTGAGGCTGTGAAATATTTCCACCTGGGACGTGGAGGTTCCCGGCAAAGCAATAGAGAGAGTCTATTCATCAAATTGTGTACAGTCTCCACTTCGAGAAGAGCAAATTTAATCTGGGCTATCTCAGCCCTCGCCTGCGTGCAGAAGACAAGGAGGGAGCCTGTGTTAGATCTCTCTCACTTTAATTCCAGGAGAGGGCTGCACTTAGGAAAATGAACATTATTAGCATTGATCTTCCTTTGGGGCAAAACATTTCTACCGTCGTGCTTCCTTCCTTTCAGATTTCAAGGAGGAGAAGACAGAAATGGATGTATTCCCCAAATGGAAACATCAAGGACAGGAGCATTTTCTAAATGTCTTCATACAATATAGAGTACATTCACATTCAGAAACTCTGTTTCACGTAGGATCCCCTATACTAGTTTTACCCAGACGGGCTTAGTTGCCAGGTACAATTGCCCTCTGTTGAGTTTGCTTGTGGCAAATGAATACCCTAAAGATACCTTAACGCAATGGAACAGGAGTCAGGATAGGCTCTTGGCAGCAAGAATAGGAACCAAAGCTATAATTGGGATTTCCTATTCAAATACAAATCAAGACAAGAGATTCGGTCCATCCTTAACTTGAGACCTTGAAAACCAAGAATCAAAAAATATTCACTCGCAAAAAATAAATTAGTTGTTGGAAAGACAAAAAAATATTCAGTTGCAAGGAAAAAAACAATTAGTTGTTGGAAAGACAGTAAGAATGCTAGTCTCCGGAGCTGCTGGTGGGTCAAACATGAGATGATGTGGAACAGAAGTGACTGAATAGAATTCACCATGTGTCATGGAGAGGTAACCTGTAGAACTAGCAAGAGGACCGTTGAGAATCTGGAAATTGTCTTAAAGACTCACGGAGGTCCTTGGAAAGGAATATTCAGTGGAAATTAACTTTTTCACAGTGGGATGAGAGATGACGGGGGTGATACATTCATTTTGCAAGCTGTTGCTGTTTGGTCACTAAGTTGAGTCCAACCCTTTCTCAGCCCTGTGGGCTGTAGTCTGCAGGCTCCTCTGTCCAAGGGATTTCCCAGGCAAGAATACTTCCTTCTCCAGGGGATCTTCCTCACCCAAGGATCAAACCTACATTTCTTGCATTGGCAGGTGGATTCTTTACCACTGAGCCACCAGGGAAGCCCCTCTGTGGGCTGTACTTACTAATAATCAATCAGCCACAAGGGATATATTGAATATAGACAATAAAAATGAGGCAAATCTGGCTTGGAATCTTGGGTCTACTCTTTATAATGACTTGGGAGAACAAAACCTCAATTTTTTTTTTTTATCTGTGAAGTGGAGACAATATATATTCTCCAGTAGAAATACAGTGTGAGGCACAGACACAATTTTACATTGCCAGTAGTCACAGCAAGAAAAAAGTAAATAAGTAACAGGTAAAATTAATTTTAATGGTGTATTTCATTTAACCAGATACTATCAACGTTTTATCAACTCAACATTTAGTTAATATGAACATGGTTCGTAGATATTTTTCTTTTTTATATTAGGTTTTTGAAATCTGGTTTGTAGTTTACACAAATAGTACATCTCAGTTTGGAACCGTTTCAATTCAAAGTGCTCAAGAGCCCCAGGGGGCTGGTGGCTCCTATATGGGACTGTGTAGATTAACTGCATTACCTTGCATACTAAAAGAAATTGGGCATATAAAATATTTTTATCAGTATAGCAGGTATGCGATAAATAGTTGCAATTATTTATTATATTATTATTATTATTAGCACTCATGTGTGCAGCAAAAATGGAGAGAACTATAAAGTTTTCTCAAAGGAAGATATCAATATGGGATTGACGAAATGTTTAGTGGTCCAAGCCAAAATAATTGCCACAAGGGCAATGGATTGAGTTTCGGTGAAACTATATTTTCAGCTTTTAACTTCAATAGACTTTATTAGTATCTATATCTTCATTTATAATGCTATATTATACCATACAACATAACTATGAAAATTACCAGTGTGCAGATAATTTATCCCTTTCACTTTTCAACTGAAAGTGCGACAGTCGGCAAAATCATGAGCCAGATACAAACCTAAACTCAGTTTTCAAGGGTGGGAAAGATCTGAGTGGGCAGGAAAGAAGCTGGAAGGAAATACAGCATAAGTGATGGTCTGTAAGTAGGCATTGGCATAACTGTGGCAGGTGAGAACTGTGTCAGGTTGTATTTCAGATCACAATCAGGAAACGTCATGATGACAACGTAAGAAACTAAAAGCCACGCTGGTTTATGGTGTCACAAAATAGAAGGGCTTAAAAGCAGTAAGTGACAGTGGTTGGTGATATTTCTCAAATTCCATGCGTGCCATCCATGGTCCTGGAGAAGGTGGAAGGATGGTAATTTTAAAGACACAAACTGTTTATTTAATCAAACGTGCATTACACCCTATGACCCAGCAATTCTACTCCTCAGTATACATCCAAGAGAAATGGAAATGTATGTCCATAGAGAAATTACACTTGAACAAGTACAGCAGCATTGTTCAGAATAGTCAAAACCTGAAAACAAATGCCCACCAACACATTAAAAGGTAAACCAGTTGTGGTATATCCACACAATGGAATATCATTCAGCCATGCAAAAGGAAGGGAGTGTTGATCCACGCTATAGCACCGGATAAACCTCAAAAGCATGAAGCTTGGTCAAACATATTGTGTGACTATGTGACATCTCCCAAATTGGCCGATTCCTAGAGGCAGAGATTGCCCAGGGAGTGGGGGAAGGGGAGAATGAGGGGCGATTACTTAATGGGTACATGGTGTTCTTTGGCTGTGATGAAGATTATCTGAAACCAAAGAAAAGTGGGGGTTGCACAGCATTGTGAATAAGTAAATGCCACCAAATTGTGCACTTTAAAAAGGCTAATACTACATTATGTGAATTTCACCTCCATAAAAGAAAAATGTATTAAAGAAACAGATGGTTTCAGTGGCGGTTACAGCCGGTAGTCACTTTTTAAGAAGTCAGTTCAAGGGAAAATATCAAAGAAATGATAATATGGTATGTGGATCTGGCCTGAAAAAGGTAAGTCACTGACTTACTCCTAGGAAACTAAAATTCACTTTCTTGTAGAGTGAGCTGCAGCCCTGGAAAGAAATGGGCAGGATCCCTGAGTCCATAACACAAACAGTGGAAGCAGATAAGGGTTCTCCTTTGATGGATTCCAGCAAACACTGAGGATCAGGGGCCTCATCCAGCAGGGAAGGGAACAGGAAGCGGGTCTGGGGGGTGTTTCCTGAAAGCTACAGTTAAACACCAGGATCCTGACCCTGAGTGGAGAGAGTACGACTCTTGTCACTAACTAGCTGGAAGCCCTTGGGCACGTTGCCCCAGAACTAATGTATGCTCTGCAGACTTCCTCTGTGGATGTGCAGGGCTGACTTCCATCACCCTGAGCTGGCTTTCTCCTTGGCAATCTCACTGTCACAAGATAATTAATATATATGTTCCCATCTATTGTCTGATCGTCACATGAAGACCAGGTTGTCCTCATCTCTGTGATACTGTGATTGACTATAAGAAATAAATACTTGGTCTTCATCCCCATTACTAGCAAAGAACTCCTAAAGCTCTTGGCATTTCCTAAGTGATAAGAGGGTGAAGGTGCCCTTTGTTTTGCTAATGAGCTGATTTTTGTCTTATCATGGAAGGGAGAGGGGCTGGAGGTCATTGAATCAGTAGCCACTGGACAAGGATCTCATCAATCAAGCCTATATAATGAAACCTCCCTAAAAACCCAAGAGGTAGGGTTCCTGGAGCTTTTGCCTGGAGATTTGGGGAGAGTGCTATACCTTTTCTCCATACCTTGCTCTAGGCATCTCTCTTCCATCTTGCTGTCCCTAAGTCATATCCTTTTACAATAAACCAGTAATCTAGGGAGTAACACTCAAAACTAACACCCCAAAGAGATGTCCTTTTCATCATATGGGACTGGAATGCAAAAGTAGGAAGTCAAGAAACACTTGCCTGGAGTAACTTACTCCACTTTGCCTGGAGTAACAGGCAAATTTGGCCTTGGAGTACAAAATGAAGCAGGGAAAAGGCTAATAGAGTTTTTCCAAGAGAATGCATTGGTCATAGCAAACACCTCCTTCCAAAAACACAAGAGAAGACTTTACACATGGACATCACCAGATGGTTAACACCGAAATCAGGTTGATTATGTTCTTTGCAGCCAAAGCTGGAGAGGCTCTATACCGTCAGCAAAAACAAGACTGGGAGCTTACTGTGGCTCAGAACATGAATTCCTTATTGCCAAATTCAGACTTAAATTGAAGAAAGTGGAGAAAATCACTAGACCATTCAGGTATGACCTGAATCACATCCTTTATGACTATGAAGTGGAAGTGACAAATAGATTTAAGGGACTAGATCTGATAGACGGCCTGATGAACTATGGACAGAGGTTTGTGACATTGTAAGGGAGACAGGGATCAAGACCATCCCCATGGAAAAGAAATGCAAAAAAGCAAAATGGCTGTCTGAANAAGACTCTTGAGAGTCCTTTGGGCTGCAAGGAAATCCAGCCAGTCCATCCTAGAGGAGATCAGTCCTAAATATTCATTGGAAGGACTGATGTTGAAGCTGAAACTCCAATACTTTGGCCACCTGATGCAAAGAGCTGACTCACTGGAAAAGATCCTGATGCTAGGAAAGATAGAGGGAGGGAAGAAAAGGGGACGACAGAGGATGAGATGGTTGGATGGCATCATCGTCTCAATGGACATGAGTTTGAGTAAACTCCAGGATTTGGTGATGGACAGGGAGGCCTGGCATGCTGCAGTGCATGGGGTTGCAGAGAGTAGGTCATGACTGAGCGACTGAACTGAGGGAGTCAGCTGTTTCTCTGAGTGCTGTGAGTTGCTCTCGCAAATTTACTGAACCCAAGGTTGCTGGCACCTCCTTCCAGCCAATCAGTCAGAAGTGCAGGTGAGAGCCTGGGCTTGAGATCAGGGTCTGAAGTGTGTGTGTTTGCAGGCTGAAGGGGGGAGGAATAGGGAGCACCCTTAGCCTGAGGAATCTGACGTTATCCCCAGGTTTCAGGCATGAAAGAAAGTGAAAGTTACCCAGTCATGTCTGACTCTTTACGGCACCATGGACTGTAGCCCTCCAGGCTCCTTAGTCCATGGGATANTTGCAGGCTGAAGGGGGGAGGAATAGGGAGCACCCTTAGCCTGAGGAATCTGACGTTATCCCCAGGTTTCAGGCATGAAAGAAAGTGAAAGTTACCCAGTCATGTCTGACTCTTTACGGCACCATGGACTGTAGCCCTCCAGGCTCCTTAGTCCATGGGATATCCCAGGCAAGAATACTGGAGTGGGTGGCCATTCCCTTCTCCAGGGGATCTTCCCAACCCAGGGATCGAACCCAGGTTTCCTGCATTGCAGATGGATTCCTTACCACTGAGGCACCAGGGAAGCCCAGAAACCATCAAGAGTTGAATCAAACAGTAGGGGTAGAAAACTCCTCCTGCCTCACATTAGGATTGGGTGCAGAACCTTAACCTTCTTTTTGCTGACCAGAAAACTGAAGTCTTCAGAGATTCCCTGACTTATCAAAGGTAGCCAGGTAGCAGATAGATGCGGGACTCACACCTGGATCTGCCTGTTCATCACCAAGGTAATATATCAAAGAAGCCACGTAGCCTCTGTAATGACTTTTCTCCTTCCTCTTCCACTGGTCTCTGTCTTCTGGCTTCCAAATCATAAAAGTCAGATCATTTACCAGTCAAAAGCCTCATTTGCGCTGGGACACTCTAATCTAGAAAATCACTAAGGTTCCTCTTGGCCCTGAAATGACTACTATTACTATCTTCTTTTGTACTGCAATACACAGCCAACATTCCACTGAGGAATAAATATGCTAAACACAGTGAGGTATTTTAGAAGGAAATTACGATCTGGTCTGAGATCAGAAATGCACTTATTATGTCCGTATTTCCTTCACAGCAGCGAGCAGACACATCCTTCCAAATATTTTAGCTCTGGATAAGATCAGACACAAAACAAAAGACGGGTTTCTAACCCAGGCCACAATGGCGTTTTCACTTAATATTTCTGGCCACGTCAAGTAGAACGGTCTCATAAAATGCAATGTATACATTAGCTGGGGAGTATAAATCATCCATAATTATAATATCCTTCACCGTGAGAGGCCTTTAGTGTTTCCTTTATAAAAGTTACACAGTTGAGACCTACACCTGGCTAATAGATCAGCCCTCCCTGAAAATACAATTATGCCACATGCAGGGCAGAGAAGTAGTTTTGCATGCCTGCTGTGGCCATGTGCTTCACACACAGTGGACTTAACCACTGGCTGCCCAGAAGCTCCGGGCAGGAGCGGATGGCAGGGAGGGGAGGCGTGGAGCCAAGTCCACAAAGGGCCTCTTGAGACTGAGCCAGCTCCTGCAGGGATCTTGGCTACAAAGCCTTTCTGGGTCCCCCATTTCTTTGATTCCAGGAAACAGCCTTCATTCATTCTCAGAGACCCTCCCGGAGTTCCAATGGGCAGATTCAAGCATTTGTTAAGAAGAGAGGGGATGCGGGACCAGGGAGAAACAGTCAAGAGCAGCCTTGGGGCAAGGTCCTGTTTCCCAATCAATGGATATGCACACCAGTGTCTTTGAGCTACGTTGCAGATACTGAAACCCCCTTTAGGTGGGAGGAATTAGCAATTAATGGTGGTATGGCTGCCCACAAGCATGTAGACCCCAGACCAGCTGGACATAAAGACTGCTGATGCTTACTCCTAACTGCCTCACTATCAACCCACCAGAAGAATGTCCATACCCTCTTTGGACAATTAACATAAAACTTCTCAGTATCTCCTCAAGTTGGGAACACATGGTTTTGAGCGCCTGAGACTGCTGAGTCTCCCTTTGCCTGGCAAAGCAACAAAGCTCCCCTTTTCTACTTCACCTGAAACTGTCTCTGAGATTCGATTTGGCACCTGTGTACAGAGAAACTGAGCTTTTAATATCGCTCTCAAAGAAAGGACCATGGGGTACCCTGAGGGGCCTCTGAATGGTAGTCACACAAGGCATCTCAGGATCTCAGGGTCTGAGCTTCAGTGGGGAGGACTCGAGGATGCTGCTGACTCAGAGCGTCTCCCTCTAAGGATGGGCAGAGGGCCAGGCATTGTGCCAGGTGCTGGGTGTGCAGAGTCTCAGGATGCTATTGTGGGCAGGACAGCCGGAGGAGCTTGACGTCAATGCTCTGGGCTTGTGGCAGTACCAAGAGAAAAGATATGATCACATAGCACCGTGGGTTTGTCATGACAGACCGAGGGAGTGTGGACACAGCACGCACTGGCCCGGGCCTCACGTTCCCCAGGATGGCTGAGTTGACCACTGGCCTTGTGCAAAAGTGAAGCTTTGATAGAGCAACCCACAGCCTGTAATTGTGGAAATGAATGTCAAGTGCCTATTTATTCCATTGGAGAAGGAAATGGCAACCCACTCCAGTATTTTTGCCTAGAGAATCACGTGGACAGGGGAGCCTGGTGGGCTGCTGTCCATGGGGTTGCACAGAGTCGGACACAGCTGAAGCAACTTAGCATGCATGCATGCATTTGAGAAGGAACTGGCAACCCAATCCAGTATTCTTGCCTGGAAAATCCAAGGGACAGAGGAGCCTGGTGGGCTGCTGTCTATGGGGTCACACAGAGTCAGACATGACTGAAGTGACTTAGCAGCAGCAGCATTTATTCCATTGAAACAGATGGATGGAGAGCAATTTCTGAAACACTGCTTTTGTGTTTATTTACATTACCAGGCTTCCTAGGTGGCTCAGTGGTAAGGAATTTGCCTGGCAATGCAGGAGACATGAGTTCGATCCTCAAGTTGAAAAGATTCCCTGGAGAAGGAAACAGAAGTCCACTCTAATAGTCTTGCCTGGGAAATCCCATGGACAGAGAAGCCTGGTCTACGGTGTCACAAAAGAGTCGGACACGATTTGGTGACTAAACAACAACACACTTACATAACCAGGGAGGAGACTTGAGAGTAAACAGGCATTGTAGTAAACAGGCATTGTTTCCCACCATGGTCCTTCCACTGGGGCTCTTTCCAAGGTCCCCTCCAACCTTCAGAATCCCATCCCTCACCTGGCAGAGACTGCTGGCTGTCTGCCCAATGCCCACTCTTCTTTCTAACTTGTGATGTCACCTGCAGAAAAAGGACTGCACTTCCCAGCATCCTTTGCAGCTAGCTTGGTCATGTGACTCAATGTACTGGATAATGAGATCTTAGCAGTGGCTTATTCCGGATGCACAGAAAGTCTGCCCAATAAAGGGAGATTTTTCCATTGGAAAGAGCACACACTCCTCATCATCCTAGACTCCTGGCTCAGCTTATCATCCCCACCACTCATTTGGCCCTTAATGCATTCATGCACATCTCAGGCATTTCTAGACTCCTGGCTCAGCTTATCATCCCCACCACTCATTTGGCCCTTAATGCATTCATGCACATCTCAGGCGTTTATGTTGTTGTCGTTGTTTAGTTGTTAAACTGTGTCTGACTCTGCGACCCCATAGACTGCAGCATGTCAGGCTCCTCTGTCCTCCACTATGTCCCAGAGTTTGCTCAAACTCATGTCCAGTGAGTCTGTGATGCCCTCCAACCATCTCATCCTCTGTCGTCTCCTTCTTCTCCTGGCCTCAATCTTTCCCAGCATCAGGGTCTTTCCCAATGAGTCAGCTCTTTGCATCAGGTGGCCAAAGTATCGGGGCTTCAGCTTTCGCATCCGTCCTCCCAATGAGTATTCAGGGTTGCCCCTTACTGTATGTGACTATGATGAATAGCGTGAGCTCCTGGCACCCACAGTCTAATGGAGGAGAGAAGTGGAAAGTGCATGATCTCATACATGGTGTCCGACAAGGGCCAGAGCAAGAGGACATCGGCCCAAGACACAGTGAGGATGCAAGAGAGAAGGTTTGGGTTGCAATGGGTCAGAGCTCAGAGAGTGACGCTTTTGTGTCTGAAGTCTTTCTAGGATGTGACCTCTCCATCTGCTTTTCTGGCATGTGTTTTCATTTCTCTGACTAGAAATTCTTTGTTAAAAATATTTATTTATTTATGTTTGGCTATGCTGGGTCTTCATTGCTGTGTAGGCCTTTTTCTAGCTGTGGTGAGCTGGGGCTACTCTCCAGCTGTGGTGTGTGGGCTCCTCATTTGGGTGGCTTCTCTTGCGGCAGAGCACAGGCTCTAAGGTGAGTGGGTTTCAGTAGCTGTGTCTCTAGAGCACAGACTCGATAGTTGTGGCACACGGGTTTAGTTGCTCCATGGCACGTGGGATCTTCCTGGACTAGAGATTGTATCTCCTGTACTGGCAGGTGGATGCTTTACTTCTGAGCCAGCAGGGAAGCCCTGGACTAGAAACTATTTGCAAGTAAGTGAAGTGAAGTGAAAGTCACTCAGTCGTGTCCGACTCTTGGTGATCCCATGGACTATATAGTCCATGGAATTCTCAAGGTCAGAATACTGGAGTGGGTAGCTGTTCCCTTCTTCAGGGGATCTTCCCAACCCAGGGATTGAACCCAGGTCTCCCTCACTGCAGCCAGATTCTTTGCCAGCTGAGCCACAGTGGAACCAAAAGTGGGGAAAGCATTTAGCATCGATATCCAGACACTCCCAGCACACTGAAATCTGATCTGATCCTGGGAGCTGGAAAGGATTCCAAGACATCTTTACTCACACAGGACAGACAACTCACCTCACTAGCCCAGCGGTCCTCAAAATGCAATGCCCCTAGCAGAGGGTCAGCATCACCTGGGAACTTACTAGAAAGGTACATTATAGAGCTTCACCACAATGCTGGTGAATCGGAATGTCCAGGGCTCACTCTCTTTGCCCTTCAAAAGATGCTCTGAGCCCAATTCCCAAAATGACTGAACCGAAGATGTGATTCAGCATCCCGTGAGAGTCTGCTTTCCCACCTTCTGCTTGAGTCTGCTTTTTCTCCTTCTGGAGTTCCACCAGAAGCCTGCCACAGTACTCAGTCTCTTCTCATACCCCACAGGGTTTCAAGCTGCCCTGGGTACCGTCTCCATGCTTGGCAGTCCCTCTTTGGAGACCAGGTATCTCCACAGGCAAGACTAGCCAATAGAGGGTAAATAAAGCAAACAGCATCCTTGTTTTGAAAAGGGATCAACCTGTGGAGCGCTAAGAGAGATTCAAAAATGCCTCACAAAGTTTGCTAAGCAAACAAAAAGTAAATCCTGCTCAAACATAATTAGCCAAGGCGCCAAGATTAAGGCAAAGGCAGCTGGTTGCACGCAGCGGGTGGTGCTCGGGGCAGACGGCGGAAATTGCATACCTAGCTTCAGACAAGCAGAAGGCTGTTGTCTGCAGTCAACAAGGGAAGGGCTACACTTGGGGGAAAACAACACGTATAAAAGTAAAGACAGGGCTTCCCTGGGGGCTCAGTGGTAAAGAATCCGCCTACTGATGCAGCAGACACAGGTTCCATTCCTGGCCCTGGAAGATCCCTCGTGCCTTGGAGCAACTAAGGCCATGTGCCATAACTATTGAGCCTGTGCTCTAGAGCCCAGGAGCCACGAGCCCCGAGCCCACGTGCCCCAACTACTGAAGCCAGTATGCCTACAGCCTGCACCCTGCAATGACAGAACCCACCGCGATGAGAAGCCTGCGCATCGCAACTAAAGCATAGCCCCTGCTTGCTGCAACTAAAGAAAGTCAGCGCAAAGGAATGAAGACTCAGCACAGCCAAAAATAAAGAAATGAATAAATCTTTAAAAAAAAAATTCAAATCCATCTTTTAAAAAGGTGAAGGACAGGTAGCCTTGGCCTTGAGCTTCAAGTCTAGCCGGACGGCTTTCAATCCACAGTAAATGCTACTGACAAAGATGTAAAGAAAAGTTCCTGGAGATTAGAGTGTGGTTAGGTAAGCTGTGGAGAAGGCAATGGCACCCCACTCCAGTACTATTGCCTGGAAAATCCATGGATAGAGGAGCCTGGTATGCTGCAGTCCATGGGGTCACTAAGAGTCGGACACAACTGAGCGACTTCACTTTCATGTTTTACTTTCCTGCATTGGAGAAGGAAATGGCAACCCACTCCAGCGTTCTTGCCTGGAGAATCCCAGGGATGGGGGAGCCTGATGGACTGCCATCTATGGGGTCGCACAGAGTCGGACACGACTGAAGCGACTTAGCAGCAGCAGCAGGTAAGCTGACTTGATTTTTTTCATGCGTGTGCCATTATTTCAAATTATTTCAAAATAAAGCCACATTTCCACAGGCCAGAGATCATTTTCCATACTTTCCTTCCAGCATTGTTTATCCTGTATTTTTCAAGAGTTTCAGGGTTATTAGTGAGTATTTTGCAATCATGAGGTTGTGACATAACTGAATACAATTTTATCACCGCAGGGAACCAGATATTAATATTTAACACTGATGCCTCCCTATGACACCGTGTGTCTTTTTTTTTTTTTTTTTTTTTGAGGTGGGTAATAAATTACTTTTAGGGGTTGCCAAAAGGCTGAAGACCTTCTGTGAATTTGCCTCAACATTTTCTCTGATGGGCTGTTTGGTCCATCAACAGTTTGCGGTCCTAAGTGGGGCATTTTAAAAAAAATGAGAAAGTGTTCCATCCAAGATGGAGTAGCAGATAGAGCTCTGCTCCTCCCCAGTTCTGGTTCTGCTGGGTGCTTGGGATGATAAGTGGAAAGCACAGGATTTTTTCCGGAATGCTGCAGAGGCAACCGACAGCCTTGGGCTCCTGACAAAGCTCGTCTTGGAAGCAACAGTGTCACTTCAGAAGAAGCCTGTGGACACTGACCTCGCTTCTAGAGAAGAGTAGAGGCCCGGACAACAAACAGATAGCCCTCAGCTATTAATAACACCATGTGCAAACAGCATGTTTCTTAGGTAGGGCTGGCTCTGTTTCCGATTCTAGGTACTGTTTCTCTCCTGGCATGTGAATTTGCCTCGGGCGTTTCTGAAATTCTTTCTAATATGATGGTTAACTGCTGCCTGCCTCTTCCCTGCTTTCTGGTGGTTATGGGGGACCAGGGGAATCATTTTTAAAGGAGAAAGAATTTGAATACATAGAAAGTTCAATGTGCTAGCTTTATCATTTGAAAGGGTAACCAGCCTTTTTTTTTTTTTTTTTTAAGTTATAGTTGTATCAGTTACTTGGGGAAGGAAATGGCAACCCACGCCAGTATTCTTGCCCGGAAAATCTTATGGACAGAAGAGCCAGGCGGGTTGCAGTCCACGGGGTGGCAGAGAGTTGGACACGACTGTGCACAAGTGCACACATCAGTTGCTTAAGAAGCACTGGCTAAGGAACAGTTGTAACTGAGCAAATAAGTGTTGTCTTGAGAAACAGGGTTTGAACAGTCTGCCCTGATGCAAAAATGCTAATGTTGCAAAATAACCTGATTGGATTTTTTTTTTAAGAGCACTGACTCCCAGGGAAAAAAGTTCCACCAAGTTTATTAAGTAATTCAATTTTGTACAACTTGAAGGAAACCTCTAAGTCTTTTTTACCATGCTAACAAGCACAGCGCCTCTGACAGACTGGCTGCCAGGGAAGCTTCATTCCCCACTGTTTTTGTTTATCCGGCAAATTGTAGTTTTGTTGTCTGAGGGAATTGGGAACGGGGGAATTTGTAGAAAAGTGTAATAGAGAGAAACTTCACTGAACACAGAACAAAACAATTCTCCTCTAACAGAATTAACTGTTCTGACTTCATCCTCTTTTCAAGCTTCCCGCAGAACTAGTAGCCTCCAGCCGGAGAGCTGGTCTCCCCAGCAGGTGCAAAGCAGAGGGCATCGGTGAACAGAAACACCCAGAAAAACCATAGAGATGAAAGGAGATGCTTCCCTAAAGACTAAACGGACCCAGGATGGATGGGTTTCATAAGCTTACCCCTCCAGCCTCGCCAAGAAGGGCTCAATAGTGGATATCTTGGAAATACTAGTCTAGGACACATACCTAAGCCATGCAAGGTAGCAAGAAAGATGCTCACACACACACACACACACACACACACACACACACACACACATGAAGCTTTCATTTAGGCTTTTAAAAATTATCTGATAAATGGATAAAGAAATGTGGCATATTCAATGGGATACTATTCAGCCTTAAATAAAAAGGAGGCGTTAACCTTTTTGACAACATGGGTAAACTTGGAGGTTATTATGCTCAGTCAAATAAGCAAGCCACAGAAGGACAGATACTGTATGATTCTACTTAGATATAGAATATAAAATCGTCAAGTCGTGGAAGCAGAGAGAAGCATGGTGTTTGCCAAGGGATGAGGGGAGGGAGAAATGGAAAGGTGGCACTAGTGGGCAAGAACCCGCCTGCCAATGCAGGAGACCAGGGTTCGATTCCTGGCTCGAGAAGATCCCCTGGAGGAGGGCATGACAACCCACTCCAGTATTCTTGCCTGGAGAATTCCATGGACAGAGGAGCCTGGCTGATTACAATCCATGGGGTCGCAAAGAGTTGGATCAATTCCCAAGGCTGAGCACACATGTAGATAAAGACAACACCAGGTTACTTAAAGGATTGGTCCCCAGGATCATGCGTGCTGGTTGACTGAACCTTCCCACCAGTTCCTGGGGTAAGTCAGCTGGGAGCCCCTCTCTGGAACTCCCATGGACATCTCAGCAGAGCAGTCACCTTGAACCGTGTGTTTATGCCACAAACATTCACTGACCCCTAGACATTAGGGAATCCAAAGGCAAGTAAGAAATGAGGGTAAACTTCAGGGATATTTTGAAAGTCAGAAGGAGATTGTGTCACCCCTCCTCTTTGTTGGAATCTGAGCAATGGTTTCCTCATTGTCCTTGTTTTATAAGCACTAGGTGCCTAACCTCAGCCTGTAAGGCCCTTGGGACCTCTCCAGATGCGGTCAGCTCTTCTCACCACTGAGCCTCCCTAACTCCAACCAAACTGGCAGCTAAACAGTTTGTAGAACGCGGCATGAGCCCTCTAGTGTCCAGATACTGACAAACAGCTTCACTCACATCTGAAAACCCCTTTCTCCCCTTCTTTGACAAGACAGATTCTTGTTTATCCTTTATATGGTGGTTTCAGGGTCACTTCCTCTGAGAAGTCCTCTTTGAATTTCTGGGCCAGTTTCCTTCAACAAAGACTTTCATAATCCCCTGTGTTGTTGTTGTTTGTTGTTGTTTTTTGATGTCTGTTTGTTTTTTGGTAAGAACTCTCAGCTCAGTTTGAATTTATACATTAATCACAGTGACTCTTTCCTTTGTGTCCTTCTTGTCTGCTCCCCTGTAAGCTCCATGACATTATGGCATAGATGGATGTCCTTAATACTTGGCACACAGTAGGTGCTCTGAGTTAAATGTCAGATGAGGGAAGGAGGGACTGAATGGAATATGCGATCCTGCAGGCATTGCAAAAGCCAACACTAGATGCCCACTCTTGCTGCAGTGTCCTGATGGCTCAGGGTCTGTATGGAAACCACTTCTTCTTGAGTCTTGTCATTACCTCCAGGAATCCTTCCCTGGTGGTTAAGAATCTGCCTGCCATGCAGGAGACCTGGGTTTGATCCTTGGAGGGAGAAGACCCTTTGGAGAAGGGAATGGCTATCCACTTNTCTTGCTGCAGTGTCCTGATGGCTCAGGGTCTGTATGGAAACCACTTCTTCTTTAGTCTTGTCATTACCTCCAGGAATCCTTCCCTGGTGGTTAAGAATCTGCCTGCCATGCAGGAGACCTGGGTTTGATCCTTGGAGGGAGAAGACCCTTTGGAGAAGGGAATGGCTATCCACTTCAGTATTTTTGCCTGGAGAACTCCGTGAACAGAGGAGCCTGGTGGGCTATAGTCTATGGGGTTGCAAAGAGTCAGACATGATTGAAAAACTAGCACTTGTATTTCACTTCATCCTTCCCTCCAGATAACGTTTGTCTGAGAAACAAGGGACTACCCATGGAGTTTCACCATGAACGTCATGCTAACTAAAAACCAATGGGACTAAGTCCAATGGGACTTCCCTGGTGGTTCAATGCTTAAGAATCCACCTTCCAGGGGGACTTCCTTGGTGGCTCAGTGGCAAAGAATCTGCCTGCCCATGCGGGGTACCTGGGTTTGATCTCTGGTCCAGGAAGATGTCCCATGTCATGGAGCAACAAAGCCCCTGTGCCAGCGCTACTGAGCCTGCTACCGAAGCCCGTGCACCCTGGGGCCCATGCTTTGCAACAGGAGAAGTCTCCACTATGAGAAGCCTGTACACCGCAACTAGAGAGCAGCGCCTGCTCTCTGCAGCTAGAGAAAGCCCTCCCGCAGAAACGAACACCCAGTACCATCAAAAGAAAAGAAAAATACTAACATATGTATATATATTCAGAATCCACCTTACGAGTCAGGGGACATGGGCTTGGCCACTGGTTGGGGAACTAAAATCCCATGGGCAGCAGAGCAACTAAGCTCCACAGCTGCAACTACTGAAGCCCGTGTGCTGCAACTAGAGAGCTCACACGCTGCAATGAAAGAACTAAGACCCAAAACATCCAAACACATAAAATTAAAAAAAAACCAAAAGAGTAGTTTTCCATGGTGTCGAGAAAGACACATTGGGAACAGAAAGGAACACCCATGCAAAACACTGGAGTCACATGGGATTCTGCAGTTTGATTTCCCAAAATGAAGACATCAAGAATTACAAAGGGCAGATCAATTAATATTCCAAGTACTAAAAGCGCCACCTACCAAGTTGCAAGACTGGGTTTTGAGGATGACATCTGATTTTGTGTAGACAGATATATGCCGACATTGAGCATGCAGCTTTAGATTTCCATATGTCAGGTAAAGTACAACCTTAAGCATATTCTGAATAATTCATCCAGGCAAAGGTCTGATAAACAGATGTCGGTAACTCAATAGTTCTGAAGGTGCCATTTTTCTGACATGAAAAAAAAAAAAATCCCTGCTTAAAAGCCAGATGGCAAATAAACCCCAGTTCATCACTTAGGCTCACGCGGGGAACTCCAGCACATTTTTCATCAATTCCCACTCTATATTTAACACAGTAAATATAACAGTGAAGCATTATGTCTCTTCCTTCTCAATCCATCTCAACTGCGACTGTTAATCTCTACTGGGTCTGAAGCCGTGTCAACTACGAATAAGCAAACGTGCTTCCTTGTAACAAATGATCTCTTTGCAGAAACAACAGAAAATTCTGTATGCTCAACTGTTTTCGTTTATTGAAGATTGCCAGAAACAGACTTTGCAAAAATGTCTATTTTCTCCCCACCCCCTCAGCCTCTCACAGTATAACTGAGGCGCTGAATGTTAGATTACATAACCACGAGTCATATCTGGATTTGCTTAAGGAGATAACGAACTTACTGCCAGGCTGGGCCAGGAATTATGCAATAGGGGTCAGCCCCATGCCAGGCACCATCTGACGCCTTGGGCTCTGGCTGCAGTCTTCGTCAACGGCAATAGATATGTCCTGTTTAGACATGCCTATTTCAGTCTATGAAGGGAATGGCAACCCACTCCAGTATTCTTGCCTGGAGAATCCCTTGGACAGAGGAGCCTGGCAGGCTACGGTCCACTGAGTCACAAAGAGTCGGATGTAACTGAGCACATGATGGAGTGGATTGCAGTCTATTGTAGACTGTAACAGACAGAGTTCTGTAGGCTTTGTCCCACCAGATGGGGCATTTCCAGGATGAAACGTCTCTTGACTCACCACGCTGGGACAGTGCACACCAGGAGGAGGGGAGGACTTAGCTCCAAGAAGTCAAGAAGTGATTCTGCTCTTAGTGGACTGGTCTGATCTTTCCTCCCTTATATTCTTCTTCTTTTATTTCCTTCCTTCTGAACTTATTCATTGAATATCTCTGTTACATACTCATATGAGAGACAGGAAAGAGACAGTCTAACAGGATATTTTATAAAACAGGGAGGTTAGCATACTTTAGAAGTATACAGTGGACATGCTGGGACCACAACACCCAGCCATGCATGATGTAGGCAGATGAGAAGGATAATAGAAAGTTTTCCTGGTTCTAATGAGCCTTATGGGAACCTCTTCAACTGCATTCATGATATAAGCAAATATTTTCCATGTAAGATGCTGGGGATTTAGCAGTGAACAAGACACAGACTCATAAAGCTCACATGTTAGCAAGAGAACCAGAAATCAAAATAATCACACAAGTGGCTAGTCATGAGCTGCACTGTGGGCAGTGAAGGAAGAGGGGGCTCTGCTAAGAGAGGGGACAGGGTCCAAGGCTGCACAGTAGATGGGAGAGTCAACTGAAGAAAGGGATTTTGATTCTGAGACCTGAAGAATGAACACTGCTGTTGGACAGGTGAGATAGAGACCAGGTCCCTCCAGGTGGATGGACCAGCACATGCTGTGATGCTTAGCACATTGGTAGAACTGGAAGAAGACCAAAAGGGATTATGAATGAGCAGGAGCAGCAGAGGACTGTGCAGAGAAGGGCAGAGGCCAGACATGTGGGGCCATGGAGAGGAGTTTGCTTTATTTCTTAAGAGCATCAGGAAACCAATGAAGAGTTTTCATTGGGAGAGTGGGCAGTGGCAACATGGCCAGATTTGTATTTGAAAAGATTCATCTCCCTACTGGGAGTGTAGCAAGAAAGCATCCAGAAAGATCCATAGAGGCCATAGAATGATCCATAGAGGACTAGGTGGCATTCAGGTGGGAGATGATGGCAATTTGGACTAGAATACTGGTGGAAGAACTGGTGAGAAATAGACAGATGGAGTGCGTATTTGATAATGAGATGTCTGAACTTGCTTAAACAATAATATTTACTCAGTGATATGTTTCAAGTCACCACATAGGCTCATTATAACAATATCAACAACATCAATAATAATAACAGAACAAAAATCGACTCCTATTGACCTTTGATGTGCAAGGGACTATTCTAATAATTTCATGAGTACTAACTGAATTAATTTTCCTAACCAGTCAAAACCATAAATAAGAAATAAAAAACAAGAGGAAGCAACCTAAACATCCATCAGCAAAAAGATGGATAAAGATGTGGTTCAGTTCAGTCGCTCAGTCGTGTCTGACTCTTTGTGACGCCATGAATTGCAACACGCCAAGCCTCCCTGTCGATCACCAACTCCTGGAGTTCACCCAGACTCGTGTCCATCGAGTCAGTGAAGCCATCCAGCCATCTCATCCTCTGTCGTCTCCTTCTCTTCCTGCCCCCAATCCCTCCCAGCATCAGAGTCTTTTCCAGTGAGTCAACTCTTCGCATGAGATGGCCAAAGTACTGGAGTTTCAACTTCAGCATCATTCCCTCCAAAGAAATCCCAGGGCTGATGTCCTTCAGAATGAACTGGTTGGATCTCCTTGCAGTCCAAGGGAATCTCAAGATAGATTAGTTCAGTTCAGTCGCTCAGTCATGTCCAACTCTTTGCGGCCCCATGAAAGATGTGGTACATATATACAAAGGAATATTTCTCAGCCACAAAAAGGAATGAAATTGTGCCATTTGCAGAGATGTGGGTGTACCTAGAGATTGTCATACAGAGAAAGTCAGAGAAGAACAAATATTGTATATTAACACACACATACACATATACACACACATATATATATGGAATTTAGAAAAATGATCTACATGAACTTTTTTGCAAAGCAGGAATAGAGATACAGACATAGAGGACAAATGTATGGATACCAAGAGAGGAAGGGAAGTGGGATGAACTGGGAGAATGGGATCAGCATACACACACTACTGCACATAAAATACATAACTAACAAGGACCTATTGTATAGCACAGAGAATTCTACTCAGTGCTCTGTGGTCACCTAAATGGGAAGGAAATCCAAAAAAGAGGGGATATACTATTTTTTACTGATTTACTCTGCTGTACAGCGGAAACTAACACAACATTGTAAGGCAACTATAGTCCAATAAAAATCAAATAAACATTGCACTATTAAAAAAGAAATAAGAAAATAAGGAAATGGAAGCATGGTGAAGTTAAATAGCCTCTCCCAAGTTCTTCCAGCTATCAAGATTAAACATAATTTGGGTGGCTGGGGCCAGAACAGGGCAAAGACTCTTTCCTGTTGCTAATTTCCCATCTGGACGCTAGTGTAGTTTTCTTACAGGGGGCCAGTGCCTGCCTTTAGTTCCCTGTGGCAATGAAAGGGTGCATATACTTCAAAGATATAAATATAATGTAATTTATTCATATAAAAGTCGTGGGGCTTATAGGCACTTAGTACTACGGTAGCTCAAAATGAAACCCCCATGCAATGAACACTCGTGTGCAATTTGCATCTCTACTTCCATGTAGGACTCCGTGAATTTTTTATTCTCCCCACTTGACAGATAGAAACAGTGAGGCTCATGGTGTTTCATACCCGTGCCCAAAGTGTCACAGCAGGGAGGAGATGGAGGGAGCCAAGACTGACACCCAGATGTCTGCCTGCAAACCCTTCCCACACAAGGTGGTAAAGCAAGCAGCCAACTCAGCCCTCCCGACAGACCAGCAAACGGACACGAACCACTGATTGAAGACTGAAAAATTATAATGTGTCCAGTCCTGGTGAGAAGTCTGAACCAAGAAGAAATCAATGCCTGGGGCGGGAGAAAGTGCCTGCTGTCAAATTGAAAAAANGGTAAAGCAAGCAGCCAACTCAGCCCTCCCGACAGACCAGCAAACGGACACGAACCACTGATTGAAGACTGAAAAATTATAATGTGTCCAGTCCTGGTGAGAAGTCTGAACCAAGAAGAAATCAATGCCTGGGGCGGGAGAAAGTGCCTGCTGTCAAATTGAAAAAAGAACGCAAGCAAACCCTAAAACATACACAGGAATTCACATGTACACACACACACACACACACACACACAGAGTTGAATAATCTCTTCCAGAAATTCTTGTGTGTTTTTTTTTTTTTTCAAATAGTCTGTTTCTCTTAATGTGACTTCCATTGACACAAGCAATTTATACACTGCGTAACATGATGGCAGAATCTGTGCTCTGTTTTTTTGTGTGTCTGTAGTTTGTGTTTCAGTTTGTTGCAATAAATCTTTAATATGGACTGAATTATGGATTTTAAATAATTAATACGGCTGATTTCAAATGCTTCCTACCGCAGTCGTATAACAGATGGAATCTTTGGGGGCTGAGGTGCATTCCACAGCCTCATCTTTCCCAACCTTCACCCCTCTCTCCTGACCCCCAAATCCAAGGGGAAGTGAAACTCTGAGAGGTCATGGAGGGGCAGGGAGCAGACGGCAGCTCGATGGTGGTGAGTGAGCGCAGCTGGATACTGAGCCTGATGCCAAGGTGTTGGTCATGTCTTCAAACCCCATAACGAGCTGCGAGCATTCTTAATAGACTCAGCTGCAACCTCAATTATTATGTATGATTTGGCAACACAGTGGCAGGATGCAAACGTGGTATAGGATTTATTAATTCAACTCATCTTTACTGAATAGCCACGAAGCATCAGGCACAGAATAAGCACTGCAGAGAGCACCAACCAAAAGCAGATAGGGTCTCTTGACCATGTGAAACCATTGCTGAGTAAGGTTTTGTTGTTGTTGTTGCTCAGTTGCTAAGTTGTCTCTGACTCTTTGTGACTCCATGAACTGCAGCACATCAGGCTCCCCTGTCCTTCAGCACCTCCTGGAGTTTGCTCAAACTCATGTCCATTGAGTCAGTGACGCCATCCAATCATCTCATCCTCTGCTACCCCCTGCTCCTTTTGCCTTTCATCTTTCCCAGCCTCAGGGTCATTCCCAATGAGTTGGTTCTTCACATCAGGTGGCCAAAGTATTGGAGCTTCAGTTCGGCATCAGTCCTTCCAATGAATATTCAGGATTGATTTCCTTTAGGATTGACTGGTTTGATCTTCTTGCAGTCCAAGGGACTCTCAAGAGTCTTCTCCAGCACCACAGTTAGAAAGCATCAATTCTTCAGTGCTCACCCTTCTTTATGGTCCATCTTCTCACATCCATACATGACTACTGGAAAAACTATAGCTTACACTACGTAGAGTTACAGATATTAATTTAAAAGAAAATCACAACACACAGCACCTACATAGAACGGGAACTATGTTAAATGCTACAAAAGAGAGAGGTGGTGCTGTAATTCACGCATAACAAGGGGATCCAACTTAGTCAGATGGGTAGGGTGGGAGGATGTCTGCAAGGACACCAGAGGGTCTGGGATGAAGGATGCGTGGGCTGCAAGTAGGTGATAAACTGCAGGGCTAAGTCCTATTAAGCATTTGTTCATTTTTGTAAATGCATTGAGAAGCCACATCATGTTTTCTTCTGTGTTCAGGGACAAGACCCAATCAATACAAATGTTCTCTACTTTCTTTAGTGAAAGAAGTGGGCTTTTGGAAAGAGCCAAACTGGGTTCAAATTTCCACTTTACTGCATACCAGCTGTGGCAGCCTGGGGGAGCTATCTTTCTGCTTCGGTTTCCTTTTATGTCAAATAGGGATCCTTTCCACTCTCTCTCCCTTATTTGGTGCAGCCAGCACTCAGAAAGCAAGTGCAGGGAAGGAACACGGGGCTCCCCACTATGCTGCAGCCGCCACTGCTATGGCCACCATTGTCAGGGTGATTCCCTCTAGATGGGCTGTCAGCTGCTCTGGGTGTTGCAGCACCCTTCGCTCACTTCCTTAACTGGATACATTTCTAAAACTGTAGCCTAAAGTCTCTTCCCATTTCCTGCCACTCATTACCACTATTGGCCAGGCCCTTTTCTAACACGGCCATGGCAACAGCAAGTTACACAGTATCAGTTATCTCCCAGCATTGTTCTAAGTGCTTTAGATACACCATCTCAAAATGACATGGGAGGAAAAGCGCTAGGATGATCTTCATTTTGCTGATGAGAATGCTGATCCCAGGGAGATAAAGCACATCAGCCAAAGTCAGACATCTAGGAAGCAGCAGAGCTGAGATGTCAACCTGTACTTGAACTTGAAATTTCATGGAACTAGAAGTGCCATAACGCTCACCGTCAGAACTCTACAGGACGCCTCTCAATTTGGTACTCGGGGATCTACAACTCTGAATCGTTGTCATATTCTCTTCCTTGTTCTTCTGTAAGCTTTTCTGAACATAGATCCTTCCCCTTATCAGTCTCATACAGATGCCTCATAACAGCCATCAGAGGAACGGGCAGTTGAGTTTTATGAACTCTTGCTTATCTGGCAGGGAGACAGACTTTTAGATCAACTAATAGTAGAGGCCAAGAAACAGGGTAGACCAGTTGGCCCTTCCACTCGCTGAATCTCTTTCCATATTTATTAAATCAAGATATTGAGGGGGAGGAAGCCTGGTTCTGTATTTTCTTTATAGCTACCAGGAGATTCTGGTAATTAGGAACCACTGGGATATATAATCTCAAAGGTTTGGACTTGTTTTTTGATTCCTACAATATTATAAAAGTAGATAGTTTCACTAACATATTTTATATACTTTGATATGGGTGAAAGAACTAGAGTTTTTTTTAAATTTTAATTAATTGATTACTTTGTTAATGGCATAGGTTATAAACTATAGGGGCTTTTGTTGTTGTTTTTTATATTATCTATAGCCAAAATGTAAAGATGGTGAAGTCTGAAATAAATGAACATTTTAAAGTGGTCATTTTCAAGGTGTTTGTTCGTTCTGGAAGGGTGTATATGTTGCAAATTCTAGATGGAAAACATTTGGAAACACTGAGACATTTAATTTTAGCTGAGCGAGCCACATGTTACTTATGAAACATCTATTTTGAGAACTGCAGCAGAGAATTAAACCTGACACTTCTTATTCTGGTCTACTACCTTCACTGATAAACAAAATAAAATTACAAACACACAGGGAAAATGGCTTTAAAGGATACTAGAGGAAAAAAATGAGGTAAAGGGAGATTCATCTAGATGGAGGCAATCTGGCCGTGACTGCCTTTTTTATATAAAAACTTTCGTTAATTCATAAATATTTCAGTGGTATCGAGGGTGTCAGCTTAAAGTTTTATGAGAATGCATTCAGAACCCCATACAGGGCCACTCCTTGGAACTGGATTCCTGAAACACCTTTTTGTCTTGGGCATGTTTTGGGAGAACGTCTAGTTGAGATAGATAGAGGGGTAAGATAGAGCCCCCGGCTCAAGATAAGAGATGAAACAGGCATAGACTCAGGAAGGAACTATCCAGAGCTCAGTGTTGGAAAAGAAGTCGGCCCACCTGCACTGCAGCTAGTGACATCCTTTGCTTCACAAACTCAAGGGCTTGCCTCTCAAAGTCACCCGGCGCCCAGTGGCATTGGGTGTATCTCAAGGGAATTTAGTCTCTCTCTTTACATGAGCAGTCTCCTTTGTAGAAGGGCAGGAGAACAGGGGTACACAGACACAAAAGACCATGAGGGGAAGTGGAGACAGAGGTGGAGATGTGGGGGGAAGAGGGAGAGGGGGTGGGAGGGAAAGAGACTTTGAGAAAGCACAGTTCTGCCATTGCCACTTCTAAACCAAACCTACAAAGCCCATGGGACTTCACTTTCAGTCTTGGGATATTTAAAACATTGTCTCTGTCTCTCTGTCTCCTTATAATAACCTCACATCTGACTGAGCTATTTTTAGAGAGATTCTCTTCCTTACCATCAAACAGCCTTGTCTAACATACAGCCAATTACAAAGTTTTCTTGCTAAAATCTCGAAGATTTGCAGGAGCTCTCAGAGAGTTTTCACTGGCCCAACGCCATGGATTTTGCATGCAATTGCAATGGGAGGGGTCACAAGGAGAGCCCCTAACTACCGGCCATGTGCATTAGGGACATGAATAACATTTCATTTGATTCAAAGACAACGAAATGTGATGTATTCTGTCTACCTGGGCAAATTCATATTGGCACAAAGGAAAATTCCAAGTAGACATCATGGAAGATGACTTTTTTTTTCCCCCTCAGTGTATGAAGAAGCAGGATTAAGTTGCAAATGGTAAATGTGACCAACCATGGTTGCTTCTCAGAAAATCAACCTGCTGGGAAGAAAAACAAAAAAGAAGACCCTGGAACTCTCTTCACTGTCCTTCCTGCTGTGCTGTCCACTGAACGGCCATCACAGTGATGGCCAGTGGAAGCTGAACCAGCCGGAATATGGTGTATCACTGTGTACACCACATTCCGGCTGGTTCAACTTCCACTCTATTTTGGGCAGTGGGATCTTGCTGAGACACTGGGTTGGAAACAGATTGCACATATATGCGGTGCTGCCTTTCACGTTCAGATGAATAAAAGTAAACATTCGGTATGTTCAAGGAAAATAGTGTGTTAACAGTTGGTTAAAACTTATGGAGATTAAGCAAGGAAAGTCATGCTGCCAGCTTTAGTGATTTTGGAACAAGGGTATTGAGTAATACTATGCTGAAGACACTGGAAAAGTAATCATCAAAGGTACAGAAACAAGGAACTAAAACATAAGAGTGAATTCAGAATGCTATATAATTGGCATCACCAACACAATGGACGTAAGTCTGAGCAAATTCTAGGAGATGGTGAAGGACAGAGAAGCGTGGAATGCTTCAGTCCACGGAGTCTCAGAGTCAGACATGACTTACTAATTGAACAGCAAAGTTGGTCTTTGTCTGTCTCTCTGCCTCTCTCACACATACACACACACACACACAATCCCTCTCTCTTTCTCAGTCTCCCCTTGCCAACATGGTAGTGCTAAGGGGAAGTGGCAAATGGATTTTTGGGTTTGGAAATCAGGCAAATCTGTATTTGGTTTCTACTTCTAGTATCAGTTGGCAAGTTGATTAACTACTGGAAGTTTCACTTTCCTTAATTAGTTAGCATTAGTCATTCAGTTGTGTCCGACTCTTTGAGACTCCATGGACTGCAGCCCACCAGGCTTCTCTGTCCATGGAATTCTCCACACAAGAATACTGGAGTGGGTTGCCATTCCCTTCTCCAGAGGGATCTTCCAACCCAGGGATCGAACCCAGGTCTCCTGCATTGCAGGCAGATTCTTTACCATCTGAACGACCAGGTCAATTTCCTTACTAAAGATGATATGACTCATCTTTCTAGGTTGCTGTAAGATGAAGTTCTCGGAGACATAAAGTCCCTAACTGAGCTCCCGATTCATATTCTATCACTTGTAGCTGCTACGAATATTGTGCAGCCTTTATTATTAATAATAAAAATGGATGTATTGGCATCTGGAATGGAACGCATCATCCAGTTTTAATTGAAAGCTGCTAATGAATGGATAGGTGTTGGAACAACTCCTAGCAGACAAAACATTTATTGAGCGACATAACTGTGAACTAGACACAGTCGCTGTCCTCAAAAAGTTCACAGTCTTGAAGCGTCAGGGACAAATCATCAAGAGCATTGGACCAATCTGAGGCCATACTTAAACACAGATACAGGCAGGCAAGAAGAGTCTGTTCTAGGTTTTCAACTTTATGCTTCCCTGCGCTCACACGTTTTATTTAAAACTCCACGGAATCTGTTCAGTGTTCTTTTTACTCACACCAGTGGTTCCAGTAACTTCTGCAATTGGACAGGAAGTGGGTGTAGAGGGTGACAAAATTTTAAATCAGAGGGTGACAATGAATCTATGCACCAGCCTTGTTCTCCACTTGGAGCAGGCTAATAATAGAGGACTCAGTCGAGAGATGATATGGAGGGAAAAGTCCCTGGATGGGAAAGAAAAACTCTGCTGCTATCGCCAAACCATCAGCAATCACCACGCTGATGAGGCATCATCATTTTACCATCCAATCTCACTTCATCTATTTTGGCTTTTATGACAAATCACATAGGGTCCAGAAGAGCTTGTAAGAGGTGGGTTTTTTTGTTTGTTTTTTCCCCCCTCCAGACTTCAATCCCTTGCCATACTTTTAATGTTTTCCATATCACCTTGCTGCCTATATTATATTTGCTTGATGTTTTTATTTATCTCACTTTTTACACAACACGCAATTTTTTAATCCTGTGAAAGCCACCTACTAGCATAAATAGGAAACTATAGCACAAATATACACAGATCAATTTATTATATTCTAGTTATTACTGTTTCTGACTCAAGTCTATGGATATGATACTTCTTTGTTTTAAACATTAATTAATTAAATCAATGCATTTATCTGGCTGCGTCAAGTCCTAGTGGTGGCACGTGGGATCGCCAGTGCCTCATGCAGGAGCTTTCCCGGCAGCACACAGGCGTCTCCACTTGCAGTGTCCAGACTCAGTAGTTGCGGATGTGCAGACTCACTTGTCCTGCAGCATGGGGAATCTTAGTTCCCCGACCAGGGATCGAATCCATACCCCCTGCACTGGAAGGCAGATTCTTAACCACTGGATCCTCAGGGAAGTCCCCCCTATTTGTCCTGAAGGCCTTAAGAGGTATTAAAAGGGAGTTGAAAAGGGAGTAACTTTCTCACGATGGGATCTGATGCTATTTTCTGCAGCGTCTGTGGACCACCTGAAATAGACATACAGAACTTCTGAAATCTCACTCTCCCATTGGCAAAGGCTGGGTTAGAGAACTGAAAGAGCTGGCCTAAAATGACCCAAATGAACTTCAGTACAGCTCACTAGGCACTTAACAAGCAGGCGGTAGGTGTGAAGCAACACAGCGGTGCTGGTGGGATAAGAGTGAGCTTGCAGATACCAATCGGAACTCCTCCCATCCTCCAAAGGCTCAGAGACCGCTTGGGAATTAGACAAGGGAAGGCAGCAAGCACAACACAGTTAAATCATCTCCTACAAACAACTGATCCTAATGAAGGGCTTACAATCAATGATCACTTTCTCTCTTGAGCATGCCCACCCCACCCAGGTCATCTCCCATTCTGCCCCCAGCCCTCTTCTCTTTGGGATGCCACACTGATAGAGCACCCCCTACCTAAGGCATCGCTGGCCTTACAGCAGAAGGAAAAGAGACCCAGGGAGGCACACACTGACGCTTACATTCTTCCACTTGGAAATGACATATGCAATTTCCACTCACAGTTCATGGGCTGAAGTGAGTGTTGTGGCCACGGATGGCAGCAACAGGGTAGGAGAACAGAACCTCCAGCCAGGAAAGGCGGGGAGGAAGGGCCACTCAGGAGGGAGCAGTGAAAATTGTGTGAGATACTGCAACCTACCGCATGTTGCAGGAATGAATTTGAGATCTTTAAAAAAAAAAAAAAAAAGTCATTTCTTTGGCCGCCTCAGGTCTTACTTGCAGCATGAGGAGTCCTTGTTGAGTCAGTGTGACCTTCTGCTTTGGGGCACGGACTCTCTACTCGTGCTTGGGCTCCAGGGCATATGGGCTGAGTAGCTGCAGCAGGCAGGCTTAGTTGCCCCAGCATGTGGGGTCTTAGTTCCCCAAACAGGGATTGAACCTGTATCCCCTGCATTGCAAGGTGGATTCTTAACCACTAGGCCACCAAGGAAGTCCTTGAACTTGAGATTTGAACCCAGACTTCCTGGAATTCCAGTGACAGCCCCATAATCAACCCACCTCTGTGAGAAGAAACTACAGTGGAATTTGAGCACACACACACCTCTCAGCTGAATTGCTTGTATCAGGTAGAAAGACAGAAGCTGGATCCGCTCATATACCTACTGAAAGTTACTTCTGTGCTTGACATGGGAAGGAACTCAGATGCTAAAATGATTCTTATAACCAAAGAATGAGATTGTAGAATCACGCTGCCAATATTCTCAGGAGGCTGTATTCCCCCTTGGCTTCTCTACAGAATCTTTGGATATTAGAATATAAGGGACTTCTGGGTCAGGAATAATTTAACTACTGACCTGCAAGGAAGAACCAGAAGACCTCTAAAAGGCACTTCCAACCCTGTGGATCTGTGGTATTTTACCCAGAGGACAGATAGCAAATAAAAACTATGTGGAGATAAAATTTCTCGGGTAGACAGACAGTACAATTGCCAGGGAATTTAATTTCCCCCTGAACCAAAAATGAAACCCAAGACAATAAGTGACTATATAAAGAGAACATTGCTTTCTAAATGTTGACATCAGTAAGCTCTTTCCCCGCCAAGTTTGGATTTTTACAGAAAAATGAAAAAAAGTTTTCAAACAGCTTCAGCCCTTTGGTTTATGGTGCCCATCGGGTGAATGCCACTGAAAGTGTGGGATTTGGGCTGTCAGAACCACACATCTATAAAGCTTTGTTGTCCCCAATTTTCTTTTGATTTCTTTTTATTGGTTTTTCCCAATGTTAATTATTTTTTCAGTAAAGAAATGAAATGTTCAAAATGTCACAATCACTGCCGAACGTGCCTGCATGCTAAATAAAACTTGTTCTCCAGGGAAATGAACCACAGGCTTAGGAGACTCATTGAAAATGTTGTAATTACTAGAGAACATCAAATCAAACACACAAGCAAATGTCCCAAATGGAGTGAGGACTGGTGATGAAATGATGATTCCAGAGAGAGAGAGCGAGAAAGGAAAATCCATCAAAAACTACTTGTACTAACTTGATGAAGGCTTCTATGGTGATTTGGCCAAACTACAAGAAATAAAAAAATAAAATAAAAGGAGAGAGAGTGTGTGTGAGAGAGACAAAGAAAGAAAGAAGGAAAAAAAGAGAAAAGAATGAATCGTCTACTACATGTGATAGAAAAAAATTTTTAAAGATTATGAAAATTCTAGGGAATGATCGCTCTTTTTCAGGGAGGCTTCTGTTGATGTCACCCTATTTTGGCTTCTCAAAATTAAAGCAGAACCTGTAAAATTAGGGTCAACTTCGCAAGGTAATTGATCAGACGCCATCTTGTTTTTATCATCAAAGCCTTTTTCATCGTCCAACCTCACTTTGAAACATCATCCACGATAACTTAGGTTTCAAACCGCAGGTATCAGCCACTTTGAAGTCTTCTGTCAAGTTAAAAGCATTGTAGATGCATGAGAAAGAAGATGTGACATTTTATGAAAACAGTGTTTCCCTGGTGTTTCCTTGGTTAAGAATCCACCTTCCCATACAGCAGACATCAGATGAGACCCCTGGTTGGGGAATTAAGATCCTATATGCCACAGGGCAACTAAGCCCATATGCCAGGCAACAAAGATCCAGTGCAGCCAACATGAAAAAATAAAGATGCCTTAAAAAATAAAACAATAAGAGCAAGAAAAGTAAAGTAAAGTCAACAATAAAAATGGGAGGGAAGACCGGAAGTTTGGTGTGAGGCATGATAATTTTAAAGCTGCAGGAAAGATGCAACTCAGAGAATAGGCAAAGGTTCATCAGCGAATTGATGGCAATCAAAGCTATGGGAGTGAATCAAACTGTCGCAAGCACGAAAGCATTATTTCTTTGTTTTGTTTGAAATTGACTAGAACAGAACAGTCTTGCTTCAACAGACACCTGGCTAACAGACCCAAAGGAAGGGGTTTTCCAAGATTTCTTTAACTCTCCTTTCTTCCACACCAGCTTTCACCAGTTCCAAGATAGTTGCTTTCTTTCTTTCTTTTTCTTTTTTCTTTTTTTTTTGCATTTCAATGTCTTGCAAATTTGGAGGCCATTTACAATGAACACTGCTGTTGCTGTTTCCTCACTAAATCCTGTCTGATTCTTTGAGACTCCCAGGGACTAGAGGCTTCGATTTCTCAGGCAAGAATACAGGAATGGGTTGCCATTTCCTCCTCCATGGGATCTTCCCGACCCAGGGTCACTTGGGAAACCCTCACAAGGAATGGTGAGGCATAATTTACTTTGTAGCATTTGTTTCTTTTCTCAGTGGTAACACACACATTCACATACATGCACACCAACAACAGACACACTAAAATCAACAGCATCTTTGACCCATGAAATCCAGGTAAATATTTCACTTTCTTCAAATAAGTGTAGTTTTTAATTCTTAACCACAAGTGATCAAGAGAAGTAATTTCTATTTTATCATGGGCTCAATAATGTCAATATTTGTTCTTCAATGGTGCATTGAGTAAATAGGACCCGCTCCTTGTGGGTTGCCATTTCCTACTTCAGAAGATCCTCCCAACCCAGGAATTGAACCTGGGTCTCCTGCATTGCAGGCAGATCTTTACCATCTGAGCCACCAGGGACGCCCTTAAAAATAAGACTGGACCTAATTCATCACTCTTGCAGTGAAAGCCTGAGCACCAACATGAGGCATCCCATGGATCAAAAGGCAGAATGGAACTTAGCTGTTATCAAAATTTGTTTTGAAGACTCTAGGCCAGTGGTTTTCACACTGGAACACACATCAGCATCACCTGGAGGGCTTATTTAGATTCCAGCCCCTGGTCCTAGAGTTTCTGATTCAGTCTGTCTGGGGTGGAGAACGTGCACATGTACCAAGTTCCCAGGGGAGGCTGATGGTGCTGGTCTGGGGACCACACTTGGATAACCACAGCTCTCGTTTGCTGGAGTGATGGCTATGTGGTCCCTTCAACATTAACAAAGGATAAAGAGGCCAACCCAGACCTTTGAATCGTTCTCTCTCTGCTTCAGTCAAAGTTTCAGTCTCCATGAGGTTTCCTACCTTAAGCAGTTTGGCTGCTTAAGTTGTTTAAATACAAACCATTACTGAAATAAAAAGAACCAAAGTCTTACGGTAAGATATGTCTGGGCTAGAATCCCAGTTGCACCATTTAGTCCTCAAATAAATCTGTAGTTCATTTTATTATCTCTCCAAAAGGGGGTCATAAGACATATTTGGGGTCTGAAACTAAGAAGAACACCGCATGTGGTGGACAGAGGGTCCTACATACTGTGTGTGTGTGTTTGTGTTCAGTTGCTCAGTCACGTCTGACTCTGCAATCCCATGGACGGCAGCCCACCAGGCTCCTCTGTCCATGGGATTCTCCAGGCAAGAATACGGGAGTGGGGTGCCATTTATGATTCCAAGGGATCGAACCCATGCCTCTTGTGTCTCCAGCATTTGCAGGTGGATTATTTATCACTGAGCCACCAAGGAAGCCCTTACATATTGTAGATGCTTAATATCAGGTTGACCAAAAAGTTTGTTCAGGTTTTTCATAGCATCACATGGACCATTTTGGCCACCCCAATACATTGTAGCCACTGACAATAAGAAGCAGAGAGTTCTGATCCTTGAAGGCAGAGAGTCTGCTGCCTGCATCCTATCTGTAAACTTGTGTTTTCTTACAGTGACCCAGGACAGAGCAGCTGTTATCTCCTCACTTTGGAAGAGACTGCTGGTTCCCTGCTGCTAAGTCACTTCAGTCGTGTCTGACGCTGTGCGATCCCATAGACGGCAGCCCACCAGGCTCCCCTGTCCCAGGGATTCTCCAGGTAAGAACACTGGAGTGGGTTGCCATTTCCTTCTCCAATGCATGAAGGTGAAAAGAGAAAGTGAAGTCGTTCAGTTGTGTCTGACTCTTAGCGACCCCATGGACTGTAGCCTACCAGGCTCCTCCATCTATGGGATTTTCCAGGCAAGAGTACTGGAGTGGGGTGCCATTGCCTTTTCCGATGCCTAGCCCTGGTTAATCAAGGCTCAGAGCTGCAGCAGGGTCAAAGTACCCAGAGTTTGGAAAGCTGGACGCACACTCACTGCCTGGTTGCCTCTGGGCCTCTGGCATCTGGAGAACGAATGATTGTCAACCAGCCAACCATTGTGCCCTGTGGGCAAAGGGAGCCTCCGAACCAGCTCCTGTCTGCCACAGCTCAGCTCCGTTCAGTACCAGACACCTCTTCCTCTGCAGTTCATTACAGGTACTTGCAAAACACAGCTGCCAGAAGCTCAGCAGTGAATGCTGAAGAGGATCCGCTTGTCACTGGCATAAAAAGCACCCCCTCCTCGTGTGTGACCCCCCAATTTTCCCTCTTCCCCCATCTGCTTGGTGCTTTGGAACTCGGCAAGTGGCAACATTGACACCTGGGGTAAAAATGTTCCCTTCTAACTTACGTCTAAGCTTTTATTAAAAACATTTCACATGCTGGATACTACCAGGGACAACATTTTTTTTTTTTTTCCTAAAAAAAGAAGAGAGGAGGGGAAGACAAGAAAGGAAAATAAATCAAAAGAAATCTCTCCATTCAAACACGTGTTTTTAGCTCATAGGATCAACAAAGGACGATAGAAACCATTTGGACACTATCGCTCTGAGAAAGGATTTCATCTCATATCTGAACAGCCTGGATGTAGGAGGCAAGGTTTCGATACTCACTACAAAGATAGAAATCTAGCTCCGAGCTCTCAACACAGAGCAGAACAGCTCGAGGGTGTTACTTCAATATTTTCCCTTAAAGGTAAGCTGCAGAGTTACATACGGTGTCTGCTTGAGGAAGATTCTTCCACACAATAAATTATAAGTAAATCTTCTTGCAGCTGAGTGTCTATGGGGGAGAGACCAGTGAAATCAAATAAAACTTTTCCCCATGTCTATGAGCTAACACATAATTAAATCGGTTGGTCTTTGAAATTTGTGACATTAAAGGCTGTGATTTAGCTGATTATATACTTCTATGAAAAACCTACCCTATTAACTCATTCCGATTCCCAGAGGCTTCAACAGTGGAGCATTAAGCAAGTATGAAGAGGGTCTCCAGCAACTTAAAATAATTCCGGAATGTAGCAAAGTGAGATTTCTAACCTAAGTGCTTTCTAGGTTTTGGCTTCCGAACATCAAATGTAAATGTATGTTTAATACAAATGGCTGCATCTCCAACCTCTTCCTAACGACCGGCTAGATATACACCATAGCCATTCATATGAATTACAGCATTAATAATGGTTTTCTTAGAGAAGCCATCTATGAATACAGTGATGTCAGGAGATGTAGGGGCCACTGAGAATATCTACAGATTGGCCTTAAGGAACCAGATCCTCACCGTTAGAGCTGGCCAGGAATTGACCACTAAAACAAGAGAGGAATCTGTTTAAGACTTTCAATTCTTAACTCCAGGTGGGAGCTCATGGAAGAGAGAACAAAGGGAGAAAGGGCGGGCTTTGTCACCTCTGGGGGGTGGACATTCACGAAGGAAAGAGACAAAGGATGGATGCCCCCAAGAATGTTACCTGCATCCTGGTCTTGTGTCTACCTGTCTGGCTGTTACTGGTTACTTTGGACCCCAAGTATCCAAACTGAACAGTTACTGTGGGTACAGTCACATGCTAGACACTGAACTGAGCTCTCTACATACATTATCTTATTTAATCTCCATGGATATTCCTTTAAATGTATGGAATGGGATCATTACTTTATCTGACAAGGTGGGAAGCTAGAGAATCAGAGAGTTTAAGTAACTTATTTATGGTCACCAGCTGGTAAGTGTAGCTGGTAATAAAGACAAGGATGAAATGAAGAGTTCATCCTGTTCTCACTCGAGGCCTTTCATACCCTCCAAGCCCCTTTTCATTTCCCTTCCCTGAAGTAGAGAGACTGCAAACTGTTTAGTTTTGCGGGACTGAAGAGGTCAGGAAGTAGTTAGAGGCAGAATTAATGAGGCATCTAGGATCATGAGCAGCTTTGATCGTCCTGCTAAATAATTTAGGTCTTAACCTGCAGAGAATAGGGAGCCACTGAAATATTAAGAAGAACTGACATCACCATTTCCCCAGAAACCAAGTCCAAAGATAGCTGAGGATTCTGTTTGTTTGTTTTTACCTTGACATGCAATATATAACCAAGTTCCCCTCTTTTTATGTCAAAGAACCAGTCAGGAGCCTGGGTCTGAATCCTGGCCTCACGAATCCAGGTTGTGTGACTCCATACATTTCTTTGAGTCTCAGTTTTCTATTCTGTAGGATGGAGACAATGAAACACTCATCATGTTGGCCGCTTTTAGGGCCAAGTGGATGATAGTACATCAACTCATGTCTATGTCCGGCCCATGGTAAGCACCATGGCCAGAGTTATAAGCTGTCCTATCTCCTAGGACCTCAGAATGTGACCTTATTTAGGAGAGGATCTTCACAGCAGGGATCAAGTGAAAAGTGGGCTAATTAGAGTAGGCTCAGGTCTAATAGAACTGGTATCCTTCTAAGAAGGAATTTGAGGCACAGACGCATTCAGAGAGAAGACACTGTGAAGAGACAGGAGGAGAGGATGGTCACCAATCAGCCGAGGAGAGAAGCCTGGAGGAGCGTCTCTTCCCACAGCCCTCAGGAGGGACCAAGCCTGCCAACACGCTGATTTTGGACTCCCAGTCGCTGTAACTGTGAAGCAACAACATTAAGTCACCCAGTTGTGGCATCTGTGGCAGTCCCAGTCAACTACTACAAGTGCCAGATATGTACTTCTTCCATTACTCCCTCTCTATTTAGATCCAGTCTTGAGAACCTTGCATGTGTGCCTACTAAGTTGCTTCAATCATGTCCAACTCTTTGTGACCCTGTGGAGCCTGCCAGGCTCCTCTGGCCATGGGATTCTCCAGGCAAGAATACTGGAGTGGGTTGCCATGCCCTCCTCCATGGGATCTTCCCAACCCAGGGATCAAACCTGTGCCTCTTATGTATCTGGCACTAGCAGGTGGGTTCTTTACCATTAGCATCACCTGGGAAGCCCCTGAGAACCTTACATCTAATTATTGTCCTGACTCCTACTGTTCTCCCTGCCCCTGAGTTCAGAAGAGCAAATGGATTTCATTCTGGAACTAGCTCTGCTCATTGGCAGTCTCTGCCTGCAGCCCTGCATTGAGATGGATATGATGGTAGGTAAAGGTGCCCAGATTGATTAGTAATGTCTGCCACAGGCACAGATGTGGAAGAGTAGGGGATGTGCTATGCATTTGTTAACCCTGTCCCAGGCTTGGTGTATTCAGCTTGAAAAACCATTAAGATTGAGCCTCCTAATGTAGCATTTACATCTTTTTATCTCTCTGCTCCAGGGCTTAGAGTGGCTTATTTCTGCCAACCATATAAAATGTATATATTTTGGTCTCTGCTGCTGCTGCTAAGTTGCTTCAGTCATGTCCGGCTCTGTG
This sequence comes from Neotragus moschatus, assembly GCA_006410615.1. NCBI lineage: Eukaryota > Metazoa > Chordata > Mammalia > Artiodactyla > Bovidae > Neotragus > Neotragus moschatus. The sequence goes on along the minus strand of SJYA01002943.1, from coordinate 1,518,927 downwards.
CAACCCCATAGATGGCAGCCCACTAGGCTCCTCTGTCCCTGGGATTCTCCAGGCAAGAATACTGGAGTGGGTTGCCATTTCCTTCTCCAATGCATGAAAGTGAAAAGTGAAAGTGAAGTCACTCAGTCGTGCCCAACCCTTAGCGACCCCATGGACTGCAGCCCACCAGGCTCCCCCATCCATGGGATTTTCCAGGCAAGAGTATTGGAGTCTAGCAGCTACAAAAACATGCAGGCACTGACTCACTCATCCAGTACAAGAAATTATAATAACTGGAATACATGGCGCCTACAGTGACCTTTGTCTCCATGTGGTTTCACCATGGCTAGCTTTTGAAGGGGAAGGGTATTCATTTCTTTCCCCACCCTGCCTTTTCAGTCTGTATTTCAAACACTCTAGAAAGGAGGGAAAAAAAAGAAAAAACAGCTACTGGAATATTCCAGTTTATGTTTCTGAGGCTTTCAAAGCCAACATTCATCTCCCATTTGAAAAATCTCTAAGAAGGGACTTTCCTGATGGTCCAGTGTTTAAGATTCATGCTTCCAATGCAGAGGGTACTCCCTGCTCTGGAGGCTAAGATCCCCTATGCCTCTTGGACAGGAAAAAAAAAAAAAAACAGAATACAGACAACAGAAGCAATATTATAACAAATCTCAACTAAAGACTTTAAAAATGGCTCACATTTAAAAAAAAAAAAAAAAAGGAAAGAAAATCTCCAGGAAAGCTATATGGCCAGATTAGATCACACGCCCACTGTGGACCAGTCACCAATGCAGGAAAAAAGCCAATGCTGATTGGCTGGGCCTGAGTCACATGTTCATCCCTGCAACCAGAGCAGTGGGTCATGATGGCTGGAGTTAGGAAGAATGTGACTGGAGGTCCCAGAGTGGTTAAAAACCCCAGAGGTTCTCTCTCCTCCTTTAACTGCCCAGCCAGCCTTACATCTTGTTTATTCCCAGTTTCCTACAGTCTTCCATCCTATCCTTACTGTCTGGTGTTGGCCCAGATGGGAACATGTGCCCTCTCTTATCCCCTAATGGACCACGTAAGCTTAGCTGAAACATCCCATGACTGATAGCAGTGAACCTACCACACACCCTGGCAAGAAATAGCTCGGTACGACTTCCCTGGTGGTCCAGTGGTTAAGAATCCTCTCGCCAATGCAAGGGACATGGGTTCAATCCCTGATCTGTAAGGAGTCCACATTCTGTAGGGCAACTAAGCCCATGCATCACCACTACTGAGCCCATGCACCTAGAGCTCGTGATCCACAACAAGATAAGCCACTCCAGTAAGAAGCCTGAGCACTGCAATGAAGAATAGCCCCTGCTCGCCACAATTAGAGAAAAGCCCGTGCACAGCAATGGAGAATTAGTGTGAAAAATTAATTAATTAATTAACAGATACAGGTAGAAAGAACTGCACATGGGACTGGGCAGATAGGAGGACTGATTCAATCAAACTTGAAGTGATAGTCTTTTAGAAAACCATCAGATCTGAGTATGAAGCAGAACTGTACATTTACAGAGAATTCAACACGTCTCAAGTCTCTTTGCAAACGTAACACTAAATAGAACTGAGAGGGCAAACGAGCTTCCAGTCCATGGTCAACTGAGGAAATTGCTAGTGGTTGCCTAGCACACTGTGTTAAGAAGGATTCAGGGGTTGCCTTTGCTTGCCCAGGAAAGCATGTTATGATTACACTGAGATGTACAATGTGGATCGGTGCAATGATATAGTTGGGCCTGACGTTATGCTTCTAAAACCACTGTTGACAACACGTTGTTTTGTAGATAACCGCTATTAGAAAAAATGACAGTGGAAACCGATGGTGTGTGAGCGTGCTGTTGTTCAGGCTTTTGCGACTCTTAGTGACCCCATGGACTACAGCCCACCAGGCTCCTCTGTCAATGGAATTCTCCAGGCAAGAATACTGGAGTGGGTAGATATTCCCTNAAGCCTGAGCACTGCAATGAAGAATAGCCCCTGCTCGCCACAATTAGAGAAAAGCCCGTGCACAGCAATGGAGAATTAGTGTGAAAAATTAATTAATTAATTAACAGATACAGGTAGAAAGAACTGCACATGGGACTGGGCAGATAGGAGGACTGATTCAATCAAACTTGAAGTGATAGTCTTTTAGAAAACCATCAGATCTGAGTATGAAGCAGAACTGTACATTTACAGAGAATTCAACACGTCTCAAGTCTCTTTGCAAACGTAACACTAAATAGAACTGAGAGGGCAAACGAGCTTCCAGTCCATGGTCAACTGAGGAAATTGCTAGTGGTTGCCTAGCACACTGTGTTAAGAAGGATTCAGGGGTTGCCTTTGCTTGCCCAGGAAAGCATGTTATGATTACACTGAGATGTACAATGTGGATCGGTGCAATGATATAGTTGGGCCTGACGTTATGCTTCTAAAACCACTGTTGACAACACGTTGTTTTGTAGATAACCGCTATTAGAAAAAATGACAGTGGAAACCGATGGTGTGTGAGCGTGCTGTTGTTCAGGCTTTTGTGACTCTTAGTGACCCCATGGACTACAGCCCACCAGGCTCCTCTGTCAATGGAATTCTCCAGGCAAGAATACTGGAGTGGGTAGACATTCCCTTCTCCAGGGGATCTTCCCCACTCACACTGAAACCCAGGGATTGAATCCACATTCCCGTGCCCCCTACATCACAGGTGGATTCTTTATTTGCAGAGTTATCAGGGAAGATCTCTGTCAAAACATTCATTTTATAGTTTGTGAAAATCCAAATCTTTCTTAAGATTTCTGTGGATTGCCAGGGTGTGATGGGGATTATCGGGGTTCCATCTCTTATCCTCACTGCGTCTTTGTTCTTTCCTCTGTCTTTTGCTGTGGTTAAGTAATGTTTGAATTAAAATTGGCCCTGCCATGAAATGTAGTCCCTTTACTTCACAACAAACATATAAGGGAAATGTTCACATAAGGGTTTTTCGTATACAGCGGATTGTATCAGTCAGGATGAACCGAGGAAGGCTGCAGTAACAAATAACTCCAAAAATTACAGGGGCTGAGGAATAACAGAAGCTTGCTTCTCAGTCACATGATAGGTCCATTATGGATGTGGTCGGATGGAGTGGGTTGTGGTCCTCAAAACCTCTCAGGGACAGAGGAAGAGCCATGATCTCAAATGTTTCTAGTCACCATGTCAGAGGGAAAAATACATTGACAAAGTACTTTATCAACACCAAATGTCCCACCACCTGTCACTTTTATTTATTTATAGCTCAGTGGCCAGAATTAATCACACGGTTCCATTCAAACCAAGAAGATCAGGAAATGCCCAGCAGAGAGGGAAGCAGAAGGCGGAGTGGTGGGGTGGGGGGTGTTGAGGAGTTGACACTGCAGAAACACACATCTCAAACATCAGGCATCACCACTTCTAGAAGTACATTGATGCACACACTGCCATCCAGTCATTTTTCTCTCCTGTCCCTCCCACCCCGATGGCACTGGAGCCCTAATCCCTTTTAAAAACAAAAGCATCCTTGAATTGCTCTTCTCTGCTTCTACAGAACAACTCAGCTTTCTGCATCCTCCAACTCAGCTCTGGACTGCTCTTGGCTAAGCCAAGGCTCTGTGTATGTTTTGAAACTACCATTTGCGAAAGCCTGTTTAATCTTCTAGTCTGAAGCCAACCCCTTCTCCCTATGCTCTTGGAGTGGGTATCTCGGGACCTGGAAGGAAATCGAGGTGGATTATTCTCCCCCTTACACAACGTGATGTGATTGTGTGAGTGAAAGCAATTTATACTGTTTGAAGTCTTATGGAAAGAATTTGTACCATTTGCGTGACTTCTCTGCACCTTATTTTCTCATTGCAGAAAGGGAATAACAATTCCTGTTTTGATTATATCACCGTGGCCCTGGGTATGAAAAAGCAGTGCAAAAACATAAGGCATGAATATAATTGCACACAAACAAGACTCTGGTGCAGTCAGTTTAGAAGTTATCCCAAATTCCAGGCACTGGGCTCTGTTGTTCATTTTCTTCTGGTTACAGTAAGTAGGCATTTTACAGTCTGATATCAAGTGGAAGTTAAGCTTCCCTACTACCCTGGTTTTGTCTGTCTCTGTGATTTAATAATGCAGTCTGTATTGGAAGATGATGCAGTTATATCAGTTATTAGAGAATCATATTCTTGTGTTCCGCTAAAGGGAAGTAAAGATGAACTCTGCAGAGGCACGCACAAAGCTAGATAGAGGCGTACCTCCAAGTCGACCCATCCATCTTCCTCTAGGACATGTCAACATGAGGGATTTATGAAATATGGACTGTATTAAAAATGTTAAATGCACTTTTTAAACGTAATCAGTGCAGAAACAAGCTCCCCTTGGTTCATCTGTTTGTTTTCGGTTATTGTTGGTTGGTATTATTTTTCCTCAACTGGACTATCTGTGCTTGTTAAGCATCAGTAAATGGGCAGTTATGAAGCAAGCACAAAATACACATATAAATATTTAATAAGAAACGATAGTAGAAATATAGTGTGCGTTTGTTGCTCCACTGGAAAGCTATATTCATTATTCTACGAATTATTCTCACATAAATATTTCAGAAACTTGGGGGGGAAAAGGTTAGAAGAGTGTACCCAGAGCTTGGAGGGTTGAAAGCACTTTTGCATTTACGCGATGATGAATTCTGACACAGCTTTCATTGTGGAGGTCTGAAATTCATCTTTGGGTCGGTTTTAGGAGATGGAGTTATTTCATGCTTTGTCATAATGCACACATAAATAAGAAAAGATAACCAATTAGTAAGCAGGAGCTATAAGATGGCAGACCAATGACTTTCTTGGTACCAGCCAAGCTTAAGGAACAGAACTCTTACTGTGAAAGGCAGTTTGAGAAAGAAAAATCACAAGCCATCTTTTTATGCCAGCATAGTGCGTTATTCAATCCAAGCCTCCTCAGTCTATTGATCAGGGGTGATTTATACTCTATTCAGCAAATATTTATTAAGTGCCTACTATGTGCTAGGGGTTTCCCTGGTAGATCAGCTGGTAAAGAATACACCTGCAAGGCAGGAAACCCTAGTTCGATTCCTGGGTTGGGAAGATCCCTGGCGGAGGGCATGGCAATCCACTCCAGTATTCCTGCCTGGAGAATCCCCATGGACGGAGGATCCTGGTGGGCTAAAGTCCATGGGGCTGAAAAGAGTTGGACACAACTGAGCAACTAAGCACACACATGTGGTAGGAGACATAAGAGATATGAGTGCAGTCCTCAGATTGGGAAGATCCCTTAGAGAAGGGAATGGCTACCCACTCCAGTATTCTTGCCTGGAGAATTCCATGAACAGAGGACCCTGGCGTGCTATGGTCCATGATGTCCCAAAGAGTCGGAATGACTGAGCAACTACCACACACACACACACACACACACACACACACACACAAGGACACGTGTGCATGAGCACGTGTGCGAACGTGTGCACACACACGACCCCCAGGAGGCAGAACCCCCAGCCGAGGGTGGGAGAGACTAAGTGGGGCAGAGGCGGGCACCAGCCGGCTGCAGAGCTGCCGAGGGCGAGCAGCCGACCTGTGGCTTTCTCTCTCGTTTATGGCACTTCTAGCTCAGGGATAATTTTAGCTCCAAGGGGAAAAAGAGCTGATGTTTTCTTGAAAGGAGGCGTCAGACACAATAGGTACAGGCTCCACAAATCATCTGATGTTTCTTTCTGCCTGGATTCAGCAGTTCCATTAAAAAACAAGCTTAAACCGGATGGGAAAGGAGGTTGGGATAAGGCGGGTCCCCAGGCCCCAGGNCCACACACACACACACACGTTCTACATACTACACTATGTAATTAATATAAATAATGACCAAGAAGTATATAGTTATTTTTGATATCATGAAATTTCTGAAGAGTGACTTTATTCCGGTTGGTTAATTTGCAGAGAATATAGACTCACTCAGGGAGGCTGAATTGTGTTAATATGATTTTCCTTGAATGATGGAAGAGCCAACAAATTGTTCATTTCACATTGAATATGGTGACCAGGAAGTAATCAGATGATTCTGTGAACACAAGGAAACTGGAGGTGAAGAGTCTAAATCAGTGGCTCTTTAAAGGTATCCATACCAGGGAGCTTATAATCATCAAAATTGGTGCTTAGAATCAGTCAGATGTGGACTGATTCCAATCTTCTGAAAAGCAGCAAGGTCTTAACAAGGCTATTTTCCTTAACCACAGCCTTGCTTTAGCCATAAACATAATTCACAGCCCTTGTCAGAGCACTGATTTGATGGATGCTGTAGCTACTGGTGACTCAAAGGACTTTGATGCTCTAGGTTTTCACGTGAGTCATATGGAGTGGCCAGGCACACAGCTGGCACCTCAAGGACCCCTTTCAACTTGAGAGACATGGGTCTTGTTGGAGAGGAAAGGTCAAAGCCTTCGTATATAAAAGGCAGATCCAAACAGATAAACTTCTCTAAGGAACTGCTCCCTCCACAATGTGCTTCATCTCTCAGACAATTCCAAAGTGGTCAGAGATGCTGAGAGTTTCCGAGTAACAATAAAGGTACCACCATCATCATCATCATCACCACCATGACAGAAATATAATTTGTTTTTCAAGTACCACACACACACACACACACACACACACACACACACAATGATATTAGCATTATAACATAGTGATAGCCAATAAGGCAAGTGCTTTCACTATTCTTTTTCATAATGTCCCTGCCTATTCTTTTAAATTTATTTTTTACAAATAAAATCTGATTATTTTATAAAATTCCAACATGGTAAATCCTGTGTATTCTAGTTTAATTTTGGAAGATTTTCTTCTTTGAGCAACACAGTAACACTGCCGATAAATTCCGTCATGTGCGCAAGCATCGTAGGCATTATATGATTAAGTGTTCATAAGTCACTTGCCCAGGGTCAAGCTGTCAACTGATGATGAGATTACAACTTAGATTTTGAGTCGTTCTGCTCCACTCTTTCAATTCCCGGACCACTTCTCATTCCCACTCACCACTCCTCCTCATTTTCTGGCCAACTCCGAAGCACATTTATGATTAACAGAATGAGCTGGGAAGGCAGTCTTCTTGGTTTCCTGCCTTAGTTACTATACTTCCCAGCTCTGTGGCTTTCTGCAAATCATTGAAACTTTAAAAGTCCCCCCATCTGGAAAATGGGATTAATAAAGATCACAGAGTTACTGTTAAACAAAATGCCTGTATCCAGTGACAATAATGTTGAGGATGGTGATAATGACTGAGTTGATGTCATAACATCCAAGACATTTTCTACCCTAGCCTAGGACTGGAGAGAATCCTACAGCTGGCATCAAGTCTCATAGCATCCCAATGCAAACTAGCTGTTTAATGTGTTTAACTTAATAGTTTATGCAACAAATAGTTTTCTTCTTCTTTTTTGTAAACTGAAAATAATTACAAGAACATAGTTATAATTCAATGTCATAGCCTTGAGGAAGTCTCATGCATTTGAAGAAGATACACATAAAACTGTGATAAATTGAAAGCCTGTTTGAAATATGTAGACATAGCGAGCACTCCTTCTTTAATTGCATTCTGCTTACATAACTAAAAGACCTAAATTAAAACATAATCATGTTTCTAATGGTGTTGCGCTCTTTCCTTGAACCGATGTAAGAAAGCTCAAGGTGTTAAAACAGTTACGCTTTGGGACCCTGATAACTAATGTATGAATTAAACATACATTTCATACAGTGATTTCCATAAATGAAAAAAGAGGCAAAAAACCCCTCTCTTTGGTGGTTTATTTCTTCTTCATGCTTCAGGAGGTAGACTTACTATTATATATATTTTTTCCATTGCATAAAAAACTGAAAATTTCTCAAGAAACTAATGCCAAGTATATATTTCAAAAGTTAGGGTGGCTTTGCATAGCCTCCGAAATGCTGAGAATATAGAACACGCTCCAGTATATCTAATTATCTTTATGAAATCTCTCAAAATCAATGGCATTATACTCAAAACCAGCTGCAGCCAGGGAAGTCAAACAGAGCAGTGTGTCACTGAGGTTACCGAGAAGTATAGCTTTCTTCTTAATAGCACTATTTTTATGGAACATGGAGTTTTTGAATCATCATATTCTGTTAACTCTTCTAAGGACTCAAACAGAATTCAACCACTACGGTTGAAGAAATGAATTCAACTCTATCTCGATTTCGTGGGGCACTTTTAAATCCTTAAAGACAAAGAAATTTGGTTTTGAGACACAACCCAAATCCAGCTCATGAAAGTTAAAGTGTCAGTTGCTCAGTCAAGTCTGACTCTTTGCGACACCATGGACTGTAGCCCACCAGGCTCCTCTGTCCATGGGATTCTCCAGGCAAGAATACTGAAGTGGGTAGCCATTCCCTTCTCTAGGAGATCTTCCTGACCTACGGATCCAACCCAGGTCTCCTGCATTGCAGGCAGATTCTTTACCATCTGAGCCACTAGAGAATCCTACATTTATCTGGATAGGGGTGATTTATTCATTTATCCAATGAATATTTAGTGCCTACCATGTGCTAGTTACCATGCTAAGTGTTGAGCATAAAATGGTGACCAAGATAGGTTTGGCCCTGTTCTAGTAGAGTCTGTCATCTGGTGGGGGAATTAGGAACTCATATGAAAACAAAACAGATGCTTTGAAGGGGTACCCCAATATGGCAATGAAATATCAGGTTGGCTAAAGAGTTCCTTCTGGTTTTCCCATAACATCTTATGGAAAAACCAGAAAGAACTCTTTGGCCAACCCAATAAAATGAGGGCTATTTAACTGAGAAGGTTTCCCAGAAGAAATGACATCCACAGTCTTGAGGAACATTGGGAATAACTTCACAAAGTGGTTTTAGAGCCTTCACAGTTGCAGAGAGAAACACACACACACACACACACACACACACACACACACACACATACACACTTTCACAGAGCATGGATGTGTGAGAGAGTGGTATGGTATGGGGATACAAGGCAGGAGAGACCAAGGAAGGACTCAAGGGCCAGTGATATAAGTTTCAGACTTGATCCTAAAATCAGTGGAAGTGATGGCAGGAATTTCCGCAAGAGAGAATGATTAGCTTCGTGTTTTAGAAAATATTATTCTGGCTGGTATATGGGGAAGAGGGGCTTCCCAGGGGGCTCTAGAGGTAAAAACCTGCCTGCCAGTGCAGGAGATGCAAAAGATACAGGTTCAATCCCTGTTGGAGGGAAGATCCTCTGGTGGAGAAAATGGCAACCCACTCCAGTATTCTTGCCTGGAAAATTCCATGGGCAGAGGAGCCTGGAGGGCTGCTGTCCATGTGGTCACAAAGAGTTAGACACGATTGATCAACGGCACACATATGGGGAAGAGACCTCTGAAGGTAAGGCTGGAGAAAGGAAGGCCAGTTAGGATGAGATCGTAAAACTCAAAGAAAGAAGCCAGAAAAGAGGGAAGGAGAATAGAGACAGTATAAAGAGTCAAGAAATATTTAGGACGAGGGCAATCTGCTGGGCACAATGTGGTGAATGAGCGTAAGGGAGAGTCAAGAGTGACTTCCAAATCCATAAAATAAAACTTTGGTTGGTTCATTAAAATCAAACAAACAAAATGCTCCCTCAAAGTCTCAGTCAAAAGAACACAAGGAAAAAAATTTAAAAGTTAAAAAAAAAATTTTTTTAATCCAAAAAAATTAAAAAGTCAACTGGTCTACCCCTAAGTGTCTGCCTTCTTCATATGTTAATTCATTTGTTTATTTTTCCAACATTTCAAGATGACCTAGTAGACTCCTGATACTGAGCTTTACCCACTTACAGCCAAGTCTATAAGCATATAGCCCTCTCTGAATAGAAGTAGAAAAAAAAAAATCCTAAATTTTCCCTCTTTTTATAAATGAGTTTTAATTCATGCCTCTCAAAGTTAGGGCCTTTTATTAGTGACTGTAAATCTCAGAGAGACAAGAAGTCATGAGATTCTGAAATTGCCTTATAAATTAGCTGCTGGTAGTGAAACAGTTGTTTAGTTTGTTGAGGAGCTGGGGTGGGAGGGATTTTGGTGTTGAAATAATTATTGAACATTACTGAACCAAATAATTAAACTATGCTGTAAAATTATGGTTATGGTAATATTCCCATCATCATTTGTTTTGTTTCTCCTAATCTAAATTATGACTTTTTTGTTATTGCTTTGCAAAGCTACACTATAACAGTCAAACCTGAAATTAAAACCAGACTGCAAAAGTTATACAAGGTGATCCAATATGCTCCGCTAGCAATTACTCATGGCAAATACCATCACGGAGCTCTTAAATCCTCGTTGTAAAGCTACCTGGATGTGCATCAACTAAAACCTTAGATATTTATAGGTATCAGAAGTGAGGGATGACTAGCTGAAACAATCAAAATGCAAAGGAGATATCTGAAAGTCCGAGGGGAGCATCTTGGAATGTCAGATGTCTGTTTCCTAACAGTCTTAAATCTCAGTAGTGCCGACAAGGGAAAGGCACGGATACTTTCAAGCAACTAAACGGAACAGCATCTTCTTTCCTTGACTGCCCCATTCCAGGCTGCTAACTCTCTTGGTCTTGCCTGTTAAATTCTGAACAGAACAATATATTGCAGCCAAACCATGAACGCATTTCTTCCGGCCTTATGCGAACAAAGAACTGGGTGGTTCATGAGCCCCATACAAACCCCAGCATCATCACCAAAAAGCAAAGAACTCCACTTAATACACTGAGGTGACCTGAACAGGAAGGGACCCGAAAAGGGAGGGGATCTGTGTTTGTGTGTGACTGATTCATTTTGCTTTACAGTTGGTTGGATGACCTCATTGATTCAATGCATATCAGTGTGAACACACTCTGGGGGATACTGAAGGACAGGGAAGCCTGGCGTGCTGCAGTCCATAGGGTCACAAAGAGTCAGGTGTGACCGAGCAACTGAACAACAAGGAACTAACACAACGTTGTAAAGCAATTATACTCCAACAAGAATTTAAAAAAGAGAGAGGTAAATTATCCATTTAACAATTTTCAAATTTGTGTAGCTAACTCAGAGAATGATATACCTAAATCTCACAGACTCAACTTGTTCAGTGTTTCTCTTTGCCCCTTATTTTGCAACAGTGAGCAGACTCCCAGATATTGAGATGATTAAGTCACTTCTGGGTGAATGTGTGCCTTGGATTGTTAGTGGGGGCAGGGGAGCAGTCACATTCAGAACCAACTGCCATCCAGTTCCTCTGATTTCCATAGAGAAGTTGGCTCATGTGTCTTCAAAACACACCAGAATGAAGTATTTGGAAATTCAACACACAGCTGGTGCTATTTAGAATTTTCTCCATTTCTAAGCATTCAAGATGGACCTCTAAAGATTCATAAAGTTTTGCTAATCTGATGAATGTGTGTGTTAGAATTTGTTTCAGAATTTGGGTAAGACCTGTGAAGGTAAGGCTGGAGAACGGGTGGAGAGTTAGGATATGATCATAAAACTCCAAGAAAGAAGCCAGAAATGGGAAGGAGAATGAGGATAAGTATAAAGAGTCGAGAAATATTTAGGATGAGGGCAATGTGCTGGACACAATAAAACCCTAATCCTAAGAAATGAGAGTTAAGATAGATTCTGATGATAGTTTTCCTCTTCACCCTTTTTCTAAGCCCTTCTTTGCCTTTGCACAAAAGACCATGATAACCTCCATTTCTTATATGGCCCAATACATGCCTGCAGATCAGTTCCAAGACAGAGTTCTCTTACTGGCCTGCAGACAGACAGACAGCCCTCTTTGTTGTGTCTTCACATCACAGAGAGAGAAAGAGTTCTACAAGAGCACTAATCAGTTATGTCTGACTCTTTGGGACCCCGTGGACTGTAGCCCACCAGACTCCTTTGTCCATGGGATTCTCCGGGCAAGAATACTGGAGTGGGTTGCCATGCCTTCCTCCAGGGGATCTTCCCGACCCAAGGATCAAACTCGTGTCTCCTGCGACTCTTCCACTGCAGGCAGATTCTTTACTGCTGAGCTACAGGGGAAGCCCACCCTCATGGTCTTATCTAAACCTAATTACCTCCCAAAGGCCTACTTCTGAAAATCATCATACAGGGGCTTTCAACATGTGAATTTTCTGGGGAATGTATTTAGTCTGGGGCTTCCCTGGTGACTCAGATGGTAAAGAATCCACTCACAATGCAGGAGACCCAGGTTTGATCCCTATGTGTGGAAGGTCCCCTGAAGAAGGGGACTCACTCTACTATCCTTGCCTGGAGAATTCCATGGACAGAGGAGCCTGGCAGGCTACAGACCACAGGATTGTAAGAGTCAGACACGATTGAGTGACTAAATAACCACCACCAAAGGTATAAATAGGACCCGTCCTGAGTGTGTTTAAAGGTAATGACATCCTGGTAATTGATACATATATATTGGATATCTTTCCTGATAGCTCCTTCCTTCTCTTTTATTTATTTATTTTGATGCACCATGCAGCTTGCAAGATCTTAGTTCCCTGACCCTTTCTCTCTTCAGTGGAAGCTCGGAGTCCTAACTGCTGGACCACCAGGGTAGTCTTGGTAAGTACCTTCCTTCTCTTATAGGTCAGTCGTTTCTCAGAAATGGAAAACTCAGCAGCTGGCCCAAAGCTCTGGATTGTGTGACTCACGAAAGAAAATAACTGCTTTAAGAGAGGGATTCCTTGTACACAAATACAGCCTGGAGCCAATGACATTTCAGAAGGAGCTCCCTCCCCAGGCCCAGTGCCCACCAGGAAGCAAAGGCTCCAGCAGCTGAAAACAGATTCTTTACAAGACCAAGAAAACGTCTGTAAGTGAGTATATCTTTTGAGTTGAAACTGACTGCTTTATGGGGAATTCCCTTCCGACTTGTTCTTGCTAGTTAGAATGCAATCATTAAATACAAGTTCATAGTAAGAGCAAGTCCTGAAAAAAAAAATTAAGGCTAGATAATACAGCCTCTAAAAGCTTTTGTTTCTTTTTCTTTTTTTGGTAACTTTAGAACAGTGTGACTTTTAGATAGCTTCCTAAAGCTAATGACCTTTGAGGGCCTTCCTCATCTTGATGGTTTGTATGCCAAGCAGTATGTACACAAAAGTCAGCCTCTTACAAATTCCTAGCCTTTTAATAAAGCCCTTCACAAAAGATATTTTTAACTTCATCTGTTTTCTCTTTAACCCAAATATGCAGATTAAAGATACCAGCAGACACGGAGATGATGGGCAGGGTTTGGATTCTTTTTCCCTCCTTCTAACATCCATGCATAGCTAGCTATGATTACATAACAACCATTGTTATATTTTATAATTGTTTCATCATAGCTTGAAACCTAAAGTGCATTAGCCACCCCATGCCCAAAAGTGGTAGAAAGTAGCTTACATTTCATGAAACATGAGAAAATAAATGAGAAGAGATTGAAATCATAAAGAGCCACCAGAGATAAGGTGAGCAAGGTCATTTCTTAAGATCAAGAAAAATGCATATTACTCAGAAAAAGACTGGGGGAAAGAAGAGGAGGGATGGGTTATTTTATACAAAAATATCACCCATTAGCTTCTATTTCCATTCTTCCATTTCCATATTTACCCAAAGATGTTGTACTAGTCAATAGTGCTTCCTTTTATTCCTGTTTTTTTTTTTTCCAATGTCTTCCTTATTATAGACATTTCTGGAGAAGAACAAAATAAGTGAGCTTTATCAAGCAGTGTACTAAGTCACTTAGAAGAGTAACAGCAGAACAGTCAGAAATACTATACACATGAGAGAGAAAACGTAACTGTACCTGAAAATGTTAGTGTACCATCGTGATCAACACCACTTCTCAACCAAGCAAAACAAGCTCATTTGTGAAAACTGATAAAATAACACATAAGAGGGAAACCTCAAGAAGGAAGAGCGAGCTTATAAGTTAGAGATTAGGGAGTACTTTGCTGTCAATGTGCAACACGAGGAAGAATAATAAGTCTCCTAGCCCATAATATTTTGCTAAATTAAAAAAAAAACTGGAATATAAAATATTATCTCCAGAATCACATAAATTGTATCTCTAACACCTAACACAACTCCTGAATTGTAATAGCAGATTGCTAAGCATGTGTTACCTAAATAGGTCTATGCTAGGTAATGTGCCAAGAGCTGACTCACTGGAAAAGGTCCTGATGTTGAGAAAGATTGAGGGCAGGAGGTGACAGAGGATGAGATGGTTGGATGGCATCACCGACTCGATAGACACGAGTTTAAGCAAACTCTAGGAGACAGTGAAGGACAGGGAAGCCTGGCATGCTGCAGTCCATGGGGTCCCAAAGAGTCAGACACGACTTAGCGACTAAACAAGAACAAAGGGTATGTGCAGATTCCAAGAAAAGATCAGAATGGTGTACGCTAAATATAAACTGATAACAGTACAAGTGCTTTTTCTTAATTGGGTTTTTCTGTAATTTTCACATTATCTACGATGAACATATATTAAATTAATTATTGTAAGTATTTGTAAGACTCATCCCCACCACCAACATTCACTGGGGCTGAGGAAGAAGGTTAACTTTGGACTGTAATTTTTTGAATTTATTAAAAAAAAAACACACACCCTCAAAATGTCCCTTCTATTTTGATTAACATCTTTTTACATAGCATCAGAAAAAAGCAATGAGCTCCCAACAGCAGACTCAGAGTCCCAGATGTCTCTGTCTGCTGTTCTCAAGCTTGCCTTCCAGGAAAAGTACATGTTAAAAAAAATAAGTTAGGCTGAACATAGCAAATATGCTAGGAAGCAGCCTCTTCCTCAGGCTTCCAGGTATTATCTAAAGGTTTTTAAAGCCAGTTTGGAACTTTGCATTGTGAGCAATTAAAATGCCGTAATTAGATCATTGATTCTGTAATGTGCTCCTTTGACCCATACAGTCTGTGATGACGTGTATTTGAATCCATGATAAAAATATGAGAATACGGGATTTTAAAACTAAAGGTAAATGTTTCGTCATTTTTATTTTCCTTTTATTCTGAGATTATATCATTTTTCCTCTCTTGAGCAATGACCACATCACTTTTTTTCTGAAATGCTGATGATTTTGTAAAATGTCTGAACCTCATAAAGTAAGACCATCTCCCTATAGTGTGCTCTGTTTGTATTTACAGCACCACTGCATTATAATTTGTTTGTTCGTTTAAATGTCTTCATGCCTTCAAATCACTGAATTGGATGAGTAAAGAATGAAGGGTCATGTTGACTTTCTTTATATACATATGTGTGTATGTGTGTGTGTGCGCATGCGTGCTTCATGTGCTTAGCCACCCAGTCGTATCCAACTCTTTGCAACCCCATGAATTGTAGCCCACCAGGCTCCTCTGTCAGAGAAGGCAATGGCACCCTACTCCAACATTCTTGCCTGGAAAATCCTATGGTCAGAGGGGCCTGGTGGGCTGCAGTCCATGAGGTCACTAAGGGTCGGACATGACTGAACGACTTCACTTTCACTTTTCACTTTCATGCATTGGAGAAGGAAGTGGCAACCCACTCCAGTGTTCTTGCCTGGAGAATCTCAGGAATGGAGGAGCCTGGTGGGCTGCTGTCTATGGGGTCGCACAGAGTCGGACATGACTGAAGGGACTTAGCAGCAGCAGCAGCAGCAGGCTCCTCTGTCTATGGGGATATATACATCTCCTATACACACACACACACACACACACACATACACATACATATAAGCTTTTATTTAAAAAAAATTCAACTTTCTTATTTTTCAATGCATCTCAAAGTGGAAGAGTTGTATATATGGAGAAAAGTCTGGGTATCTAGCAATTTGAAAAGAAAAAAATGATGAATTATTTATGAAATAGGATAAGCATTATTAAAATAATTTTCCTGCAAGGACCTGTGCCTCTGTCTGATAAAGACAATCCTGGCTTTTCTTGTTTGTTGGTTTTGTTTTCTACCCACCCTGCACTCCGATGCAGGTTCAGCCTTTGTGAGGGAAATTAATTGGAGGCTTTGCAAGGTATACATCTGGGCATGAGGAGGAAATATAGAAAGAGCAGGATCTGTGAGCCTTTTGCAAGAGAGAGGAACGGAGGAATACAAGGTGTGTAGGAAAGAGATGGAAATGCATAGGCAATTTTTACATAGATATTCAAAGTACCAGTAAAGGACTTGGTATTTCATTTTGGTTATGAGACTTGGTCCCTTCAGCTACACACCCTCCTGAGACTACACCACGTGGCTTATCATCTCCCTATGGTTATATTTGGCATTGACAAAGAGAGGAGCAGACCTCCAATTTGTGCCGAGTCATTTTTTAAACCCAAATATTGATATTCTGATGCCATCCTCTCTGCCTCCAACATTATCTTCATCTGACAAAGAAGATGACGAGGGTCATCCAGAAACAGGTTACATCTTTATTTTTTAAGATTTTTTTTTAATATGGATCAATTTTAAAGTCTTTATCGAATCCATTACTATCTTGCTTCTGCTTTATGTTTTGGGTTTCTGGCTGCAAGGTATATGGGACTTTAGCTTCCCAACCAGGGATCGAACCCTCACCCCCTGCATTGGAGCCTGTCCTCTTAACCACTGGACTGCCAGGGAAGTCCCCAGGCTACATCTTTAATGCCCATTATATTTTTCTCCACAACTAAGAGATAATAGTAATAGATATTTAAACACAATCCTCACTGTGTATTCTACCTGCTGTTGTTGCTGCTTAGTCCCTAAATCGTGTCCAGCACTTTCTGACCCCATGGACTGTAGCCCACCAGGCTCCTCTGTCCATTGGATTTCCCAGGCAAGTGTAACAGTAGCTTGCCATTTCCTTCTCCAGGGAATCTCTCCATCCTAGGGATCGAATCTGTGTCTCTTGCGTCTCCTGCATTGGCAGGCAGATTCTTTACCTCTAGCACCAGCTGGGAAGCCCCTCTTGCCCATATACCCTTGTCTTCTGCACTGGCAGGTGGATTCTTGACCACTGAGTCACTATGCAGGCAACATAATGCACCAAGAGGTGGCAGAAGGCAGAGCTAGCTCAGGTTCTTTTCTGATGGGTCTGTCCTAAATTCCAGTAACAAACTTGGACATGTTAGTCCTAGAGTCTTACGATTAGCGAGTCCCTGCTTTCTCGGTTGCCGGTATGCGTTTCCATAAATTCACCTTGACCATTTGCTTTTGGCTATTTTCTCTAATTTACACCCAGCAGATGCTGTGTCTCCAACCTTGAGGGCTTTGCCTCCAGGCTGGAATGTTTTGTGCAACACGCTTCTTACCCCAAGAACAAATTCAGGTGAATCCTCCTCACACACTCCTCCCCACCCTCACCCCCTGCTAACTGGCTTCCTTTTCNTCTAAATTCCAGTAACAAACTTGGACATGTTAGTCCTAGAGTCTTACGATTAGCGAGTCCCTGCTTTCTCGGTTGCCGGTATGCGTTTCCATAAATTCACCTTGACCATTTGCTTTTGGCTATTTTCTCTAATTTACACCCAGCAGATGCTGTGTCTCCAACCTTGAGGGCTTTGCCTCCAGGCTGGAATGTTTTGTGCAACACGCTTCTTACCCCAAGAACAAATTCAGGTGAATCCTCCTCACACACTCCTCCCCACCCTCACCCCCTGCTAACTGGCTTCCTTTTCATCCACTCACCACAAGTAGTCTTGTGAAAAGCCCTTTGCTCCCCACTAGAGAACAATGTACCAAATCCTTTATAAGGCTTCTACAAATTCTCTCAGAGCTAGCTGCAGCCAGTTTTTTTTAACACCGTGTGTGATCACCCTTTCACCTCCACGTCTGTTCATCCTAAATTATTCCCTAATTCTCAAATGTATCTCACACCTTATTCATGTTTATTTCATTTTTCTGAGATACTAGTGCTCTTTTCTGCCTCAAAATCTCTGCATTCTTCAAGAGTGAAGGTCCAGGTTAAATACCACCTCCTCTCTGCAGGCTGCCTGTGCAAGACAGAACTGTTTGTTCCCTCAGTATTGCTAATAGGTCTGCCACAGCATCTCCAGATAGCACTGAATGAAAGTGTTTCAATTTTGTTGTGTGTCATTGTTGTCATTTGTTACTTTCTTCTTCCATTTCATCAAAACCCACTCTGCTGCTGCTAAGTCGCCTCAGTCGTGTCCGACTCTTTGTGACCCCACAGACGGCAGCCCACCAGGCTTCCCCATCCCTGGGATTCTCCAGGCAAGAACACTGGAGNCTTTCTTCTTCCATTTCATCAAAACCCACTCTGCTGCTGCTAAGTCGCCTCAGTCGTGTCCGACTCTTTGTGACCCCACAGACGGCAGCCCACCAGGCTTCCCCATCCCTGGGATTCTCCAGGCAAGAACACTGGAGTGGGTTGCCATTTCCTTCTCCAATGCATGAAAGTGAAAAGGGAAAGTGAAGTCGCTCAGTCATGTCTGACCCTCAGCAACCCCATGGACTGCAGCCTTCCAGTCTCCTCCGTCCATGGGATTTTCCAGGCAGGAGTACTGGAGTGGGGTGCCATTGCCTTCTCCAGAAAACCCACTCTAGGGTCTTGCTATTCGAAACGCGCTTCCGTGAAACAGTAGGATCACCATCACCTTTGAGCCTGCGAAAAAGAAAAACTCTAAGCCCCACTCTAGACTTCCTGAAATACAATCACTGGAGGTGGTCCAGGAATCTATGTCTTGGATTTCAAGGGAATTCTTATGCCCAGAGCAGAGGCCAGTACTCATTTAACTTTATGTTCCTAAACACGCCATGCACACAGCAAGCAAGCCCTTGATAAACTTGAAAGTGAAATTTAAAAATCACTTTTATTTTCTGTCGAGTGCATCCTTTTCCAGGCCTCCCCTGCAGTTCAATGACACGATCTCATCAAAATTAGTTTTGCCCTGCTTTTTCCCGTCAGTATTGACTGGAGCTTATTGAGTTTGCCTGACACACTCTACAATCTACATCACAGCCCCTTGTCGGATTCAAGTCTCACCATTGCCCATTCCAAGACTGTTCCCTCGGCAGACACCCTGCTGATGCCAAAGGGAACACTTGTTAATTTTAATGGTATTTCTGGGCAGAGAGAAAGTGCAGGCTAGACAAAAACAGGTCTCTGGCTAGGAGAGGGGGAGAGAGCTTGAATGTGAAACACACTCTCGCCAAATGTTTATTATCAATGTGTGCTCTTCAACTAGCTGCGAATCTGGAAGACCTCAGGGCCTTCCAAAACACATCTGACCTCATCACGAGCACTGTGGAATATGGTAGGGTGCAGGCCAAGTAATATTGCAACAGAAAGTCCCAACAGAAGGACTGTTTACTGGAACGACTGGGCAGTTTAATGTGAAATGAGAGCCTTAGGTGTTGACATTGGATCTGCCCAGTTAAAGGAATATTGAGAGCTGAAGCAATTATCCCAGTAATTGAGTCGGGGACAGATTCATTCCTTTTGGAAAAGAGAGTCATGCCTTTCAATTAGCGGTTTGCATTGATCAAAGACATCAGGAAACCGCTTCACTCATCCAGCTTTTGTCTTGTGGACCAAGAGTACTTTGTCCTCTTGCCTATGTGCCCCAACAATCTTGATGAGCTATCACACTTAAAATGAGCATTGCTTTTGGACAAAGCTTTTTTGCAGACCTGAGAATGATTAGATAATAGTCATCTTAAAAAAAAAACAAACAAAAAAACCCAGCAATCTGAGGCTCAAGAAACAGCATGCAGAGCAATGGTTGTAGCTTCTTAAATGTGCTCTTTTTTAAATGTAATACATCAGGCATAAAAAAAATTTAGAAGATGCTAAAATGCATGCCATATGTCCACTCAGCAGCGCGCATCATAAATACAACACATATAATTGAATCTCTCTCAGGTGCCATTTCTGATTGCAACTCTTTTGCCCACTCCCCCAAAGAGACGGCCACATTGCAGATCTCAGTATTTCTTATCCCTATTTGTATGTTTCTGGTTTCCTAGACATACCTGTATCCCAATAGAATATATAGTATTTCCCATGTTCAAAAAACTGTACATAAATGAGGTTACACGGCCTGTCTCCATCTGCAGATTACTTTTTGTTGTAGTTCAGTATTACGGTTTTGAGATGAATCCATGTTGACACATAGAAATCTAATGTATTAATTTTAACGACAGCATGGCATTCCAGAGGTTAATTTTGCTACAGTTTATTTACTCTTTCTCCGTTGATGGGCAATTAATGTACATAGAGTTGACTGTTCTTTTCCCAATGTCATGCTTCCACAATAGTAAAATTGATATTTTCACATAGGTCTCTTCGGGATAAAGTAGCTAAGAGAACTTTATGGGCATCTTGAACTTTTCATAATGTTGCTGAATTATGAAACTATGGGCATCTTGAACTTTTCATAATGCTGCTGAATTAATGTCTAAAGCAGTTTTATCCAGTTAGAGGGCCTACTGATCCCACATCCTGCCAAACATGTGGTACTAACTTCTGTTGTTGTTGCTTAGTCGTGTCTGACTCTTTGGTGACCTGATGGACTGTAGCGCCCCAGGCTCCTCTGTCCGTGGGATTCTCCACGCAAGAATGCTGGAGTGGGTTGCCATTTCGCTCCTCTAGGGGATCTTCCCAACCCAGGGGTCAAACCCAGGTCTCTCACATTGCAGGCAGATTCTTTACCATCTGAGCCAGGTGGGAAGCTTATTGTCTTAACTTTTAGTATTTGCCAAATAACTGCTTTTCAGAGATACTGTTCAGGGATGAATATTTAGCAAATCTAGCAAAGAGCACATGGTTCTATTAGAATTGAGAATATTCAGTAACCAGATGTATTAAGTCATATCTTTCTACCAAGAGCCTTACCTGTCTAATGCTATGTCTGGAATACAATGGACATTCAATACACATTGGTCAAATGAATTCATCTGAGCCATTGCAGATGACTCAGAAAATGAGGCAAAGAAAACATATGCAAAAATAAAGGCAGTGAATAGCCAGGATATGACTATTCTTTTAAAAGGGGAAAAAAAATAATGCAATTCCAAATATTCTTTCTTCACTTACCTCAGCAATATAGCTTGTTCTATCAGGCACCCTTGTGGGTTTAACTCATACATTTACAGTCAATGAGCAAAAACCAATTCCACTGCTCAAATTCTGCTCACTTACTATTCAGCTGTCTCAATTCATTAATTTGCTTAATCAGCCCTCATCAATAACACTTCTCTCCACTGCATTCCTCTAACTGAAAGGAAAAGCAAGCTTTGAATACTCAAAAATGTGAATCTATAAAGCAACAAGAATGTTAGTAAAAAAAAAAATACTTGTATAATATCTTTGGGGGGATTGAAATAACTTCATATTAACATGTCTGCTGTTATCAGAGGTCAAGGCTGGAAGACGCTTTCTCATTTTACCGATGCTGTAGTCCCTTTTGAAATTTGAATGAAATGGTTACCACAGTTAGAGACTAGAAAATGACAATTCTATGGAGGTTAGGTATCAACACAGAAGGATGATCCCCCCCACCTCGGAAGATGTCTGAAATGTATCTGACAAAGTGGAGCTCATTTTAATTCATATTGTTACAGGCAGCACGAAAAAAAGACTTACATTTGGGAAATTTGTCGGTCTATTGCCATTAGATCTACCCACCCACACAAGAACGAACAAGCATTGTTAGAATCATCCAGCTTCCTGCCGAACAGATGGCCGACACGTACAAGAAATTATGATCTTAGGGTTACCATAAACCCCAAGGGTGGGCTAAAGGGTCATAAAATGTAAGTTCCCTCATTTGTTTGAGGAGGGGAGGAGAGAATTGTGTGTGGAATCCTTGACCCTTTATTATAAAAAGATAACAGGTAACAGGATCAATGGAGGAGATGAGAACAAATTAAACGCAGAAGACGGCATTTTTATGAAGAAGAAATAGCATCTTCTCATCAGATAGAGGAAATCATTTGTTTTCCTCCCTTTTTTAAAGAATGACCTGCTAGCATTTGTGGTATTAAGGATACATAATCCATTTCCTTCTCCCAACCTCACTTGTGACCCC
Source organism: Neotragus moschatus (assembly GCA_006410615.1). Classification (NCBI taxonomy): domain Eukaryota; kingdom Metazoa; phylum Chordata; class Mammalia; order Artiodactyla; family Bovidae; genus Neotragus; species Neotragus moschatus. The sequence goes on along the minus strand of SJYA01002943.1, from coordinate 1,496,916 downwards.
ATGCATAAATGGAAGTGCATCATTGTAACTCAGTTAAACTATCAGGTATGAATGTGTTTTTACCCACTTTTGACTGATAAGGAAAAAAAAAAGTCTTCTTTGGGGGACTGTAGGGGTTACCGCTCACATGATACTTCAGTTACAACTATGCTTCAGAAACTTCATGAATAGGAAGAGTTATTCTGACAAGAAGAAGCCTTATTCTGACATGCCATTCCATACAATCACTGTTCTTTTTCTTTAATGGAGATAACCTAATGGGTTCTCAATCTCCTATGAAATGAATGAAATCCTCCTTGGAAAAGGATGTAACCATACAAGTCCAAGTGAAAGGAAGATGCCTGTTATACAAATGTCCCTCCAAGACTCGTCCCTTCTACCTCTGTCCTGAAACCCAGTTGCTATGCCGAAGTCCTCCCCATATACAGATTGTAGAGTGACTGCAAGCTTACCGTGAGAGAAAGAACTGCACAGAGACTAACAGCACAAAAGAATGAATCCTGGGGCTTCCCTGGTGGTCTAGTGATTAAGAATCTGCCTTCCAATGTAGGGGGTTTGGGTTCAATCCCTGGTTGGGGAACTAAGATCCCACAAGCCACAGAGCTACTAAGCCCACGTCTCACTAGAGAGCCCATGCGCTGCAACTAGGGAGCCAGAACACCACAGCAAAGTCCTGCTGCTGCTGCCGAGTCACCCTAGGCACGTCCGACTCTGTGCAACCCCATAGACGGCAGCCCACCAGGCTCCCCCGCCCCCGGGATTCTCCAGGCAAGAACACTGGAGTGGGTTGCCATTTCCTTCTCCAACGCATGAAAGTGAAAAGTGAAAGTGAAGTCATTTAGTCTTAGTGACCCCATGGACTGCAGCCCACCAGGCTCCTCCATCCATGGGATTGTCCAGGCAAGAGTGCTGGAGTGGGGTGCCATTGCCTTCTCCGGAAAGTCCTAGCACAGCCAAAAAAAAAAAAAAAATAGAATCACATCCCTGATTAACTCTAGTTTTTCCCATAATTGGGATGAAAATTCCAGTCCAGGGATGATGGTCACCATCCCTTTAACAACGGCATTTATGAGGGGCCTCTCTCATCCTTCAAGTATTAAATCATAATTACAACAGTCTTCGAGACACTCCTGCATCTGGTTTATTAGACAAAAGCCAACGTGAAGCTCTAAGTAAGCTCATTCTCGGCATGCCTATGTGTGACTAGCGGATAAAAGCCTTTTCTTTCCCATAAAGGGGTGCAGAATCTCCCTCTTAACTTCATCTGACCTAAGAACAACCAGGATCGTCCTGATGCTTAAAAAATAAGATCAAATAAATGCATCGAAGTCTATGGGCTAGGCTCATTAGCTGGGGACTTTGACAGGTTGCTAAATGATAACTCGGAATGAAGAGCTACAAACACACTATAATTAATTACCCAAACAGGCTCTACTTGGGCTAAGCTGGGGCAAGAAAGTGCTGACGGAACAGAATTCGCATTCCACTGCTCTCCCTGCCTCTCCCAATTTACTGGAGATGGGAAATCATGAACAATTGATACACTCCGTTAGCTGCGATCACTGGGAGTAACTTTCCATGTAGCCTTAGGGGTATCTTACACAGTTTAACACTGAAAATAAAAGGTAATGTTCTCGGCAAAGAGCTAGGGGGATTAAATTTGGGAGGCTTGAAGCAGCCTTGAATTGTAGTCAATAAAAAAGGGACCAAATAGTAATTTTGTAATTTAACTGTGCCGGTTTTGCCCAATGAGTCAGACACTTGTGAAATAAACCATGTAAATAGAAAAATGGCTTAACTCTTTCCATCAGCACACATGGTGTTTGCCTTCCCCCATGTTTCCTGGGAGTGGGTTCTCTGATTCAATACAAATAATGTGATTATTTTGAAGTGACCAATAAATCTTTCTAAATAGTTCTTCGGTAAAGGTGTTGACGTCTTCTTTGGGACTCATCCTAATAAGAGCCGAACATATTTAGAGAACGGGAGGGCCATCAATATGGCAGAACGTAGCTCTGAAAATCAGCGTTATGAAGAGCCAGAGTCCCGAATCAGCAAGAACTAGAGTCTTTTTAAAATCCCAGTGTTCTTGACCACATCAAAGATCACTGTACAGGGGTCTGTGTCCAGGTTGTTGCAGCACCCACTTCACAAACAAACTAAATAAGGTGACCAGCCAAAAAAGAAAGGCCACTGACAGCACTGTGCAATGATTTATTAAAAAACTAACTGTAGGATACCCAACACCTATCCAATCCCCCCTTCATCCCTCCCTCGCTTTCACCTTTCTTCTCTTTTTTCCTCTCCTCTCCTTCTTCTTTCCTTTCTTTTTTGAGGGCTATTTTTCAGCTTAATTAATAGTATTCAAATTGACTGCTATAGGTGTCTGTCAGTTAATGGATTGAGAATCAAAATGCTTAAGATGCAAAGTGTTACAAATGTCTTCCTAATGCTATCTGTTGGTGACGAGATTGGTTCTATTTTGTTTTTTGACAGAATCATTATAATTGTTTCATGGCAGTAAGTTATTGAGATCATTATTTGCTTTTTAAATGGAATGTGTGACCACACCTGACATTTTGAAGAGTCAGGATCATATAAATATTCCCATCTCCTTGATTTGAAACAGTCTTTGAAGACCATCCATAAGGGAACATTTCCGTGTCTTACATTGGAAGGACTGAGGCTGAAGCTGAAGCTCCAATACTTTGGCCATCGGGAGCTAACTCACTGGAAAAGACCCTGATGCTGGGAAAGACTGAGGGCAGGAGGAAAAGGGGGCAACAGAGGATGGGATGGCTGGATGGCATCATTAATTCAATGGATATGAGTTTGAGCAAACTCTGGGAGATGGTGAAGGACAGGGAAGACTGGTGTGCTGCAGTCCATGGGGTCACAAAGAGAGGGACATGACTTAGTAAAAAACAACAACAACTCATCTGTTATTTTTAGGGGGCATTCATGACCTTTATATCCTGGGTACAGAGGGCAGTGGTTCAACTGGCGACACTGTGGGTTTTTTCACCCAGATCCTAACCTCAAACAATGACCCTAAAGATTCAGCATCCATAATCACAAGGGTTATGATGATTTCAAAATAATACTTATGGGAATAAAACTCCTATATCATCACACTCAATAAAAGAAAATAAACTATATAAATGAAAATAAAATAAACTAAATGAAATAATAAATAAAAATAAACTAAATAAAATAAACTCCTATATCATCACACTCAGTAAGAGAAAAATAACTAAAGAAAATCTTTCTCGATCATTCAGAAGTTTCTCCTGGCCGGTACAGTAGCTGGTTGCCAATGTACATCTGAGGAAGCCAGCAAGGAGGGAAGGAAGAGGAAAGGGAAGGGAGACAGGGAGGGAGAAAGGAAAGATGGACGGAAGGAAGTTCTTTGCTCACTCAGTATTCTCTAAAGATAGAATCCCCCAAAGCTAATGAATCGGAGGACTCCAGCAGTACCAGAGTTGCAATCTGGGCTTCCATCACTGAGATCTCTCTCCAGATTTAAAGCTCTCTTATTCTTCTTTCTGTTTTGTGTGATTGCCTACTGCAAATCCTGCTTACCTTCGTTTGGCTACATCAGACCCATGCCGAGAAGTTGAACCCCCTTCCCCGTCTCTCCCACCTTCCTACACGTGCTCACTGTGTGCTCGTTTTTGCATCAGGCTCTGTGCTGCGTCCTGGGGGTTGCAGATTAGGCATGACAGGCATAGTTACTGCCTTCAGGATTGCAGTAGATTCTGTTGTTTTGTCTACACAGCATCCTTCCCTCCTTTTAGGACCACCCTTCTCTCCACCCAGGGCCTGCCCCTCTGCTTCCCGCCATAGTGTGACCCTGTTCACATGGGTTAGTCCAAGCACTGGTGTCAGATTCCAGTCTCAGTGACTGGCACCTTCCCCTGTCATGTATGAACCAGGGCAAGGAAAAAGAAAGCTTTCCTTGGTGGCAGGAAGGTGAGATGTTAGTTTCAGGGGATGTTGGTGGCCAGGTATAAAAGGTAAGCTGTGCCAGAAAAGGGGGAGAGGAAGTCCCAACTTCGCTGAATTTCCTATTTCTCATGGTCTCAGAGGTCTGGATACACCCTTGGGTCTCCAAGAGTTTGCCTCCTCAGATCTTCCCATATTTATATAACCCATTCCTTATTTATATGAGCCTTTTAATAACTAACCCCTTTCCTCTACACAGGTTCTGCCATTGGTACCCAAAGACACCTGCCTATGTGAGACATATCCATCTTCCAACATCCTCAAGTTCTCTAACTAGAAAACTATGCTAATGGTATATGTCCCTCCTTGCATTAATGGAACCAGTAGAGATGAGTAAGATTAATAACACGACTACCATCAAATACAGGCTCCACCAAAACCCCAGAAACCATTATCGAAACAAATAAAAGTCAGACCCTCGTATTTCGAGTTGCTTTTACAGTACAGAACAATGGAGTTTTTGTAAAAGGGAACATGATCACATTTGGCTTCAAAGAAATCAGGGTTTCTGGAAGCAACACAGACTTAACTGCCTGAGGTCTTTCCTTCTTTCTCCCTTTCTTTCTTTCTGGCCTGCAGACTAATAGCTCATTACGGAGATGACTGTCTGAAAAAATAAAAGTTACCTAGACAGGCAGGTCACTACCCAGGAAGAGCTAATTATCTGCATAAATCCTATGGATCCCGGCCCTGGCTATCTTAACCATTTACTGTACTGGTCATTTGTCACCGCATCGCCTGTCTCAGTTGGGGAGGAAACTGCCCCATGGTGGTTTCCTCAAGTGAGGTTGAGACACAGGTCCTCTCTTTGCACAGTGAATCCCAGTGTCCCAGTGATAGTGTCCTGGTAAACAAACCCAACCAGGGTGCTAAGCTGCCACAGGTCTACAATTAATACAAATTAGCCACTGTGCAAATTGAGAGCATTTGCTGCTGGCCATGCAAATTAACTCATCCAATTGCTTCATTTAATGCAAAGAGGTGAGCTTCCCTGGTGGCTTAGGGGTAAAGAATCCGTCTGCCAATGCATGAGATGTGGGTTCGATCCCTGGGTTGGGAAGATCCCCCAGAGAAGGGTATGGCAATCCACGCCAATATTCTTGCCTGGAGAATTCCATGGACAGAGGAGCCTGGCAGGCTGCAGTTCATGGGGTTGCAAAGAGCTCGACACGACTGAAGCAACTGAGCATGCAACGGGTAGGAATTCATGTGCTACCATCCCTCAACCACTCTTAACTCAAATCCTGGGAGCATCTACCATTGCCAGATTCTCAAGTAGGGACTGACTTCAGGTACCATGTCATGGACACTTTCCTCCATCAAAACTATTTTCCTTTTAAACAAGGAAGTCCACAACTTTTTTATCCGTTCATCTGCCGATGGACACTTAGGTTATTTCCATGTCCTGGTGATTGTAAATAGTACTGTAATTAACATTAGGGCACACGTGTCTTTTTGAATCATGGTTTTCTTAACGTATACATTCCACAGTGGGGTGGGCTTGGGAGGGAGGTCCAAGAGAGAGGGGATATATGTATACATATACCTGATTCATTTTGTTGTACAGTAGAAACTTACACACCATTGTAAAGCAACTATAATCCAATGAAACATAAATTACTTAATTAAAAAGTCAGAAGTCCAATGGCTAAGGAAAGGTGCAACTGAACTGACATTGGTAACTACTTTCCCTTCCTGAACTAAGACTCAGTGTGCTGCAGCCAATGCTGGAGGTATTTCTACAACTTGCATGGTTACATCATCATCACCATCATCATCACTGTCATTAAAACAACATCAACAATAACAAAGCCAACATTTGTTTGCCAGTTGCTGTGATAAAATCTACAGATGTGATCACTAATGCTCACAAAAGCCCTAAGGGTTGTATACTAGAAGTATTCCCCTTTGGGGAAGGAGGAAACTGAGATTCAAAAGGAGTTAAGCAATTTCCCCAAGTTCACATGGTCATTAAGTGATGGATTGAGAGGGACAGGGTTGTCTGAGGGATGGTCCCAGAGGCTTTTTCTGGGTTGCTTGGCAACAAGCTAGCTAGTTCCCCTTCCTCCAATAGTAGAGACCACATGTGATGCCATCTTCTGAAATCATCCATCAACACTGTTCCCAGCACGCACTTCACCTGGACAGCTAGTTCCTGAGACATATGGATGCATCCTCTGCTTGCAAGGCTGATTTCACACTTACTGCAGGAGGCTAGATGATTGGCCACTCAAATATACCAGGTCCTACTTCCTGAAAGCTGTAAATGATGTGAAGGAAAAGATTCTTCGCAGATGTGACTAAATTAAGGATCTTGAAGATGTGTATAAGAGACAGGGGGTAAAGAATCCGTCTGCCAATGCATGAGATGTGGGTTCGATCCCTGGGTTGGGAAGATCCCCCAGAGAAGGGTATGGCAATCCACGCCAATATTCTTGCCTGGAGAATTCCATGGACAGAGGAGCCTGGCAGGCTGCAGTTCATGGGGTTGCAAAGAGCTCGACACGACTGAAGCAACTGAGCATGCAACGGGTAGGAATTCATGTGCTACCATCCCTCAACCACTCTTAACTCAAATCCTGGGAGCATCTACCATTGCCAGATTCTCAAGTAGGGACTGACTTCAGGTACCATGTCATGGACACTTTCCTCCATCAAAACTATTTTCCTTTTAAACAAGGAAGTCCACAACTTTTTTATCCGTTCATCTGCCGATGGACACTTAGGTTATTTCCATGTCCTGGTGATTGTAAATAGTACTGTAATTAACATTAGGGCACACGTGTCTTTTTGAATCATGGTTTTCTTAACGTATACATTCCACAGTGGGGTGGGCTTGGGAGGGAGGTCCAAGAGAGAGGGGATATATGTATACATATACCTGATTCATTTTGTTGTACAGTAGAAACTTACACACCATTGTAAAGCAACTATAATCCAATGAAACATAAATTACTTAATTAAAAAGTCAGAAGTCCAATGGCTAAGGAAAGGTGCAACTGAACTGACATTGGTAACTACTTTCCCTTCCTGAACTAAGACTCAGTGTGCTGCAGCCAATGCTGGAGGTATTTCTACAACTTGCATGGTTACATCATCATCACCATCATCATCACTGTCATTAAAACAACATCAACAATAACAAAGCCAACATTTGTTTGCCAGTTGCTGTGATAAAATCTATAGATGTGATCACTAATGCTCACAAAAGCCCTAAGGGTTGTATACTAGAAGTATTCCCCTTTGGGGAAGGAGGAAACTGAGATTCAAAAGGAGTTAAGCAATTTCCCCAAGTTCACATGGTCATTAAGTGATGGATTGAGAGGGACAGGGTTGTCTGAGGGATGGTCCCAGAGGCTTTTTCTGGGTTGCTTGGCAACAAGCTAGCTAGTTCCCCTTCCTCCAATAGTAGAGACCACATGTGATGCCATCTTCTGAAATCATCCATCAACACTGTTCCCAGCATGCACTTCACCTGGACAGCTAGTTCCTGAGACATATGGATGCATCCTCTGCTTGCAAGGCTGATTTCACACTTACTGCAGGAGGCTAGATGATTGGCCACTCAAATATACCAGGTCCTACTTCCTGAAAGCTGTAAATGATGTGAAGGAAAAGATTCTTCGCAGATGTGACTAAATTAAGGATCTTGAGATGAGAGATGAATCTGAATTATCTGAACAGCCCTACATCCAAGCTCAAGTGTCCTTCTAAAGGAGGGGCAGAGACACACACAGAGGAGAAGACCATGTGCCTACAGAGACAGAGTCTGGAGACATGTGGCCACCTGTCTGGGGCTGCAGGAAGTCTCTCGAAGCTAGAAAAGGCAAGAACACAATCTCCCCTAGACCCTCTGGAAGAGAGTGATTTCAGCTCCTTGACATTAATTCATACACTTTGGCCCACCAGGCTGTGAGAGAACAAATTTCTTTTGTTTAAAGTTGCCAAGTTTGGGACATCCCTGGTGGTCCAGAGGTTATGATTTCACCTTGCAATGCAGGGGCTGCAGATTCCATCATTGGTCAGTAACCAAATATTCCACATGCCTTCTGGCCAAAACAACAACACAAAGAACAGAAGTGATATTATAACAAATTCAGTTTTGCACACTAAGTCACTTCAGTCATGTCCGATTCTCTGTGTGACCCCATGGACTGTATCCTGCCAAGCCCTTTGTCCATGGGATTCTCCAAGCAAGAATACCAGAGTGGGTTGCCATGCCCTCCTCCAGGGGATCTTCCTGACCAGGGATTGAACCCACATCTCTTACATCTCCAGCACTGGGAACCGGGTGCTGCAACTGCCACTTAGGAAGTCCAACAAATTCAGTAAAGACTTAAAAAATAGTCCACATAAAAAAATTATTTTAAATAATGTCACTAAGTTTATGATAATCATTGATAGCAGTTACAGGACAGTAATACACTCACCCTGCCTCTCCTCGAAAACAAAACCAAAAAATCAGAAAGCAAAAGAGAGTAGTGAGGTCTCTCTCATGGAGCACAAGATACCTACATCCTTCCATGCCTGGTCCATGATGCTTCCTCAGAGGAAGCCCAGGGGATGAAGGGTGGGGTGTATTGGTGAGGTGTAGCCTGCTGGCCCTTTGGTCTTTAAAGTCTAGTCATGCCCTCAGTTTGCCACAGCCTTGTGCCTGACCTTGGATCTAGGATTCTGCTCATGTTTTCCTGACCCCAGGGCTCTGTTCTTGCCTTGGCAATAAATAGGAGGATTGTTGAGAGGAGTTATGCAAAGATAATTAAGACAAGATCTCTGGAGTGAAAGCTCTCACAATCTGAAAGAGGGGATAGACATTTAAATAAAACCATTTCATATGCTAATAGATGGGGAAAAAACAGCTTAGAAAACTAATTTGTTATACTGATAGATTTTTAAAATTAAGTTTCCTATTTTGAGGTCATTGTAAATTCATATGTAGTTGTAAGAAAGAATACAGAGAGAGATCACGTACTTCTAACCTAACTGCCCCAATGGTAACATCTTGCAAACCTGTAGATGATGTCACAGCCAGGAGAGTGATGTTGAAACAGTCAAGACACAGTCCATCAATTCAAGTATTTCTTGCACTGCCCTTTTATAACCATACCTACCAACTCTACTGGGATATCCTATGGACAGACAAGCCTGGAGGGCTACAGTCCATGAGGTTGCAAAAGAGTCAGACACAACTGACTTAGTGACTGCAACTGCTGCTAAGTCGCTTCAGTCATGTCCGACTCTGTGTGGCAGCCCACCAGGCTCCCCAGTCCCTGGGATTCTCCAGGCAAGAACACTGGAGTGGGTTGCCATTTCCTTCTCCACTAAACAGCAACAAAACACCAACTCTGCACCTTACTCCTGACTTCTGCAACTACTCTTCTGTTCTCCATTTCCATACTGTCATCATTTCAAGAATGCTCACATGTATGTAACCTCCCAGGACTGGCTTTTTTTTTTTTTTCACTCAATATAATTCCTCAGAGTTTCAGTAAAGTTGTTGCATGCGTCAATAATATGTTTCTTTTCATTGCTGAATAGTATTCCATGGTGGGGACATACCATGGTTTATTCACCAGCAATGTATGAGGGATCCTTTCCAACACTTGGTATTGTCACTATTTATTTATTTGCCAATAGATGATTTTTATCTTGTATCCGAATGAGGGAAGGTGGAAATGATGCAAAATTGTGAATCAGGGATAAACTCATAGAAAACATGGAAAAAAGAATATGGATTAGTTGAGGCCAGTAAGGGTGCCTCAACAAAGGAGAGAATTTCAGCTGGGTGGGCATTGATCTGGTATTGCTTATTCTTGCAACGTCTCCCATTTCTTCTTTCTCACTCAGTATATCTGGCCTTGTTTCAGGTTCTCTACTCAAACTCATTCTTTACAGCCAGCTCTTTGCATTCTGTTATTTATTAGCTTACTCATCAACTCTTCAGAGAAGCCCTCCAAGACCACCCTATCTCAGTAGATTTTTCTTCCACCTACTCCCATCATTATCTCTTTTGTGGGATGCCCTATTTGATCCTTTCATCATGCCTGTCCCCATTTGTAAGTATGTAATAATTTATTTACTTTTTAAAAGGTCAAACCTAAGAACAGGCTTCATTCCCAAGGGACCATCAGAATCCAACTCAGTCCCTGACTTCTAAAAGACCTCAACAAACAACTGTTGAATGAGTGATTGAGTGACGGGGAGACAGGCACCCCAAATTGAGGAACTTAGCATTTCACTTTACAATTCAAGAGACTAAATGTGTAAAGGGTTCTTTTCTGTTAGCCCAGTTTAGAAGATGTGTATGTATGCAGAGGTAGAAGGTGGATTTCTCTGTTCATTTGAGAGTTTAAAAAGTCACTTCTCTTCTGTTCACCTACTAAAATCCATATCTTTAATAAAGATAAAGCCCAAGGTTCCTAAAACCTGATTCAACTTCCTATTCTAGTGGGGAAATGAGTAACTATAATACAAAGTAGAGAGAATTTGGCTTCCCAGGTAGCACTAGTGGTAAAGAACCAGCCTGCCAATGCAGGAAACATAAGAGATGTGGGTTTGGACCCTGAGTTGGGAAGATCCCTTGGAGTAGGAAGTGGCAACCCACTCCAGTATTCTTGCCTGGAAAATTTCATGAACAGAAGAGCCTGGTGGGCTACAGTCCATGGGGTCACAAAGAGTCGGACAGAACTGAAGAGACTTAGTAGCTACACGTGCACATTAAGAATCGAGACACAAGACAGGAGGACTAAAAGCAAAGAACCATGGTCAGAGAAGAGAGACAGTGAAGCCTTCCAGTGCTAGAAACAGGGGTGGCTTCTTGGAGGAGGTAGCATTTGAACTGGATTTGAAGAACTCATGGGATTTCGACATTTAGTCATGGCAAAGCAGCATTTCAGTTCTATATAAAGCATTCTGATACATTTTTCTTCTTTTGTCAGAATCTATTTCTTCTTAAAAATGAATCTAATTCCTGTCAACGAGCAGTGTATGGCAGGAGCTGACTTTAGGTACAACAGAAATGAATTCTTCAATACCAAACCTCAGTACTATCAACACATGTCTCTGATACTTGGACATTTTTTCCCCCTATACATTTAGGAATTTTCAGTAAGTTTTTGGGTTCCTTTGTTTCATCCTCTAGGGATAGTTATATCTGAANGGCAGGAGCTGACTTTAGGTACAACAGAAATGAATTCTTCAATACCAAACCTCAGTACTATCAACACATGTCTCTGATACTTGGACATTTTTTCCCCCTATACATTTAGGAATTTTCAGTAAGTTTTGGGGTTCCTTTGTTTCATCCTCTAGGGATAGTTATATCTGAACCAGACAAGAAGAATCTGCAGAGGGTCCCATTAACACCCGAAGACAGCTGTTTAATTTTCTTTAAGTCTACAGGTTCAGGAGGGCACAAGCATAAGCAAGGTGGGTACTGCCTACATGTGGTTTGAGAGCAGGGCAGTCAAGATGCCTAAAATGTGTGCACAGGGCAAGGTGGCATTAGCCAGGGTAGGCTACGCTTTGGCCTTTCCTTGCCATTCTCTTGTTATCTGTTCCTCTCCACATGCAAGGGAATGAGACTGTGAATTCAGGTCATTGTCTCTGACAAGGATCTCTGACCTTCTTTCTCTGAGTCTAGAACTTGCTGTTTAAATGCTGGCTATTGCGTTTCTGCCACTTTGCAATGATATTTAGGTTATCACATGCAACTCCACACTTCTATCTATTAACTGATCTTTCTACTACCTATTTACCATCCTTTCTATTTATCTCTCTCTTGGGCTTCCCTGATAGCTCAGTTGGTTAAGAATCCTCCTGCAATGCAGGAGACCCCAGTTCAATTCTTGGGTCAGGAAGATCCACTGGAGAAGGGATAGGCTACCCACTCCAGTGTTCTTGGACTTGCCCTGTGGATCAGCTGGTAAAGAATCTGTCTGCAATGCGGGAGACCTGGGTTCGATTCCTGGGTTGGGAAGATCCCCTTGGAGAAGGGAAAGGCTACCCACTCCAGTATTCTGGCCTGGAGAATTCCATGGACTGTATAGTCTATGAGGTTGCAAAAAGTCAGACACAACTGAGCAACTTTCACTTTCTTTCTCTCTCAGCTATCTATTTAACTAGATGTGACCAACAGTGCTGAAAATAGCAGATACTGCCTTCAACCTAGAAATGGCTATCTGTTGTCTGCTGGCCATGTGTAGTCAACAAATGCATGGGTCTTTTTTTTTTTTTTGATGGACATAAAAAGTGTTTTTATATAGTTTGTATTAATGGCCCGACATTTTTTAAAAAGAAATGGGAGGGGTGGTCCTAAGATGGCGAAAGAATAGGATAGGGAGACCACTTTCTCCCCCAATAAATTCATCAAAAGAACATTTGAATGCTAAGAACATTTGCTAAGCAAATTCCACAAAACAACTTCTGAATGCTGGCAGAGGACATCAGGCACCCAGAAAGGCAGCCCATTGTCTTTGAAAAGAGACAGGAAAAAAATATAAAAGATAAAACGAGAGACAAAAGAGGTAGGGATGGAGATTTGTCCTAGGAAGGAAGTCTTAAAAAAGAGAGAAGTTTCCAAACACCAGGAAACACTCTCACTGGCCAATCTGTGGTGAGCCTTGGAACCTCAGAGGGCAACATAACTGGGAGGAAAACTAAATAAATAATTAAAACCCACAGATTATGTGCCTAAAGGCAACTCCCAGGGGAGAAGCAGCGCAGATGCTTACATCCACCACTAAGTGGGCACTGGACAGGGAGGTGCAGGCTGCATTGCTTAGGGCAAGGACCGGGCCTGAATCCCCTGAGGGTAATGTGAGGGAACTAACTAGACATAGCAACCCAGACTGTGGGATAGCTGTCCTGAGAAAAGCCCTAACCTAAAACACCGCCAGCCCCACTCACAGAACAAAGGACTGAGCAGAGCTAGCTGGCTGCTGACTGGCCCAGCCTCGACTGAAGACAGGCAGGTGGGAGCAGCCAGAGCCAGAAGAGGGCAATCGTGGCCCCAGAGAGGTATCATTTACCAAACTGCAAGCAGACTTCGTTGCTAACCAAGACTCCTTGGGATTCTGGACAGTCGACATCTGCCAGGAGGGTCACAGCCAGAGATCAGCTCCCCAGAAGAGACACTCGGCACACCTGAGAAGGTGCGCCAGTTGTACACCCAGAAAACCGAGAAGCTGGGATGGGGGAGGCAATAACTCAGCGACCACGCTCACCAAGCACCTGGTCACCTGAGCTGCCTGGACAGGGGAAGGGCACAAAACGCAGGCCCATTCAACTCTGCGCCTTTGTGGAATACCTGAGAACTGAACCTGGATGGCTTAGACCTGGGAAGTGCACTCAAACCAGGGCCCACCTCAGACAGTTCCTGGCAGAGCAACCTAGAGCCTGAGCAGTGTAGACTGGGAAAGCACACACACTGCAAGCGGGGGCAAACCCAGTGTGGCCAAGACATTGGGAGCACTCACCACAGATGCCAGCGATATTTGTTTGCAGTGTTGCTCCCTCCCCACAGCATGACTAAACAAGCGAGCCTAAAAAAATGACCACCACAGCCCCCTTGTGTCAGGGCAGAAATTAGACACTGAAGAGACAAGCAAACAGAAGAAGCTAAAATAAACAGAAGGAACTACTTTGGAAGTGACAGGTGCAACAGATTAAAATCCTGCAGTTAGCACCGACTACATAGGAAGGGGCCTANACTGGAGCCTATTATACAGAGTGAAGTAAGCCAGAAAGAAAAACACCAATACAGTGTACTAACGCATATATATGGAATTTAGAAAGATAGTAATGATAACCCTGTATGTGAGACAGCAAAAGAGACACAGATGTATAGAAGAGTCTTCTGGACTCTGTGAGAGAGGGCGAGGGTAGGATGATTTGGGAGAATGGCATTGAAACATGTATATTATCATATGTGAAATGGATCACCAGTCCAGATTCGATGCATGACACAGGATGCTCGAGTCTGGTGCACTGGGAAGACCCAGAGGGATGGGATGGGGAGGGAGGAGGAAGTGGGGTTCAGGATGGGGAACACATGTACGACCATGGTGGATTCATGTCAATGTATGACAAAACCAATACAATATTGTAAAGTAGTTAGCCTCCAATTTTTTTTAATTTTTAATTAAAAAAAAATTTTTTAAAAACAAGTGACCACAAAAAAAAAAAAAGGAAATTTCAAGTATACAATAATGCAGGCACCTCCAGTCAAATGAGAAGGTGTGGACACACAATATGGACTCTTCTAGGTGGTCACAAACAACTGCAATGTGGGGTCCCTCTGTTGAATGGCCATGGGCTCCCCAGGTTGCCACAGTGTCAGTCGCTGGTTGTATCACTTCATTTGGAGGCTACCATCAACCACAGTTTGCTTGGCATTACAAAGTCCTGGGGGAGTAACTTGCTCTCTTCATTCTTATCTTTATACAGTGATATTGTGAAGTCTTGTGAATTACTGCAGCAATACATGATTGCTTTAAAACAAAGAATATAGACGCATTAGCATTCACAGTTGTACAAATGCTCTAATAATGACTGCAGCTGTCTAATGACCTCAGTCTCCTGAGGTTAGGTTGGGGTTGACGGGATTATACGAATTGGTTCTGAATGCCACTTCTATTCATGACCTTTGCCATCGATTTTACAGCTCCCCCTGAAAGTGAAGTCTCTCAGTTGTGTCCGACTCTTTGCGATCCCATGGACTATAGCCTACCAGGTTCCTCTGTCCATAGGATTTTCCAGGCAATAATACTGGAGTGGATTGCCATTTCCTTCTCCCGGGGATTTTCCCAACCCAGGGATCGAAACCGGGTCTTCCNAGTCGCTCAGTTGTGTCCGACTCTGCAATCCCATGGACTGTAGCCTACCAGGTTCCTCTGTCCATAGGATTTTCCAGGCAATAATACTGGAGTGGATTGCCATTTCCTTCTCCCGGGGATTTTCCCAACCCAGGGATCGAAACCGGGTCTTCCATGTTGTAGATGGATGCTTTACCATCTGAGC
Organism: Neotragus moschatus; assembly: GCA_006410615.1. Taxonomy (NCBI): domain Eukaryota; kingdom Metazoa; phylum Chordata; class Mammalia; order Artiodactyla; family Bovidae; genus Neotragus; species Neotragus moschatus. Next base: position 1,481,892 of record SJYA01002943.1, on the reverse strand, counting down.
CACTAGGGAAGCCCCCTAGAGCTTAGACTTTGGTATCAGCCACATGATCTGTGTTGGGTATAAAAATGCATACCACAGTGAGAGGGTTCCAGCTCATCCTCCTGCCCTGCCTGCTGTCAACAAGATGGTGAAGGAGCACAAGGCAGCCCTTCCAGAAGACCACTGCCCCAGGTCTCGGCTCCAGAAGAAGCATGCTAGAGCTGACGCCAGTGCCCCTCTCCCTGCCACCTGTAGTGAAGTGCTGGGTTGGGCTGGACCCACCTTGTGAAGTAGAGGTGCCCAGCTAATCCCTTGCAGAAGTAGCCCACTCTCAGCCGACTCAGAGGGGCACATGTTAACGTACATGTTAATTGCATGTCATGAAATATGATGCAGCCTTGAAGTGGAAGGTTAGTCACCGATGGTAAGTCGTGTCTGACTCTCTGACTCTCTGCGACCCCATGGACTGTAGCCTGCCGGGCTCCTCTGTCCATGGGATTCTCCTGACAAGAACACTGGAGTGGGTTGTCCTGCCCTCCTCCAGGGGATCGTCCCAACCCAGGGATCAAACCTGTGTCTCCTGCATTGCAAGCAGGTTCTTTACCATCCCAGCCGCCAGGGAAGCCCTTAGGTCACAGAAACCATGCCCCTGCAGTTGGAGGTTTGGGTTGTCACATTCCCCAGCTGCGAGACAGGTATAACTAAACCATCTGTGAGCGGGGCTCTCTGAGGAAGGACAAAGTTCTAAGCTCACAGGAGAGACACTTCATTTCCCAAGAGAGGCAGAAATGAACCTAGTTTACAGCTCTGTGATTTGAGACCTTCCTTCTTCTTTTCCACATGCACCAAGTCTGCAGAAACAAGGAAATTGTCTTGCTCCACAGACATGGCAAAACTGCATCTCTCGGAAGTGTTAGCCATCGCCTCTTTTCCTTTTTTTTCCAGGGATAATTTAGAGACAGCCTTTCCTTCTGCAATTTTCTTCCAGGCTTTACCAGAACTTATGAGCGTGCCTTACAAGACCACACAGGCTTATTAAAGCAGCTGCTTACAAATGAATAAATAAAAAATAAGGAAGTGGCCATCTCCTATCAAAGACAAATGACCTAATTTTGTTAGCGGGATCATGTTGTAAGGTCAGCTTTATTTTCCTGGAGCCCAGAGAGCATTACCATTCATGAAATTTTATTGGTTATTTGATGTCTGCAGATGCTCAACTCTTTCCCCAATACATGATTCATAGGGGCCAAAGTCTCTGAGCGTTTCCACATCAGAGTTCTGATCTTACATCTCGGAAGCTCTCCAAACAGCTCCCCAGTTTCTTCCCCCACCTGGTGTGTCACAGGTTTTATATCCCAGTTGCTGGGGGTTTATTTTTCTCCCTCTCTCATTACAACCCAGCTGTCATCTGGTGGAACACAATGCTGTCTCTCGTTTCCCTTGTCCATGGATAGTTGTTGAGGAAGTCTGGGTTTCAGGCAACACAACTTGCTGTTTAGGAGTCATCTTTACTTGGTTAGCTGGGTCAAGACCTACAGGGCATCCACTTTTCCTAAAGACACAACACTGGAGCTCAATGAGACTGCTCATCTAATAAGGAATAAAGGTGTCACAGAAACTAAAAAAAAAAAAAAAAAGCACATTTCATTTCTCCTCTCCATTCTTCAATTCAAGAGAGATGTATTGGACTTCCCCAGTGGTCCAGTGGTTAAGAATCCACCTGCCAAAAAAAAAAAAAAAATCCAGCTGCCAAGGCAGGGAACATGGGTTTTATCCCTGGTCCAGGAGGATCCCAGATGCCAAGGGGCAACTAAGCCCTGTGTGCCATAACTACTAAGCCCACTTGGACCTGAAGTCTAGGCTTTGCAACAAGAGAAGTCACTGCAGTGAGTCACCCCCACTTACCCCAACTAGAGGAAGCCCACTTGCAGCAGCAAAGACCCAGTGCAGCCAAAAATAAATAAGTAATTAAATTTTTAAAAAAGAAAGAAAGATGTACCAAGGGTCCACTATGTATAAGGCACTGGACCAGGCAACGTAAGCATGAAAAATATAGAACTTCACCTTGACGGAGCTTGCATTGCAGTGGCAGAGCCAGATGAGTAATACGGATGGGCACAGATTCCACGTGGTGATGTGGGTTCTGTGGGAGGCAAACAGCCTGACCTCTGTGATAGGGCACATCTCCTGTTGATGGTCTCTGAGAAGGTGACACTGAAGCTGAGATATAAGAATGAGAAGGAGCATCCATGCGGAACTGGGACTGAGGTTATCCCAGCACTGATGGAGAACATAGAGTCTCTGAAACACGACAGACCCCTCTTTGTCAGAAGAGCTGATGAAAGGCCAGTGTGGACAGGGACTGAAAGCACAGGAGGGTGTACAGGGGGCTGTGCTGGAGATGCAGCAACTGCCAAGGATAAATGTCATCCTTGACATTTTCTCCAATTGCACCTGGAAAGCACTGAAGGGTTGTAAGCCAAAGAGTAACCCAATGATTAAGAAGATTCCTCCAGGGACTTCCCTGGTTATCCACTGGTTAAGACTCCAAGCCCTCAGTACAGGGTTCCAGGGTTTGATCCCTAGACAGGGAACAAAAATCCTACATGCTACATGGTGCTGCCAAAATAAGAAAATATTCCTCCAGAATCCATGGGGAGAGTAGGTTTAGGGGCAACAGAATAGGTAGAGAAAGCAGTTAATAGGCCACTGCAGCCATTCAGGAATGAGGTGATGATGGCTTAGATGATGACAGAGAGAGAGGAAGGAGAGAACAAGTAAAAAGTTAATACATCACTGATAAAGAGCTCTGCCAAAAATGGTGCATTTTTTGATGGTGAATAGGCTACCCACTTGGGCTTCCTGGTGGTTCAGATGGTAAAGAATTCACTTGCAATGCAGGAGACCTGAGTTCAATCCCTGGATTGGGAAGATCCCCTGGAGAAGAGAAAGTCTACCCACTCCAGTATTCTTGCCTGAGAATCCCATGGACAGAGGAGCCTGGTGGGGGCTACAGTCCAAGGGGTCACAAAGAGTCAGACACGACTGAGTGGCTAAGCACAAGAATCATGGTCCAAGCAATCCCTGTGATTTGAATGAGATGGATGAAAACTTGGGTGATTTTCTTCCTTATTCTTAGACACTGGGGATACATCTAGGGGTTATGAAAGCATTGAGGAAACAAGCAGTTCAGGAGTGCTTTATCCTGAGGTTCAAATCCTATTTCTGTTATTGATTACTCACAGAGCAGAAAAGTCAAGGAGACAGTCCCAAATCCACTAATTTGTCTCTCTGCAAAGAGAAGCCACCAGGAAAGCACAGTTATCTGAAAGCAGTAAAGCCACTCTAAGATTAGAATTTTTTTTTTTCTTCCTGAGACTTGTGTTTTTCTAACCACTGATTCCCCCATGAAAGCAACCATAACCACCATGCTAGACCCCATTCTTGGTGAAACGGATACTTCTGTCAAACTCGGCAAAAGGTTCTCAAGGGGAAGGAGAAGGATTTGTCACCNAGGAAAGCACAGTTATCTGAAAGCAGTAAAGCCACTCTAAGATTAGAATTTTTTTTTTTTCTTTCTGAGACTTGTGTTTTTCTAACCACTGATTCCCCCATGAAAGCAACCATAACCACCGTGCTAGACCCCATCCTTGGTGAAACGGATACTTCTGTCAAACTCGGCAAAAGGTTCTCAAGGGGAAGGAGAAGGATTTGTCACCCATTGTTGAAACCCAAGAGGTATTCACTCTTACAGAATATTTTACTTGGAAAATCATTTCCTTAAAATATGTTTTCAGACCAAAAAAAAAAAAAGCAAATACCCAGAAACAACCTGAATACCCATCAGCAGGAAGGAGACTGGTTAAATGATATGGCCATACACTGATACACCGGAATGCTGCAGAGCCATGGGAAAGTAGATGGATTCATATACACCCACTTTGCAGGACAGAAATGTATAATCTAATTTTTTTTCCAAACACACACACACAGGAATATATGTAGAATTAGGTCGGCAGAGTTGCCCTAAGTAGTGAACAATCTCCAGGTGGTTGAATTAAGGAGGAAGTGTTTTTTCTCTATGTAAGCAGGAAGTATTTGTGTTTGCAAAGGTAGACATGAGTTGCTTCTCCAATTAGGAAAAAATAAAAGAATGATATATGCTTTTATTTATTTAAAGAAAAAAGACAGGCTACTGAAACTATACCATGTCTTACATATTTCCTTACTGAAGTTATTCAAATGACTAGCATCCAGATGTATTTTTCATGCTAAAAACCTGTTCTTGAGCTATATTCGAATGAAGAGAGTGAAGTTCATCGGCTTCAACAGAGAATATAGAAACTGCAGGTGTAGGTGGGCTGCTGTCCACTTTCAGGAAGGTTCAGTCCCTGAGGCTTCTCCATTGTTTTCCCCAGAGGGTTTTGGCACTCCTTACTACTCAAGAGTCAGCAGCAACAGAAAGCATTTCTGAGAGTTTCGAGAGCAAAATCAGCTCCAGAATTGTGGGTGGACAGCTTGCAGGAGAGAACCCCTATGGTAAGACCTATCTCATTGGCCTGAGGTCAGAGTCTCTGAAAATCATCCAGAACTATAGAATTACTGACTCTCCATTCCCAAGCACACTCCGAGGCTTTTACCTTCAAGCAAACACGAGGAAAATAAAAATGGAAAACAAGGTGTCAATTAACTTCGTGGTTGCTTTTTGGCTTTTTTGGTGTAATTAGGATATTTCAAGTGGATCCATGTCTAACATGGTTGAAAGAAAGATATCTTTCAGTTTCTGAAAACATGAGCTTGCAAACTAAACCTCAAGTCTTCCTTTCATCTCACAAGGAATTGTCAATAGAACTCCTGTATTATGGTCACAATGGTATAATTATAATGTTATAATTAAACACTATAATGATGATCATATTAATTCTCTGCTAAAGAAGGCAGCTATTATGCTCAATATTTGATGAAGGCATGGCAGAATGAATGAGAATCCATAAATGCAGGAACCAGGGAGGGAATGCATGAAAAAATCAATCAGTCAATCAATGTCGGAGATGGCTCAATTTCTCCTCACACCCTAAAGTTGGCTTCTTATTTTTAGGATTTAGTTCCAATATAGTTCAGAGGACTAATACATTGACAATGCTTCATTTTAAAGAAATAAAGATTTCCTTTTCTTCTAGCATTTCCAGTGGTTAGTGGTACTTTTATGCACCTTAACTAACAAAATGGTGTTTGATAATTATCATGAAAGGTAAACTCACCAAGGAGGAAACAGGTTATTTTAATAGTATCGATAAAAGTTTTACTATTTGAATTTGTGGTAGGTTCATGGGTTTTAGTTTGACTATGTTTCCCAGTATCCATATTTCTTAGAGGTATTTTTAAAAATTTATTTCAACCAAATATTAAGCAATTTTAAAAAGAAAAAAAAAAAGACAGCAAGAGGACCATGTATTGAAGCAAATATATGCTATATAAAGCTGAGGCCTAGAAATCTAGCAACTTGAGATGAGAGAAAGAAAACACCCGGAATATCCAGTACAATGCCTACATAGATTGAGATAACCATGAACTCTTTAAACCCAAATGTTTCAACAGCTTAATTTTCTCTTCGATAGTTTGCATTATACAAGAAGAAATGTGTGCTTTCTAATATCCCAGTGAATAGCCGCTTAATTAAAAAGAAGAGAGTATGCAAAAAACACAGGCTGTGTGTCTCACAGCTAATTGAAATAGCTACAGAGGCCCCCAAAAAGACAAGTTCAATATTGTGGAAATATCAGCAGGTCTGGCATTTCAGTGTTCTCAGATACCCTCCTTGTCTGTCTGATTAAAATTTCACTTGGCCTTTCTGTCCATAATAAAAGAAACCTATTTGTGCCCAGAGCTGTTCGGCAGACAGCAGACGCATGTTAAATTTCAGGGCGTTTATTGAGTCTGTGGATGGTTGAGCAGCATTGCTGCTGAGAACACTTCATCAGGCTTTGTGGTGGGACCAAGGCAGTGGGGCTGATGGTGGTGTGTGGGGTAATCATTTTCAGACAGAGGCAGCTGTGTTGGAAATGATAGATACACCTCCCCCTTTATTCCTCAAAAAATAGCGTGCTCTATCTTACACGGTCTTCAATAATGAACACTTTATGGGCAGGTGGCTCCTCGGGGCAATTTTCAGAGTTAGATAGGAGCAGCTGGGAAAATTGAGCACTGAGCCTTCTGGTATACCCTGTCAAGGTATGTCCACGTGTGTGTCTCTAATTGAGAGCAACTGAAGGGGCAAAGCAAACAGATTGCTACTACTACTACCAACAATGATAATAGGATTGTAATCATGATATCTCCTTTAAGTATTAGCCTTTAAAGATAACACACTGCTATATTTAAAATGGACAGCCAACAAGAGCCTACTGTATAGTACATGGAACTCTGTTCAATGTTACATGGCAGCCTAGATGGGAGGGATGTTTGGGGGATACATGGATATGTATGGCTGAGTCCCTTTGCTGTTCATCTGAAACTACCACAACATTGTTAACTGGCTACACCCCAATACAAAATAAAAATGTTAAAAAAGAGATAATTAATATTTAGTGAGATTGTGCAATGCCAAGTTCACTGATCTGCATAGTATTTAATTAAAACTATTATTCTTCCCAATTTTCTATGAGGCAAGTGAGGCTTAGAGAGATTGAATGACTTATCCAAGATTATACAAATTGCCCCCAGTAAAAGCTCTGACCCAGGCAGTCTGGGTCCAGGATTTAAATTCTGAAGCCTTTTGATACTGCCTCCTAAGGCGTGCTGCAGTCCATGTGGTCACAATGAGTCGGATATGACTGAGCAACTGAATTGAACTGAAGACATGGTTATTTTGGCCCACATGCCTACTGTTCCCTCATATCTAGTTCTCCTAACATCCCTGGTCATTTAAAAGATAGCANCTTTTGATACTGCCTCCTAAGGCGTGCTGCAGTCCATGTGGTCACAATGAGTCGGATATGACTGAGCAACTGAATTGAACTGAAGACATGGTTATTTTGGCCCACATGCCTACTGTTCCCTCATATCTAGTTCTCCTAACATCCCTGGTCATTTAAAAGATAGCACGGGGGTGAAGCAGGGCGACTGATTCTGGCAAGGAGGCTATGCATGATGTCCCCTCCATTGCAGACAATCTGAGAGCCGCCCACTGACACGCTCTTCCATGCAGATTCACCTTGGGTGACGCAGCTACAGAAGCAGCCTGCATCTTGACACACATCATGGAAGAGACCTGCACCACATCTGTGTGAGCTCAGGATACACTCGAAAGTGTCAGAACATTGAAATGGATGGCTTGTAAGTTACCTAGTGCAGGCTAGTCTTATTGTATTGTTATTTCCATGCAGAAAATGAACTTTCCCAAAGAACTTAAAATTAAATAGTTGGCAAGCTACACAATTCTCATCTTAGCACTGCTTTGGCAGAGGCTAAACCATTTATGTCCAGAGAAGGCAATGGCACCCCACTCCAGTACTCTTGCCTGGAAAATCCCATGGACAGAGGAGCCTGGTAAGCTGTAGTCCATGGGGTTGCTAAGAGTTGGACATGACTGAGCGACTTCACTTTCACTTTTCACTTTCATGCATTGGAGAAGAAAATGGCAACCCACTCTGGTGTTCTTGCCTGGAGAATCCCAGGGACAGGGGAGTCTATGGGGTTGCACAGAATCGGACACGACTGAAGTGACTTAGCAGCAGCAGCAAACCATATATGTCACCTACAACTCATCCTTCTCTGAGTCTTGCTTACTCTAAAAAGAGGAGAAGTGCCCATCTGTGACTAGCTAGATGGGTCCGCTAGCCATCCACCTAGCCACACTTCCATTCTTTTGCTTTTATGGAGGGTTTCACGTATGGCAGGCTCTCTGCTCAGCAATGGGAATTCAACCACAAAGGCAGGGCAGAGATGCAGCCTCTGCCTTCAACACACTCTCAGTCTAATGACAGGGAGAGTGCAATAGCAGTAAGTGCACTGCAGAGGGGAAGCACAAGATTTTCACTTGCTTTTTTCTTTTTTTTAATCTGTAATTTCTAAGTGTTCTTCAATGAACTGGGGTTATATTTTAATAAGAAAACAAAGAACCCTATTACGGTAATAGACAAGCTATCACAGAAGGCTACACAGCATAAACTGAAACCCAAGAAAGAAATAATCTGTTACATCTGNCTTTTTTTTTTTTTTTTTTAATCTGTAATTTCTAAGTGTTCTTCAATGAACTGGGGTTATATTTTAATAAGAAAACAAAGAACCCTATTACGGTAATAGACAAGCTATCACAGAAGGCTACACAGCATAAACTGAAACCCAAGAAAGAAATAATCTGTTACATCTGTACAAGGGTGAGAGGAAGACTGGATGAGACATGCCTTCAGCCATATCCTGAAAGATGATCTGATTTCCCCAGAAACAAAAGGTTCCTGTTTTGAGGTGCCATTCTAAATCACACAGAAGGAAGATCTGAAGTGTTGTGGAAGTCAAGATATCTCTGAAAGGAGTGCAGCAGAGTCCTCAAACAAACCATGAATTTGCTGGGAGATGTGACAAAACAAGGTGAAAACGCTATGGGGTTTCTGGTTGCCTCTGTTACTGTGTATTTCAGTTCCTGACTTCAAACGCTGCTTTCTTTCTGCAGTTTAATTCAGCTGCAGAGGAGAAATCTTTAACTACATCACTGGTTGCAAAACAGATTCTAAAGAGTGGACGGGAAGGCAGAATGGTGGGGTAACTTCTTGCTTTCCAGAATTCATGAGGAAAAATTGCCTAGCGTACTCAGTAACATATTACCACATTAATAAAGTAGTAAAGCCATTAAATATTGTACATTGTATAATAGCAACTCCCAGTGCATGCTTAGTTGTGTCCAACTCTTTGCAACCCCATGGACTGTAGCCTGCCAGGCACTTCTGTCCATGGAATTTTCCAGGCAAGAATACTGGGCTGGGCAAAGGCATCGCACATTTCTAAGGAAGTTGTTCAGTGGCAAAGCTTGGCTGGCTGCTCATGAGCAGGTTTATTTTTCCCCAAGGGACAAAGACTGCATTTCCCATCTTCCCTGGCAGCCAGGTGTGGTCATGTGACCGTTTTGAGCCAATGGAAGTGAGTGAGGGTGCTGCTCTGTTTTCATGTTAGGCTTGGCCCATTTGATCTTCCCTCTCCTTGGCAACCATCATGGCAGAGCCACAAAGGGGAAGAGCTTGGGTCCCTGCATTGCTTCCTGGAGGACCACTGTCCACCCATCAGGAACACCCATTTTGACCTGGTGGGTAAGAAGATGTAAACTTGAATGGTATAAAGCCACTGAGACTTGGAACTTTGTTACTAAAATGGGTTATCACTTGAATACTAGTACCACTTCATTTCTTGTCCTGATTATGCAGGATAATTGACAGAGGAGTCAATGCCTGCATTCACGTTTTCTTTGGAGGCTGAAACTCAGAAAAGAAAGAAATGGATCATCACAGATGATTGTGTTTGTGGAAGTTGGCCCATCGTCCTTGCTGATGGAGTCATCTCTACATGAGACGTTGGGCTTTTGAAGTCAGTCAACCCAGGGGAAATTTGGCGTCCAGGTGGACAAAACCACAACGACAAGAAAAAAAAAAAAATCTGTAAGAATGACTCTGGGACTCAGAGACATCTAAGCGACATGCAACTGTATCTTGCCAGTAGTTTCAGATCAAAGAAAGAAGACGTCTGACTTTAGAAATTGTTTAGAACAATCAAGTGTTCCCCTTGCCAAACTTCACATTTTAGCAAGGTTTCGTTAAAGAACCAAATTCCCTCCTACTGATCTCTCCTTTCAGCATCCATTCAGATAGTTACTGTCCTTACATAACAGACCGTTAGTGAGCACTTGCTCTGTGCCCAGCAATGCTTCAGGCATCTTTTCGCTCTTTCTCTTCCAAACAAGTCTGCTCGCAACAGCCAATGAGATCTTATTAAAATATTTATGGGGTCGTGTCCCTGTAATCCTTTAAATGCCTCCAGTGGCTTCGCAGTGTCCAGGCTCTCTCACAGCCTCTAGCCCCTGCTCACACTGCTGCCCCCTCCCTCCCTGGACTCTGGGCATCCTCATCTGTCAGTTCTCTGGATGTGCCAAGTTCTCTATCTCTTCAGGCTGTCCCTACACTGTTGCCTTGGTCTGGAAACATGGCTTCCTCCCCTCTCTTCCTATCTAATCCTACAAACCCATCCACTGAAATGTCAGTCCTTCACAGAGGTCTCCCTTGTACCTTCCCTCTAAATGAGGTCTTTCTGCTATAATTCTCTGTCACATCTGGTGTTCTCCTTTTGTGACACTGATCATGGCTGGCAGCCACGTCCACCAACAACTGATGTTTATTGGGTGCCCGCTTAGTTAGAGGTGCTGGTGGTAAAACACCGGGAAGACAAAACGTATGCCCCTGTGATATATAGCTTTCCGAGGGAGAGACACACAACACATTTGTAAGCAAGTAAGCTCTTGACAGATGGATGAGTGCAGTGAGGAAATGATCAGGGTGACTGTTGGGTAATAAACCAGGCAGAATGCCACTCTAGATGAGGTAGTCAAGACAGGTGGCCATTAGGGAGTTCCCTGGTAGTCCAGTGGTTGGGGGTCCACCTGGAATGCAGTGGACATGGGACCAGTCTCTGATCTGGGAAGATCCCACTATGCTGCTGGGCAATTAACCTGGTGGGCCACATCTACTGAGTCTGCAAGCTAGAGCCAGAGAGTCACAGCTACTGAGCCCACATGCCTAAAGCCTGTGCTCCTCAACAAAAGAAACCACAGCAATGAGAAACCTGCACACCTGGGCACCTCAAGGGAGAGTAGCTCCCACTTGCTGCGACTAGAGAAAGCCTGTGGACAGTGCAGCCAAAAATTAAATAAATAAGTAATTTCAAAAAGAGAACTGTCCGTCTCTCAGTTGTGTCCAACTCTTTGCAACCGCATGGACTGTAAGCTTCCAGGCTCCTCTGTGCATGGAATTCTCCACTCAAAAATATTGGAATGGGTTGCCATTTCCTCCTCCAGGGGATCTTCCCAAACCAGGGATAAAACCCGGCAGATCCTTTACCATCTGAACCACCAGGGAAGCCCTAAAAAAGAAAGATGGTGGTTAAAATAAGTTTTGAAGGATGAGTAGGGGACAGCCATGGGAAGAGCCTTCCAAGAAGACAGGAGTAAGTGCAAAGGCCCTGCAGTGCAAAATGGCTTAGAATATTCAAATAAAGGAATAGAGGCTGGTATTCCTGGAGCTTAGCCTGAAGTGGCAATCACAACAGTAAGGAAATAAGCAGAAATTACATAAAGATTTGGGTGACTACACACTTAATAGCTGTTCCTAACCCTCCTTCACAGGTGGCACACTGGTAAAGGATCTGCCTGCCAATGCAGGAGAAGCAGGTTCGATCCCTGAGTCGAGGGGAGCTCCCTGGAGAAGGAAATGGCAACCCAGTCCATTATTCTTGCCTCAAAAATTCCATGGACAGAGGAGCCTGTGGGCTACAGTCTGCAGGGTCACAAAGAGTGTGCCATGACTGAGTACATGCACATACACACACACACACACACACACACACACACCTGGAGATGGGAAGCTCAGGGGCTGGAGGTACAGGGACACTACTGTTCCCACAATTCCACAAAGCCTGGTACAGGGCTTGACACATATTTGGGTGTGGTGGTGGTTCCGTCGCTTAAGTTGTGTCCAACTTTTTGTGACCCCCACAGACCATAGCCAACCAGGCTCCTCTCTCCATGGGATTTCCCAGGCAAGACTTCTGGGAGTGGGTAGCCATTCCCTTCTCCAGGGGATCTTCCCAACCCAAGGATAGAACCCAGGTCTCCTGCATTGCAGGTGACCTCCTTACTGCCTGAGCCAGCAGGCCTTGACATGTAGTTGGGACTCTATGTAATGAATAAATGAATGAACGCAGCAGTGGGGTTGCTCACTTCAGATGGGAAGCTTTACAGCTCAGAACAGGTAAGAACAGTCAGGGGAAGCTGCAAAGGTAGCCACTTTCCCATAAAGGAGAAGAGCAAAGGGAGAAACTTAGTTGGTAAAGGTTGACTGCTGTGTGTATACATGGCAGTAAGGCAGCAGGGACAGACAAGAGGTAAATATCTTGGAAATCTTCACTTCCATCTGTGATTGCTGCCAGCACCCAATCTCTGAGACCCCAGGACATTTATACTAAGCCAGAGGCATTAAAATTAGGCAGCACCTCCAGATTAAATCTAATAGATCTTCCATTTCATTTCTGTCAACCACTGCTGGTTTTTGGCACCATTTTCATTTCAAATATGAGTAATGCAGACCCCTTAGTCACTATTAAGTAGCAATCTGGGGAAATCATCTACTTCCAATAATCCATTTCTCTAATTTAGAACACTCTGCAACCATATAATGAATAATACTGTCACCAGCTCTCCGGTAATGACGTATGACATATATCTGCAATTGCTCTTTTCAAGATAAATCCCATTGTGTGGTTTCCTTCAGAAAATCCTACTTGTTTATTCACTTGGGTTCCTCACACACAAATATAGTTGATTCATTTCTGGAGATGAATTTAAGAACAGAGTCGCATCCCTGGCTTTGAAATATCAGGAAAAAGTTTTATCCTCACCTAATAAATAGCATTAAGTTTTGTCTACCAATGGTTGATTACTGTGCAATTATATTCTTAAGTGCAGGCTGTCAATTAATTCCAAAGTGCCTTCTTTAATTAGTGACACCAGTCAGGATATTCCCATTAGCAATATCTTCCCATTTCTTATAAAAGTAATTTAATTCCACCCCCTCTTAGAGAATGCTAGGTTCTCTTTTAGAAGTTAAGACTTTGCTGTTCTATTAAATCATGCTCCCTTGACATTCACGGCTGGGATGATCATAAAAATCCCCCAAGTTTTGGGTTCTGTGCTTGCAACAGTCTCTCCTTCCCAAATATGAGGCAATGAAATGAAAACATTCCCCAAAGAACCAGCTATTTTCCTACCCAAGAGATGAACAAAGAGGATAAAAGTTATGAAAAACAAAACTAAGTTGCTAGCGATCAACCTTGTATTAAACAATGCTTAATGTCCTTCCATTTGTGGAAGCTCTTCATAACTCTGCCTCTGGGCAAAAAAATAACTTCCCTGAGTTAGTCAAATTATTATATTAAACAATCACTCTAATCCAGATGTAATGATCAGAAGGGGAAATATTTTGGAATTGATGAGGGAAACATTTTGGGCCAAGTAAAAAGTATATAAAAGAAATTTGTCAAGAGAATTTGTGTGTTATTATTATATGATTAAATATGTTTCAGGGCATTTTTCCTGTTGCAGTTCAGTCACTAAGTCATGTCCGACTCTTTGCAACTCCATGGACTGCAGCACACTAGGCTTCCCGGTCCTTCACTATCTCCTGGAGTTTGTTCAGACTCAAATCCACTGAGTCAGTGATGCTATCTAACCATCTCATCCTCTGCCATTTCTTTATTCTTTTGCCTTCAATCCTTCCAAGCATCAGGGTCTTTACCAATGAATTCAGCTCTTTCCATCAGATGGCCAAAGTGTTGGAGTTTCAGCTTCAGCATCAGTCCTTCCAATGAATATTCAGAGTTGATTTCCTTTAGGACTAACTGGTTGGATCTCCTTGCAGTCCAAGGGACTCTCAAGAGTCTTCTCCAACACCACAGTTTGAAAGTATCAATTATTTGGCCCCTACCCAATAGATGCCAGGTGTACCTGCCCCACCCCAGAATGTAACAAACCCACGTGCTCCCAGACACTGACTGCCAAATGACCCCTGAGTGCAAAATTGTCTTGGTTGAGAACCATTGCCCTAGAGGATATTTTCTTCTTTCTGTTTCTAAGCGCTTCTTCTAGGTTTCTGTGACATTTTGCTCTATTCATCTATTATTATGTCTCTGACAGTTATTAAAATCCAGATACAAAAGAGTGAAAGTTCACCTCATCAAACTTAATTCCAGGAACTAATCAAGAATCATAGTTGTGTATCATTTTAGACTTTTTCCACTATGGGAAATTCATAGTATCTCTTAGGAGCCCAAGTACTCTACACACTTCAAGAAAATATGTTTCTATCATGTACATCACTATGCAAATTTCCTGTTTTCATTTTATAGACAGTACTATACTAACGCTTTTTCCATACTAGTACCCATAAATTAATGTTCTTTTTAATTGTTGAGTAGTGTTTCATTGTATGAATGGGCCAAAATGTACCAAAGCAAGTTTTGATAAACTTTGCATATGTATACATACGTGTGTGCATGTGTACATGCATAAATATGCATGTGTGTGCATGCATGCATGTATACACATAAATTTGTGTGTGCATGTGTGCTAAGTGACTTCAGTTGTGTCTTACTCTTTGCAATCCCATGAACTGTAACCCACCAGGCTCCTCTGTCCATGGGATTCTCCAGGTAAGAATACTGGAGTGGGTTGTTGTACCCTCCTCCTGGGACACATATGTGTGTGTTTGTGTGTATGTGTGTGTGTGTGTGTGTGTGTGTGTGTGTGTGTCTGTATATATAGGGCTTCCCAGGTGACTCAGTGGT
>SJYA01002943.1:1410985-1465446 GCA_006410615.1 Neotragus moschatus | reverse complement strand
ACACACACACACACACACACACACACACACCTGGAGATGGGAAGCTCAGGGGCTGGAGGTACAGGGACACTACTGTTCCCACAATTCCACAAAGCCTGGTACAGGGCTTGACACATATTTGGGTGTGGTGGTGGTTCCGTCGCTTAAGTTGTGTCCAACTTTTTGTGACCCCCACAGACCATAGCCAACCAGGCTCCTCTCTCCATGGGATTTCCCAGGCAAGACTTCTGGGAGTGGGTAGCCATTCCCTTCTCCAGGGGATCTTCCCAACCCAAGGATAGAACCCAGGTCTCCTGCATTGCAGGTGACCTCCTTACTGCCTGAGCCAGCAGGCCTTGACATGTAGTTGGGACTCTATGTAATGAATAAATGAATGAACGCAGCAGTGGGGTTGCTCACTTCAGATGGGAAGCTTTACAGCTCAGAACAGGTAAGAACAGTCAGGGGAAGCTGCAAAGGTAGCCACTTTCCCATAAAGGAGAAGAGCAAAGGGAGAAACTTAGTTGGTAAAGGTTGACTGCTGTGTGTATACATGGCAGTAAGGCAGCAGGGACAGACAAGAGGTAAATATCTTGGAAATCTTCACTTCCATCTGTGATTGCTGCCAGCACCCAATCTCTGAGACCCCAGGACATTTATACTAAGCCAGAGGCATTAAAATTAGGCAGCACCTCCAGATTAAATCTAATAGATCTTCCATTTCATTTCTGTCAACCACTGCTGGTTTTTGGCACCATTTTCATTTCAAATATGAGTAATGCAGACCCCTTAGTCACTATTAAGTAGCAATCTGGGGAAATCATCTACTTCCAATAATCCATTTCTCTAATTTAGAACACTCTGCAACCATATAATGAATAATACTGTCACCAGCTCTCCGGTAATGACGTATGACATATATCTGCAATTGCTCTTTTCAAGATAAATCCCATTGTGTGGTTTCCTTCAGAAAATCCTACTTGTTTATTCACTTGGGTTCCTCACACACAAATATAGTTGATTCATTTCTGGAGATGAATTTAAGAACAGAGTCGCATCCCTGGCTTTGAAATATCAGGAAAAAGTTTTATCCTCACCTAATAAATAGCATTAAGTTTTGTCTACCAATGGTTGATTACTGTGCAATTATATTCTTAAGTGCAGGCTGTCAATTAATTCCAAAGTGCCTTCTTTAATTAGTGACACCAGTCAGGATATTCCCATTAGCAATATCTTCCCATTTCTTATAAAAGTAATTTAATTCCACCCCCTCTTAGAGAATGCTAGGTTCTCTTTTAGAAGTTAAGACTTTGCTGTTCTATTAAATCATGCTCCCTTGACATTCACGGCTGGGATGATCATAAAAATCCCCCAAGTTTTGGGTTCTGTGCTTGCAACAGTCTCTCCTTCCCAAATATGAGGCAATGAAATGAAAACATTCCCCAAAGAACCAGCTATTTTCCTACCCAAGAGATGAACAAAGAGGATAAAAGTTATGAAAAACAAAACTAAGTTGCTAGCGATCAACCTTGTATTAAACAATGCTTAATGTCCTTCCATTTGTGGAAGCTCTTCATAACTCTGCCTCTGGGCAAAAAAATAACTTCCCTGAGTTAGTCAAATTATTATATTAAACAATCACTCTAATCCAGATGTAATGATCAGAAGGGGAAATATTTTGGAATTGATGAGGGAAACATTTTGGGCCAAGTAAAAAGTATATAAAAGAAATTTGTCAAGAGAATTTGTGTGTTATTATTATATGATTAAATATGTTTCAGGGCATTTTTCCTGTTGCAGTTCAGTCACTAAGTCATGTCCGACTCTTTGCAACTCCATGGACTGCAGCACACTAGGCTTCCCGGTCCTTCACTATCTCCTGGAGTTTGTTCAGACTCAAATCCACTGAGTCAGTGATGCTATCTAACCATCTCATCCTCTGCCATTTCTTTATTCTTTTGCCTTCAATCCTTCCAAGCATCAGGGTCTTTACCAATGAATTCAGCTCTTTCCATCAGATGGCCAAAGTGTTGGAGTTTCAGCTTCAGCATCAGTCCTTCCAATGAATATTCAGAGTTGATTTCCTTTAGGACTAACTGGTTGGATCTCCTTGCAGTCCAAGGGACTCTCAAGAGTCTTCTCCAACACCACAGTTTGAAAGTATCAATTATTTGGCCCCTACCCAATAGATGCCAGGTGTACCTGCCCCACCCCAGAATGTAACAAACCCACGTGCTCCCAGACACTGACTGCCAAATGACCCCTGAGTGCAAAATTGTCTTGGTTGAGAACCATTGCCCTAGAGGATATTTTCTTCTTTCTGTTTCTAAGCGCTTCTTCTAGGTTTCTGTGACATTTTGCTCTATTCATCTATTATTATGTCTCTGACAGTTATTAAAATCCAGATACAAAAGAGTGAAAGTTCACCTCATCAAACTTAATTCCAGGAACTAATCAAGAATCATAGTTGTGTATCATTTTAGACTTTTTCCACTATGGGAAATTCATAGTATCTCTTAGGAGCCCAAGTACTCTACACACTTCAAGAAAATATGTTTCTATCATGTACATCACTATGCAAATTTCCTGTTTTCATTTTATAGACAGTACTATACTAACGCTTTTTCCATACTAGTACCCATAAATTAATGTTCTTTTTAATTGTTGAGTAGTGTTTCATTGTATGAATGGGCCAAAATGTACCAAAGCAAGTTTTGATAAACTTTGCATATGTATACATACGTGTGTGCATGTGTACATGCATAAATATGCATGTGTGTGCATGCATGCATGTATACACATAAATTTGTGTGTGCATGTGTGCTAAGTGACTTCAGTTGTGTCTTACTCTTTACAATCCCATGAACTGTAACCCACCAGGCTCCTCTGTCCATGGGATTCTCCAGGTAAGAATACTGGAGTGGGTTGTTGTACCCTCCTCCACATATGTGTGTGTTTGTGTGTATGTGTGTGTGTGTGTGTGTGTGTGTGTGTGTGTCTGTATATATAGGGCTTCCCAGGTGACTCAGTGGTAAAGAATCCACCTGCAATACAGAAGACACACAAGATGTGGTTCGATCCCTGGGCTGGGAAGATTCCTCAGGGAGGGTAATAGCAACCCACTCCAGTATTATTCCCTGGGAAATTCCATGGACAGAGGAACCTGGTGGGCTGCAATCCATGGGGTCTCAAAAGAGTCAGACACAATTTAGCGACTAAGCAACAGCAACAATATACATTCACATACATACACTTCTTAGTGTATCGTATAGTACATACTGGGCTCCACAGGTGGCGCTAATGGTAAAGAATCCACCTGCAATGCAAGAGACGTAGGAGGTGTGGCTTCAATCCCTGAGTGGGGAAGATCTCTTGGAGGAGGGCATGGCAACCCACTCCAGTATTCTTGCCTGGAGAATCCTATGGACAGAGGAGCCTGATGGGTTATGGTCCATGGAGTTGCAAAGAATCAGATGTGACTGAAGCAAGTTAGCACAGCACATGCAATATAATTATAGCCACAATAGACATATGCATATATACATATACATTTTTTCATATATGTACAAAGTATATGTATAAAATCTGCAGTGAATTTAGTTCCTCATAAAAACTGCAGTGCATTTAGTTCCTCATATATATTTATTCCTCTGGGTATATATTTGTATTTATGTGGATTAAATTCCTAGATGTATAACTTCTTAGCTTTCTCTCTCTCTCTCTTTTTTTTTAAATGCTATTTTTTTTTTTTTCTGACCACATTTCATTAACTCCCTCTCAAATGCTTTCCCCTCTGGGGTCACGCAGGACATCGAGCATTTCTTTGGTCTCTCTTGAGCTCTCATCTTCCATTCATTAGACAACTGCAAACAGGGACTCTGCAAGGAGCAACGGACTGGGCTGGGGTCCCAGCTATGAGTCACTGATCTTCCTGCTGAAGCCCACTTACTCCCTGGCATCTGGCCCATGTCATAGGCACCTGGTCCTCTCCTCTGCTGGGTCTTAGGGTCTGCCAAGCTTAGAGCCTTTTGCTCATTTGCTCCAGGGTCTACTCTGCACCAGCCCTGAGCCAAGTGCTGGGGAGGACTTGATGAGCACAAAGCAGGTAGGATGGGTCCCCTCAGGACCATAGGGTTCAGTGGTCTAAAAGAAGATATTAATCAAAATTGCTTAGAAATGCATGCAAGACTACAGCTGGAAATTCTGTTGCCCAGGAGAGAAGTCCCACGTTCTCTGACAGATAAGAATAAGGCCTGAGACAGTCAGAGAATTTGGGGACAGGGCTTCCTGGACAAGATGAAGTTTTTGTGGCTCCAAAGTCTATGGAAGCATTAACCGTGGAGGGTGATAGAGGCGGCAAGGTCTAGGTGCCAGTTCGGCCTATGCAAACACTGCTGGTGGGAGAGGAGGGGGTCTTGGAGAGCAGAAGAGATCTCAGCACAGGAGAAGGGGAAGGAGCAGGGTGGCCCGTAGTGGAAGGTGAGGCTGAGGGCAGGATGCTCTGAGACTTGCAGGCTGAGAGGTGGGTTTGGCTGCCTGAGAAAGGAGTTGAGTTTTGGGAAAGCACAGGAAAGTAGCAGAAGGGACATGGTCACACCTAGCCTTTGAACAGATCACACTATTGACATGTGATGGATAATACACAGGAGCCACAGCTGGTACCCTTAGAGGCCTCCATGAATGGAGCAAAACTTATCTTTCTTACTGTAAGCCCCTTGCCTCCAGGAATGATTCTGGGTCTGATAAAGGGTTGAATATCTTTTCCCATTTTTTTCTTCTTCTTTTTTTTTTTCCCTCAGAGTATTTCTTGATTTAAATGAAATTCATTCTTTTCCATTAAAAAACATGAGATATTTAGTATAATTCCCATTTACAGTGGTCCAGTCTCTTAAGTCGGAGAAGGCAATGGCACCCCACTCCAGTACTCTTGCCTGGAAAATCCCATGGACGGAGGAGCCTGGTGGGCTGCAGTCCATGGGGTCGCTAAGAGTTGGACGCGACTAAGTGACTTCACTTTCACCTTTCACTTTCATACACTGAAGAAGGAAATGGCAACCCACTCCAGTGTTCTTGCCTGGAGAATCCCAGGGACATGGAAGCCTGGTGGGCTGCCGTCTATGGGGTCGCACAGAGTCGGACACGACTGAAGCAACTTAGCAGCAGCAACAGCAGTCTCTTAAGTTGTGTCCGACCCTTTGTAACCCCATGGACTGTAGCCTGCAAGGCTCCTCTGTCCCCCACTATCTTCTGGAGTTTGTTCAAATTCATGTTCAGTGAGTTGGTGATGCTATCTAACCACCTCATCCTCTGCCAACCCTGCTTCTTTTGCCTTCAGTCTTGACCAACATCAGGGTCTTTTCCAATGAGTCGGCTCTTCACATCAGGTGACCAAAGTATGGGGGCATCAGCCTCAGCATCAGTCCTTCCAATGACTATTTACGGTTGATTTCCTTTAGAATGGACTGGTTTGATTTCCCATGCTTTCTCCCAAACAGTCTTGGTACACTAATCATTGCATCTTTATTTTTATTTAATTTTTACCGTCATCTTTTATTATTNAAAGTATGGGGGCATCAGCCTCAGCATCAGTCCTTCCAATGACTATTTACGGTTGATTTCCTTTAGAATGGACTGGTTTGATTTCCCATGCTTTCTCCCAAACAGTCTTGGTACACTAATCATTGCATCTTTATTTTTATTTAATTTTTACAGTCATCTTTTATTATTGGAGTATAATTTCTTCACAATTGTGTTAGTCTCTACTGTACAACAAAGTGAATCAGCTATATGTATACACTGCCCATTTCTTGTTTAATGGGTCTACCTTCCTTATCCACGACCACTGGCTTTTTGGTGTGTTTTAGAGGAGAGCGTTTTCAGCCCTTTAGAGATCATATTGAAGGGAAGAGCTTTTGAAGAAAACAGGATTTTTTTTTTTAAAAAATCAACAAACTGACATCTGCTTTAATTAGCCTCTAACAGGGGAATTCATTAATTCAAAAATGTAAAAAGAAAGAAAAACAGAGCAGCCTCTTTAGAAGAATATGATATCTTATAATAATTGGTGTTAAACTGGAGGTAACTAAGAGCCTTAATAAACACGTACACAAAAATTTTCACATTTCATCTACTCAACTTCGTGCCCGTGCTTCCTTTTCCCCAAACTGAAAAGTTAGTTTAGAGCATGGCTAATCTATTGCGATGCAATCATATTTTCACCTTATCAAATATCCCCACGTATTCCTTCTACTCACTGAAAAATGGAACAGCAGCGATTTAGATTTTATTTGGAAAATTCTTTATTCATCATACGGAAACACATTCAATTGCATTCGAGGAATTCAATTTCAAACTAATTTATCTTACGTTAATGTTTAAATTCATGAGATTTTTGCTTAGACTCATCCTTGTAGTGTAATAAATTCAGTCAATATGATAATTATTAAAATAGAAATGAACATGAAAAAAGTAAATCGCGTGGCCTGAGAGTGAGTTCTCTCGCACCTGAGCTGTGAGGCTTGTAGCAAAGAAGGTGAGAGAGAAGAAAAAAAGAGAAAAACATAGTCGAGGGAGAGATGAAAGGAGAGGAGGAGATAGAATGTGCGTAAGAGTGCCTGCGCTAACACTTAGCTGATGCGCACTGCGCAACTGACTGTGTTCCAGTCAGTTTCAGGATTTCTTCAAACCCTTGCATCCCTTGGACAGCAAGGAGATCAAACCAGTCAATTCTAAAGGAACCAACCCTGAATATCCATTGGAAGGACTGATGCTGAAGTGCCAATACTCTGACCACCTGATGTGAAGAACCCACTCACTGGAAAAGACCCTGACAGTGGGAAAGAGAGAAGGCCAAAGGAGAAGGGGGAAATGAGATGGTTGGATGGCATCACCGAATCAATGGACATGAGCTGGAGCAAACCTGGGGAAATAGAGAAGGACAGGGAAGCCTTGTGTGCTGCAGTCTATGGGGTCGCAAAGAGTGGGACATGACTTAGCGACTGAACGACAACAAAAGCCTCAGGACAAGCAACGAGGACTGTTCAAGTGGTAGTAATACCAGCTAACAATGAGTACTTCCTGTGTGCCAGGCAGTGTTGCATGGGAAATCTGGCTCATTCTTTATAATCCACACAGGTGAGATGACGCCTGTACTCCCCAGGTGAGAAAAATGAGAATGGGAGGCATAAGATGACAAGATCAAGGTGGAATACGTAGTAAGAGGGGGATCCAGACGAAGAGCCAGGTCTGGCTCCATGATCTTAACCATGATGCGTTATGCTCACCCCACCTGTAAAGATGGCAAACATTTGAATTCGGATTTGCCAGACTCCTAAAATCCTGCACTCACATTAGAGAGCTTCCCAGGCATCGTAATGACTCCCCTCCCCAAGATGAAAGACCCAAGTTCCTGAGTAGGACTCCTGGTTCCTGCCCCACCATGTGGGAACCTTCCCCTTGCTGCCAGTGTCTTCAAGATCCCAGTCCCATTTTCACCACATTGATTGCCTTCTTCATCTCCAACCAGTTTCTTTCCTTCTGCTACTGATTGAGAGCTCATGCTTCCTGCAGTGATACAGTGAATAAATACCCACTAACTGGGAAATGATATTGTAGTTTTAAAAAGGAAGAGAGAGTGGAACTCAAAAACACTTCCTATAGGTGGTTCTTTGGACCTTCACTATTCAAATAGACTTTCCAGAGTAAGGCTTTCTTTTCTTTTTTCAACTTGCTTATTCTAGATGCATAACTCCTTTTCTCCTGTAATGAATTTCCCTCATCCTTCCNGTTATGCTCACCCCACCTGTAAAGATGGCAAACATTTGAATTCGGATTTGCCAGACTCCTAAAATCCTGCGCTCACATTAGAGAGCTTCCCAGGGATCGTAATGACTCCCCTCCCCAAGATGAAGGACCCAAGTTCCTGAGTAGGACCCCTGGTTCCTGCCCTACCATCTGGGAACCTTCCACTTGCTGCAAGTGTCTTCAAGATCCCAGTCCCATTTTCACCACATTGATTGCCTTCTTTGTCTCCAACCAGTTTCTTTCCTTCTGCTATTTGATTGAGGGCTCATGCTTCCTGCAATGATAGAATGAATAAATATCCACTAACTGGGAAATGATATTGTAGTTTTAAAAAGGAAGAGAGAGTGGAACTCAAAAACACTTTCTATAGGTGGTTCTTTGGACCTTCACTATCCAAATAGACTTTCCAGAGTAAGGCTTTCTTTACTTTTTTCAACTTGCTTATTCTAGATGCATAACTCCTTTTCTCCTGTAATGAATTTCCCTCATCCTTCCCAAATCAGCCCCGAAATGCCCAATAATCTCTGACTTTCCCACTGATTCTTGGATTGTATGTGTGATTTTTAAAACATCTAGAACAGCCATTTTCAACTGGGGTGATTTTGCCTCCAGGGGACATATGGAAATGCCTGTGACAAATGTGGTTGTTACCGTTTGGGTGGAGGGGTGGTGTTACTGGCCTCCAGTGAGCAGAGNGAAATGCCCAATAATCTCTGACTTTCCCACTGATTCTTGGATTGTATGTGTGATTTTTAAAACATCTAGAACAGCCATTTTCAACTGGGGTGATTTTGCCTCCAGGGGACATATGGAAATGCCTGTGACAAATGTGGTTGTTACCGTTTGGGTGGAGGGGTGGTGTTACTGGCCTCCAGTGAGCAGAGGTAAGTACCTGCATGCTAAGTCACTCAGCTATATAGGTCTCTTTGTGACCCTATGGACTGTAGCCCACCAGGGAGCAGAGGTCAGAGATGCTCTTAAATATACTACAGTACACACAACAGTCCCTGCCCCCAACAAAAATGATCGGACCCCAAATGTCAACAGTGCAGAAGTGAGGTCGAGAACCCCAGCTTAGAAGGACACACTTAATAGCTGCTGATAATGGCTGCCTCCAGAAAGGATATGGGGACAAGAAGACAGTGCTTAAGTCACTTCAGTTGTGTCCAGTTCTTTGTGACCCTAAGGACTATGGCCCTCCAGGCTCTTCTGTCCATGAGATTCTATAGGCAAGAATACTGGAGTGGGTTGCTATGCCCTTCTCTAGGAGATCTTCCTGACCTAGGGATTGAACCCTTGTCTTTTATGTCTCCTGCATTGGCAGGTGGGTTCTTTGCCACTAGCGCCATCAGAGGAGCCCCAAGAAGACAGTATCACTTTTTAAATCTTTCACTTCTGAACTGTTAACAGCTTTTCTTTATTACCCACATGTATTATTTTTGAAATGTTATGNGGATGCTCTGTCCATGGGATTTTCCAGGCAATAGTACTGGAGTGGATTGCCATTTCCTTCTCCAGGGTATCTTCCTGACCCAGGGATTGAACCCAGGTCTCCCGCATTGTAGACAGATGTTTAACTGTCTGAGCCACCAGGGAAGTCCTGGAAGCTGCTAGACAACTCAATAGGACTATTAGACACATGAAAGAAAGAAAGTGTTAGTCACATGAAAGATAGACACATGAAAGCTCAGTCGTGCCTGACTCTTTGTGACCCATGGACTGTAGCCCACCAGGCTCCTCTGTTCATGGGATTCTCTAGGCAAGAATACTGGAGGGGGTTGCCATGCCCTCCTCCAAAGGATCTTCCTGACTCAGGGATGGAACCCAGGTGTCCTGTATTGCAGCTGGATTCTTTACCATCTGAGTCATCAGGAAAGCCATTGATAGGGTTGGAATAAGTGTCTTGATGTCAATATGTCAAGCAAGTTCACAACAGTGAATGAGCACATGGACTCACAATCCCAGCATTATTCTAGCATTTCCTGTCTCAGTGAATGGAACCACAATCCACCAAAGAAACCACAAAGCAGAAGTTGTCTTTTACTCATCTTTCTCCCCAAATAACTATTACAAATCAATACCAAATTCTATTAATTTTATGCCTTTAATGCATCTGTTTACACATTACTTCTCTGCATCTGCCCCAACATCTTAGTCTAAGGTGACATCACTTCTTGTTTTAATTATTGTTAACACAGCAGATAGTGAAGGACAGAGGAGCCTGCCGTGCTGTAGTTCGTGAGGTTGCAGAGAGTCAGACACGACTTAGTGGCTCAACAACAACAACAACAACAACANTCTCTGCATCTGCCCCAACATCTTAGTCTAAGGTGACATCACTTCTTGTTTTAATTATTGTTAACACAGCAGATAGTGAAGGACAGAGGAGCCTGCCGTGCTGTAGTTCGTGAGGTTGCAGAGAGTCAGACACGACTTAGTGGCTCAACAACAACAACAACAACAACAGACTAACTGGTCGTTCTGTTCACTCTAGAACCTATTATGTTTCTGAAATTGAAACCAGTGTTTCATTAAAGGAGGAAGAGGAGAGGGAGGAAGAGCTGAAGAAATCACAAAGCTAGGAAAATGCCCCTTTGGTAGCACAGGGCTTCCCAGGTGGCTCCGTGGTAAAGAATCCGCCTGCTAATGCAGGAGCCTCAAGAGATGTGGGTTCCATCTCTGGCTTAGGAAGATCCCATGGAGGAGAAAATGGCAACGCACTCCATAACTCTTGCCTGGAAAATCCCATGGACAGAGGAGTCTGGCAGGCTTGGGGCTGCAAAGAGTTGGACACGACTGAGTGACTGAGCACACACACACTACTAACACAAACAATATTATCTCATTAACATAAACTTTACTATTTTAGCACACATCACAATCCAAATTCAGTACTATATATGAGTAAAGTATATATTTGTATATACATATATATATATAAAAGCAATTAATGATAACATTTGCAGGGAGCAATCCAGATTCCAAAAAAAGTATTTTATTTTTACAAATACTATCCACCTAAGCTGGTGAAGACATACAAATGGTTTTATTTACTCATCAAAATTGGCCCAGCCACAATTATTTCTGAAATCATTTAACATTTATTAGCTTAAGGTAGTATATGAATTTGAAAACAATGCAAATGCACTTCTTTAGAACACTATATTTGTTCTGGTTCTAGATTTTCCTTATTATAAAGGACAATTTCTCATTCTGTCTTTGGAAACATTGATTTTTCTGGTGATATTGAACTAAGTATTCAACATCATCAGACTAATATAAAGCTTTGTAACGATTTTCAGAAAAGAAGAGTACTCATGAAAATCTTTAAACAAATAGTAGCTATGGAAGAGCATCCAGTTAATTAGTTTACCAATTATTCTCTTATATTGTGATCTGTGACAATTCTACAGTGATTTCTACTCCAATTAATTCTGTTCTAAATCATCTAAATATTCTAATAGGTGTTTGTCTGGGTCATCTTTGTGAACCATATACATCTCTGAGATGCTGGATGATAACTTATGTAGACATAGCAAGTGCATATTATTAGTATGAAAATATTTATAGCTTTTCCTCTCCCCCACCTACCAAAGATAACTTCATTTCCAGTTTTGTTTTTGGAATTTCACTGCTCAGAACTAGCTAATGGGTTAAAAAAAAAAATAGACTGGGAGAACAAAAGACTGAAGATTCCTTTGCAAAGAGCCAAGTTTACTATCAGAGAAAGGGTAAGAGAAAAGACCTGGACAATGAGGAAAAGGAGGATGTGGAAGGGCTTCCGATGGCTTGAGTATGGGGATCTTTTTGGAGAAGAAAATGGCAATCTGTTCCAGTATCCCTAACTGGAAAATCCCATAGACAGAGGAGCCTGGCAGGGTACAGTCCATGGTGTCTCAAAGCGCTGGAGATGACTTAGCCACTAAGCAGCAGCAACAATGGAAGTCTTGGGAATACAGAGTAGAGGGAAAAATGTTTCTGAGAGGAACAATGGACATTGTATGAAGGATGCAAAAGACTGGACAAGATGGGTCAAGAGAACATGAAAGATGTTCTCAGCATACATTAACAGTCGACCTCCCCTTGGTAAACATCCTTCAAGAGACACCAGGAACAATCTGATGCATTCTTAACGTCTGATGGTCTGTCTCTCTTTGAGTGTGATCATTAACAAGGCAAGTCATTACTGGATCTGACTTTCTGTTTTCCAGTGACACCCAAACTTCCCTGTTTGGGATAAAATGGACTCTGAAGAACATAATTGCAGTTCCCGCACTTTATCTAGGAGTCAGAGTGACAGATGCATATACTTGGCAATAGGGAAGGGAACGGACCTTCACCCCGGCCTCCTGGGTGCCAAGGTTCCCTTTTTTATGAAATTTCTTTTTAATTGGGGGGAAACTGCTTTACAACGTTGTGTTGGTTTCCACCTTACAACAATGCAAATCAGCAATAATTATACATACATTACCTTCCTCTGGAGCCTCCCTCCCAGCAATCTCACTCATCGAGGTTATCACAGGGCACCCAGCTGGGCTCCCTGTGTTATGCAGCAACTTCTCAGCAGTTATCTGTTTTACACGTGTAGTATATATATGTGTGTGTGTGTGTGTGTGTGAATGAGCACACAGCACTCACTCTGCCCCAGCCATCTGCAATGTTGAGGCTTGTAATCCTTAAGAAACCAGCTCTTCTAATAAACAGTACATTCTCGTTGCTGACACTCCCATGAAAAAACACATGGTGAAAGCTGATATTTTGCATCCAATCGAATCCCCCAACTTCCAGAGTAACCACCTGCACTATCTGGAGTCCCATTTAGGATTCTTTACCTATAGCAGGAAGACTGTGTCTAGAGCTATTGACATCCTCGGTTCTATTACAGGGCATGGACTATTCAGTCAGTCTTCAATTAACACATATTCACCTATAATGTGTCAGGGCTAGAGGAGGGGCCAAGGGTGGATCCGGTTAGAATCCAACCTTCATGAAGGAAGGAAACATTGTCTTTGTCCACTGCTGTGGATCGAAGTACTTAAAATGATAGGAATATTGGATAGGAACAAGCATTTTTACTTGACTTCATTAAATTTATCACATCAAGGCACACTCTAAGGTAAATCTTATCAATATACTTTCGAGTGGAATTCTGTATACACACCTTAGCTTCAGGTGTAACCTGTGTGAATGTGTGTTTATAGTCGCTCAGTCGTGTCTGACTCTGTGACCCAGGCTCCTCTCTCCATGGGATTCCCCAGGCAAAAATACTGGAGTAGGTTGCCATTTCCTGCTAGGGGATCTTCCCAACCCAGAGATCGATCTCAAGTCTCCTGTGTCTCCTGCATCTTGTAGGTGGATTCTTTACCCTCTGAGCCATTCGGGAAACCCAAAGACACATTTTGTCAGAAGTAGGATGTAACATGGAAGTGTTAGGAAATTCTGGATTCTGACCAATATCCCAGGTCTATATTAATGGGAACAGCTTACTAGTTAATAATATTTTACAGCTTATAGCATGATCTTATTTTGTAATGAGAGTTCTTTAGAAAAAAATTCAGAATGTAGGCTTGAACTTCCTAGTGTAATTATACAATGACTTCTCCTTACTATGGGAAGTAATTTTCTGATAATTACTCTTAAAAAAAGTAGGCCCAGGTCTCTAGTCTTTATCTGGTAAAACATCTGCACATTTGTACAAGGGAAAATGAGTATTGGTGAATGATTCTTTGGCTAAAATCCTATTGGTTTAGGAAAATTCTTTCCTTGTCTTTTCAATAATGTTGCTGTTGTTCAGTCGCTAAGTCATGCCCAACTCTTTGTGACCCCATGGACTGCAGCATGCCAGGCTTTCCTGCCCTTAACTGTCTCCGAGTTTGCTCAAACTCATGCTCACTGAGTCTATGATGCCATCCAACCATCTCAGCCTCTGCTGCCCCCTTCTCCTTTGGCCTTCAATCTTTCCCANTGATCCACACAGACAAAGGCTTTGGCATAGTCAACAAAGCAGAAATAGATGTTTTCCCGGAACTCTCTTGCTTTTTCCATGATCCAGCAGATGTTGGCAATTTGATCTCTGGTTCCTCTGCCTTTTCTAAAACCAGCTTGAACCTCTGGAAGTTCATGGTTCACATATTTCTAAAGCCTGGCTTGGAGAATTTTGAGCATTACTTTACTAGCGCGTGAGATGAGTGCAATTATGTAGGGCACTAACTTTCATTTGGGATTTCCCTGGTGGTTCAGATGATAAAGAGTCTACCTGCAGTGTGGGAGACCCAGGTTCAATCCCTGGGTCCTGAAGATCCCCTATGAAAAGGAAATGGCTACCCACTCCAGTATTCTTGCCTGGAGAATCCCATGGATAGAGGAGCCTGACAGGCTGCAGTCCACGGGGTTGCAAAGAGTCGGACAAGACTGAGCAACTAACACTAACACTAACTTTCATCTATATTAATAAATTATAAGCAGAATTTACTGGGTCATCATGAACTGGCTCAATCATTAAATTTACTGACTATCAGGCTATATATGTGTGTCTTATTTTGCACTGAATTTAATATCAGGCTATATATGTGTGTCTCAGTTTGCATAATTATCTTGAATTAGAAGATCCCCAGTGGAAACAAGCTTGCATAAGTTAAATGCAATTGTATTTTCAATATACAAGTCTAAATATAGCAAGAGACTTCCATGATTTTATCTCAGTGCTAGGTCTTATTTGTATATCCTGAATATACAAATACCATCACACTTAGTAATTTAACAGTATGGTGAAATATATATGAATATCACCTTTAAATTTTTCTTTCATGTGTAATCCAGATTCTCTCTACCAAAAGCACCATCCAGGGCATCAGCATTGACCAGGAGCATGTTAGAAATGGCTANACCCAGGTTCAATCCCTGGGTCCTGAAGATCCCCTATGAAAAGGAAATGGCTACCCACTCCAGTATTCTTGCCTGGAGAATCCCATGGATAGAGGAGCCTGACAGGCTGCAGTCCACGGGGTTGCAAAGAGTCGGACAAGACTGAGCAACTAACACTAACACTAACTTTCATCTATATTAATAAATTATAAGCAGAATTTACTGGGTCATCATGAACTGGCTCAATCATTAAATTTACTGACTATCAGGCTATATATGTGTGTCTTATTTTGCACTGAATTTAATATCAGGCTATATATGTGTGTCTCAGTTTGCATAATTATCTTGAATTAGAAGATCCCCAGTGGAAACAAGCTTGCATAAGTTAAATGCAATTGTATTTTCAATATACAAGTCTAAATATAGCAAGAGACTTTCATGATTTTATCTCAGTGCTAGGTCTTATTTGTATATCCTGAATATACAAATACCATCACACTTAGTAATTTAACAGTATGGTGAAATATATATGAATATCACCTTTAAATTTTTCTTTCATGTGTAATCCAGATTCTCTCTACCAAAAGCACCATCCAGGGCATCAGCATTGACCAGGAGCATGTTAGAAATGGCTAGCATCAGGTTAATCCCCAGATCTACCGACTCAGACTGAGGGCAGGAGGAGAATGGGACAACAGAGGATGAGATGGTTGGATAGCATCACTGACTCAATGGACATGAGTTTGAGCAAATTCTGGGAGATAGTGAAGGACAAGGAAGCTTGGAGTGCTGCAGTCCTCGGGGTCACAAAGAGTCAGACACGACTTAGCTACTGAACAACAACAACTGACTCAGAATCTGTACTTTTAACAAGATCTTCATGTGATTCCTCTGCACATTAAAGTCTGAGAAGCACTGCCCTGATAAACCTCTCACTTTTTCATTTATTCAACAATTTATTGATTGCCCACAGTGTCATCAGATACTATGGAAAGACATTCATACAGGGGTAAGGCAAACAGTGAGGTATCTTCAGGATTTCCACTTGAAGAACTAAAGTGATTTCTAACTCCATGGCAAAATAACCAGGAGAAAATGAAAAAATAAAAAATCCCCCATCTTGTATTTCACTTATACAGAATCACTCACATGAGATACTAGTTTAGAAACATATTTTGGGCTTCCTTGATGGTCCATTGGTTAAGAATCCACCCGCCGAGGCAAGTGACATGAGTTTGATCCCTGGTCCAGGAAGATCGCACACGCCGTGAGACAACCAAGCCTGCTATCGGCACGCCCTAGAGTCTGTGCTCCAGGACAAGAGAAGCCACCACGACGAGAAGCGTGAGCACCATGAGAAAGAGGAACCCCCGCTTGCTGCAACTAGGGAAGCCCATGTGTGGTAACAGAGACTCAGCACACCTAAAAGTAAACAGCAAATGCATAAGCCACTAACACTTTCACTTTGTCGTCTACTAGTTTCTGGAGAGCCACTGGCCAAAAGGTTCATTAGCGTTTTCCTGTAACATCTTACTTTATCCAAAAGGTAAGGAGAGCCCTTTTAGTTAAAGCTGAATGGTCTAGGGGCCACCCCTGGTGCTTGTTTAAAAAGCAAAATTCTAGGGAGAGAAAGGGCAAGAGTTGGGAAGAATCAGAATGAGTTGCGGATCCTGAATTTGCTTTTTAACAAGTCAGTTAAAATTATGACCTCTGGAAGATGTCCCCATACATACGTTGATGGGCAGGTTAATACTACGGTTATTACTATGACCTGTGGAAGATGTTTCCATACATACATTGATGGGCAGCTTTCACATCACATGGCAGCTTGCTAGACATTCAGAATCCTTGGGTTTCCCCCAGACCTGAGTTAGAATCTGTGTTTAACAAGATCCCCGGGTAACATCTAAGCATGTGACAGTTTGAGAAACCCTCTATTGAAGTATAAGAACCACTTCCCTAAGTTATTATATGTACTCAGTTGCTCAGTCATATTTGAATTTTTGTGACCCCACTGACTGTAGCCCTCCAGGCTCCTCTGCCCATGGGATTCTCCAGGCAAGAATACTAGAGCGAGCTGTCACTTCCTTCTCCAGGGGAGCTTCCTGACCCAGGGATTGAACCCGTATCTCTTGCCTCTCCTGCACTGGCAGGCAGATTCTTTACCAGTGTGCCACCTTGGAAGCCCAAGTGATTCCCTAAAGAACACAAGTGTACCTCCCAGGCTCAGGGTGACTGACTCTTCTGATTTACCCAGGACCAAAATATATCCAGGATGCTGAGTTTTAAGTGGTGGGCCCTACATTTACCTGACAATCCAGGTAAATGGAAGTGGCTGGTCCCCCTACACCATCGTCATGGTACAGAACAGAATGAAGACCATGTGTTTCCAAATGCCCCACCCCCCCCCCACGTCATTCTCTGCCCCCCCCAACCCAGGATGGCATCAAAATAATCTCACTCTTCCTTTTCTTAAAGTAAAAACCCCTTTCCCACTTCAAGATGGAATAAATGGCCATTTAAAGACAAACTTGAGAGATTAAGAACAAGAATTCCGGTTTTTTTCCCCCTAAACCTCTACAGAAAAGTCATCAGTTCAAACTGCAGATTGAATTACAGTCCCTAAAGCATGCTAGGGAACACAATCTAATCACAGACGCTCAATAAAATATGGGGCCTCTAAATCTCCTTTACTTTTACTCCAATTGTTCTCTTTATCACGGATTATTTTTATTATCTTGAGCATATAAATATTTTAGCTCCACATATACAATTTAATTAGTTCAAAGTGCAAAATTAAAGCCACGAGAGCACATTTGTTCTGGCCACAGAAACCAAAGGCACTAGTCAACCAAGAACAGATATATGTGTCTTTGAATGGAGACAGCTGTTATCTTGGGTAGCATGGCTGCAGTTAGAATGAGGGTTTTATCTGGGATTCCTATTTAAACATCAGGGGTCTGGAGCTGTTGCTGCTTCAGAATTAGGCAATGTTTCAGCTCCCTGCCATTCTGAATTAAGGAATATAGCTGTTCTCTGTCTCTCTCTCTCTATTAAACAGGACCACCTGGTGTTAGCCTCCATTCCTTTTGTCTCAGAATGTTTTTCACCTTTCCCAAGTTCATCGATTCTCAAGTTTTAACCGTTTAGAGAGTTTATCAAAAGGACAAATGTCCAGGTACAAACCACAGGAATTCAGGAAGTACGGAGCAGGATCCAGGGACTTTCCTCTAGAACAAACACCTTCTGGCTATGCTTAGGCATGTGGCCAGAACAGAGAGAGGCCCTGTTTGGATCAATGCTGCTGATCACCATGAGAGATAATATTTATTAGGTGCTGATTATCCACTCCAACATTCCTGCCTGAGAAATCCCATGGACAGAGGAGCCTCGTGGGCCACCTTTGTCCATGGGATCACAAAGAGTCGAACGTGACTCAGTGACTACGCGTGCACGCACACATGCCATACACTATTCAAGGATGTGGCACATATTTGTAATCTTTCTAACATCCTGATGATTTGGGTGTTACCACCACCATCATCATTTCTAGTTTGTAGGCGAGGAACCAGTGGTACAGAGGGCCTAATCACCTTCTCCAAGGTCAACCAACTGCTTGGTAGAAATGGGACTGACACTCAAGCAGAGTGATTCTGGGACTCACGGATTTCAGACAGGAAGCTCACCAAACAATTTTGCGTGCCAGGACTGCATGAAGCCAGGCGTCATGGGCCCAACTGTCACAGTTCAGAAAGACCGGACTCTCAGTATGACTAGAAGGAATGGTCCAGTTGACTCATAAATCTCTAGGTCTCTCTCAGGACCAAGGACAGCGGTTACAGTTGCGTATTACAGTTGTTTTCACTGCTACTGTGGCTGTAATTTTAGCTCCTGTTTCATGAAAAGGCTTATTTTAGTTCACTGGAATACAGCATATGCAATAACCACAGCAAGCTTGAGGAACCTGAAATCAAGAACCATTAAGCAGATGCTTTGGGAAATGGTATACGTTATATACATTTAACTGTCTCACCTCCCTGCCATCACATATTAAACTGTATTAAGCAATAAACTCACTCCATCTCTCCCTCCCTCCTGCTGTTTCTCTCCTTCCTTCCTTGCCTCCTCCCGACCCCAAACAGGACCACGTGATGATAACCTCCACGTCTGTTTTTTCACGTTCACCCACACTCATAACTCTCAAACGTTAACCTCTATGAGAGTTCTCTGTCTCAGATTTACCAGGATCCCAAGGACCAGTTCTGGATTCCTAACAATATCCACACAAGGTACCAAAACCGGATAGACATTCTCTAGCAGGTAAGGGTGATTCAGGCTGACTCTTTCTGCCAAATGTTGACAAGGCTGTTGTGAATCTTCAGGGTGGTAACAGGAGGAATGGCAGAGCCTTCCACCCCTGAGAGAACTGATGCGTTTATTTCCTTCCCTGCAGCATCGCAGAGAATGGAAACCTTTCAGACCAGCATCACAGATCTCAAGACTGTGCACAACATCCTATGTCCACCTGCTGTTTTAGGCCATTTTCTCCCTTTGATCCATCAAATGTTCCAACTTGAGACATGGAAGAAAAAAGTATTCTAGACAGAGATTATGGTCCATTTACCAAATGGCAACAAAGATGGCAATCGTATATATTCTTATCTTTTCTCGGCTGCTTGCATGCTCAGTAGGGTCTGACTCTTTTGCGACACCACTCTCTCCCCTAGACTGTAGTCTGCCAGGCTCCTCTGTCCATGGGGTTTTCCTGGTAAGAATAGTGGAGTGGGTTGCCGTTTCCTTCCCAGGGGATCTTTCCAACCCAGGGATTGAACCTGAGTCTCCTCAGGAGCTCAGGAGAGCTGCCAGGAGAGAATGTTGAAATTGATAGCTAGGGGATATAGAAGAAGCCGGGAGGTAGACACAGACACATCTCCATGGGGGATTTACCGCCATAAATATGTGCTCAGTTGAGGGAGTTCATCCTATAAGAACTTGTAGCCCATAAGTAACATCTGTATATATACACACACATACATATATATATGTATACATGGCTGGATGGCATCACCGACTCGATGGACGTGAGTCTGAGTGAACTCCAGGAGTTGGTGATGGACAGGGAGGCCGGAGTGCTGCGATTCATGGGGTCACAGAGAGTCGGACACAACTGAGTGACTCAACTGAACTGAACTGAACTGATATATATGTGTGTGTGTATATATATATATATATATATATATATATATGAGAATTGTAATAAATGCATTTAAAAGAAAGAGACGGAAAGAAAGGGTCTTCCTTTTTGGAGTATCTATGATAGGTATAGATAAAGATGTAGTGAAGTAACTACAAGAACAATTAGGTAACGAAATCACAGATGAAATCTATTAATGACAGTGAAAGAAAAAGTTATTTCTCAGTCTTGGGAAATGACCCAGAGCAGTGAATATTTCTTTGGCAGTGGGGGCTGGGGAGCTTAGTGGTTTTAAGAAATTAGGCTCTTTTTTATTTTTAGTTTCTTGGTTTAGCCAGAGAATGACTGTGGTAACCATGACATTTTAAATATATAGTTTCATGGAAAATAAACCCTCATCCCAGTGGTTCTTTCTTCTTTATTTTTTGGCCATGCCACGTGGCTCGCAGGATCGTAGTTCTTTGGCTAGGGATTGAACCTGCACTCTCAGCAATGAAAGTGTGGCGTCATAACCACTGGACTGTCAGAATTTCCCCAGTGGTTCTTAACTTGTNGTGGTAACCATGACATTTTAAATATATAGTTTCATGGAAAATAAACCCTCATCCCAGTGGTTCTTTCTTCTTTATTTTTTGGCCATGCCACGTGGCTCGCAGGATCGTAGTTCTTTGGCTAGGGATTGAACCTGCACTCTCAGCAATGAAAGTGTGGCGTCATAACCACTGGACTGTCAGAATTTCCCCAGTGGTTCTTAACTTGTGAATTTCACCCCCCAGCAAACCCATTAAAAACATGTGAGAACNTTGAACCTGCACTCTCAGCAATGAAAGTGTGGCGTCATAACCACTGGACTGTCGGAATTTCCCCAGTGGTTCTTAACTTGTGAATTTCACCCCCCAGCAAACCCATTAAAAACATGTGAGAACATGAAGGGGAGAAAGAAGAGGGTTGGGTGACTGTGGGGAAAGACTGGCATCTGTGTTCCATTCCTTATTTCCCCAAAGAAGACAAAACTCCTCGTGCTGATGTGTTTCTTATTTAGCTGTGAACTGGGGAGAAGCTGGAATAGTGCATCACCAGCCCTCCAATTAACACTGGAAAAAAGCACCCTGTTAGAAGACCATTCAAAGCCTCTTCTGTGAAGGTGAGTGTGTAAGTTCAAGAGCTTCCCTGGTGGTGGCTCAGTGGTAAAGACTCTGCATACCAGTGGAGGAGATGCGGGTTCAGTCTCTGGGTTGAGAAGGTCCCCGGAGAAGGAAATGGCAACCCACCCCAGTATTCTCACCTGGGAAATCCTATGGACAGAGGAGCCTGGTGGGTGATAATCTATGGGGTCATCAAAGAGTATGCGGGACACAAGTGGGTAATCTTGACATCACAGACTATCCCAGCTTGAAATCAGCTCTGTGGACTAACTGCTCCTTCCTTTGAATCAATGGAAGTTGGTTTTCAGGAGAGAAAGGTAGATAAAATATAACCAGAAACAGAATTCCATTTTTTTTTTTTAAAGTGACATGTATCATGCCAGCTCTCGCGAGAAAATGCATAGTGTAGAGAAACAAGAATTAGGTTGACTGTCAGGAGATGTGAATTTTAGTCTTTACTCTGTCTAAAACCTAGTGACTTCGGGGAAATCAATCAATATTTGAGGTCTCAGTTTGCTCATCTGTAAAATGAATGGGTTGATCCAGAAGCTCTAAGTCCCTCTTTTTTTTTCATAATAGTGGAGCGAGAAAGCCGTTGACAATTACTTTGGACAACAGTGCCTGTTCCAAATAAAATCCATGCACCATCTGCTACTGAAAGGAAAAAAAAAATTAAAGCATGTTCCCCTACATCAACCACACATCTATTTGAAGAGCAGTGAATCCAAACTGCTATTATGATTTACATTAAACATTCTGGAACGCAT
Organism: Neotragus moschatus; assembly: GCA_006410615.1. Classification (NCBI taxonomy): domain Eukaryota; kingdom Metazoa; phylum Chordata; class Mammalia; order Artiodactyla; family Bovidae; genus Neotragus; species Neotragus moschatus. Next base: position 1,443,694 of record SJYA01002943.1, on the reverse strand, counting down.
ACACTGGAGCCACGAACGATCTTTGCGAGGGGCTGGGGGGTGGTTTCTCCCACCTGCTTTAGATGCTTACAGAATATTCAGTGATTTATATGTAGGTCACTGAACGAGATGAGTGTTCTGCTAAACAGCCTATGCAAATGACTGTGCACCAATCACTTAAAATAATTAGGAACTTATAAAATGACCATATGCCGTCATTATGAATAATTATATTAAGCCACAAAGGAAATTGCTCTCCCAACCCTCCACCTGAATCCTGAAGGGAACCTGAGCCATAGAGAGGCAGCAGGTAATTAAATACCAAATTAAAGAGAGAGAGAGAGAGAGAGAGAAAAGCAATAGGAATTTACAGTTAGGCAAAGCCATTTCCTGTAGTTGAGAATGCCTTATGCTTGTATTAGCCTGGTTTGAAAGTTCTCATGTGAAAACAAACAAAACAACGACGGGACAGCAGAAAGAGCTTGCAGAAGACCTGAATGTCCCTTCCCTGCCCCCCTCCCCTCAGCAACCCTGGGTCAACTTCTTCAGGTAGTGTTGAGACGGTGAACCTTGGGAACACTTTCCAACCCAGGAGAAACTGAACAGTTCGCTTCATCCCATGCTTCCTAAACTTGAAGTTCAGTTATTTCCAATGTTAGTTGGCAGTATGTTGACTCCTGTTTGGTTGAAATTCCCCAGCATGCTTCATTACCTAGCCAATAAAGCAATCTAACGGAGTTATTGAATCATACCCTACTTGCTCTTTTACCACCCTCTTGTTTTTATTTCGATGTGTGATTGCTCCCCTGGACTATTGCTCAAGAGGGAGATATATGTTTTGCAACATTTTTTTTTTTAAACCATTCCCATCAGCTATACAAGACCTTGACTTTAATACACCACCTCCTTCTAAATGAAGCAAAGAAACAAGCAGTGAAAGCCATACATCAACATAAATCCAAAACAAACCACAGAAATGAATGTCTGTTGCTGTGTGATTTTAATTTAATATAGTCGAGCAACAGGGTGAAAACTGTGACGACTCATTTTTCTTATTTCCTACAGAGTCAATCACTTTGATTCTTTCTTTCTTTTTGGCCTGGGAGTAAAGTTTCCATTTTATGTTTGTGAAGAGTCAATGAGGGCCAGGCGTTGAAACAACAGCAAGTCAGTGATTGGGTGGGGATGCCCAGAAATGTTTGGAAAAGGACTAAAATGTCTAAACACTTTAGCATGCCAACAATGTCCTCCAGGACACAGAAGTTTAGAAGAATTTCTCATGGAGTGTTGGGTTAAGAACAAGTGGGGAAGTTAGCTTCTGATAAGGAACTTTGGCTTCCCTAGTGGCTCAGATGTTAAAGAATCTGCCTGCAATGTAGGAGACCTGGGTTCAATCCCTGGTTCATGGAAGATCCTTTGGAGAAAGGAATGGCAACCCACNGTCCTCCAGGACACAGAAGTTTAGAAGAATTTCTCATGGAGTGTTGGGTTAAGAACAAGTGGGGAAGTTAGCTTCTGATAAGGAACTTTGGCTTCCCTAGTGGCTCAGATGTTAAAGAATCTGCCTGCAATGTAGGAGACCTGGGTTCAATCCCTGGTTCATGGAAGATCCTTTGGAGAAAGGAATGGCAACCCACTCTAGTACTCTTGCCTGGAGAATTCCATGGACAGAAAAGCCTGGCAGGCTACATTCCATGGGCTCATAAAGAGTCAGACAGGACTGAGCTACTAATGTTTTCACTTTTTTTTTTTTTCAAGGAACTTATAGAATCTAATCAATCTCAGTGGAAGAGAATCAAATTTCAGTGAAAAAGGTCAACAAATCTGCCATCAAATTTCATTTTTAAAATTACATGTGAAACTTACAGATAAAGGGGAGACTGAATGTCTACTCCCATCGAGCCACTAGGATTTCCTTAAAATTGCAAACACTACCTTTGTAAACATGATATCATTTGGCGAACAGGATCACAGTACCAGTGTTAAATTCTAGGTTCTTAAAAAATAAGTGATAAACTTGTCTGGTGTGGGCTACTGTCTTATGCAACTGGATCAGGAACTTTCCTGAGATGCGACAGATAACGTCTAGTGACTGGTTAACAGATGAGTGGCATCTATTTTAATTCCCTTCACGAACAGCCTATTTTGAACTTTGGAGAGTGTCAGACAAGGCAGACATGAAAACCTGAAGTCAAGAAGACTTGACATCAAGCTGCCATAGAGAACATCCTTGCACGACAGCTTTCTACAACCCTGATTTAGCGCTGGGTGGTTGGGTGCAAGGGCGAGGGCTGACTTGGGGCTCGGGGACCCTGCACAGATTAGTCTTGAAACGGAATGCTTTTGAGGGAGAACCAGGAATGTGGACTTCAGTTCTCTACCAGTCTTTCTGGAAAGTGCGAACACACTGACTCTGAATTATATATTTTAAACTCTTCCTCTTTTCCAAATTAGAAAAATTACACTCATGATTTTCTAAAAACACACCCAATTATAGAATCCTAATACACTGAAAGAGACTGAAAGTGTCCTCGGGCATCATCTTATTCCAAGTTCCCCAAATTTTAGAAGCTTTTGTGCCTTCTTCATGGTTTTCAGTATATGATTATCATCTCTATTGTAATTCATCAATAGCATCTTAAAACTGAACCTTGATTTTTCACAAATTACTCACTTTACCCAAGTATTAAGAAGTAATATACATAAAGCCCAGTCTCCGTGGTCTAGATTTTTTTTAGAAGGCGATGGCACCCCACTCCAATACTCTTGCCTGGAAAATNCCAATTTATGTAAAATGAAAGTCCATGGAGAAGAAAAAATAAAAATAAACTAACGGAATGGAATGAATATTTGAAACTCTAATCCACTTTGGAATAAAAACAAGCAATCAAAATTTATAATTACAGAACTTATAAAAAATAACAGTAATAAAAACACTACACATTAAAATTCAGAATCTAAGGGTCACATTTAAAACAATGACCAGAAGAAAATTCATACCATAAACATCTTCAATAAAAGTTTTAAAATGCCAATATATTCATTAAATCCCCACCTCAAAACTGGATATAACCAAAAATCAATGAATTACGAAAAAGAAAAACCTTGGGAACTATTACTAAATCATATTTCTTGTAAAATAAACCAGCAGAAACTAATCACCACTTAATGAAGGGGTGAGGGGAAGGAAAAAACACAAAAATACAAATAAAAAATTACAAGNGAATTACGAAAAAGAAAAACCTTGGGAACTATTACTAAATCATATTTCTTGTAAAATAAACCAGCAGAAACTAATCACCACTTAATGAAGGGGTGAGGGGAAGGAAAAAACACAAAAATACAAATAAAAAATTACAAGAGGGAAGCCATTAAAGTTTTCTTTTTTTAATCATAGGAGACTACTTTGCAAAGTTCTGTGCAAATTAATATGAAAATTTGAATTTGGAGAAGGCAATGGTACCCCACTCCAGTACTCTTGCCTGGAAAATCCCATGGAAGGAGGAGCCTGGGGGGCTGCAGTCCATGGGGTCGCTAAGAGTCCAACAGGACTGAGTGACTTCCCTTTCACTTTTCACTTTCATGCATTGGAGAAGGAAATGGCAACCCACTCCAGTGTTCTTACCTGGAGAATCCCAGGGACAGGGGAGCCTAGTGGGCTGCCGTCTGTGGGGTTGCACAGAGTCGGACACGACTGAAGCGACTTAGCAGTAGCAGTTTGATGAAATGGAGAACATTAAAACAAAAAAAAGAACAAAAATCCCACAGAAAGATGGGCAAAAGAAATGAACAGTCAACATCCACAAAAAGAAATCAATATAAAATGCCTCTTGAGTATATGAAAAGATATTCATAGCAGTGAATCAATGTGGACTGGGAAAGGGGAGCCCACTAAGGGCGCTAATTTGCTTAAATTCATACAACCAGTTTAAGTAGTAACAGATTGCAGTGATTTTGCTTTTATTAATAAAATGCTTTTTAAAAAAAAACATATCACCCTGACTCTATCAGTGGTTCACGTGCCCTCAACATGCTTAGGTCTCTTTGCCTTAAACATTATAGAATTAAATCAGATACTTTCTAGAACCTCTTAACATTGTAACATTCCAGGATGCATCTCAAAGACTGAACCTCATCCTTCAAATGACAGAATCTGACACCACTGACCACAAAGCCCATCTGTTCTGTTAAGTCTTGGTAAACCATCGCGTGGTTATCACGGCTTGGGAAATAACTCAGCGGTGTTCATTCTATCACGCCCTTTTCAATGTTTGGGAAGGTGAGGGTATCAGTCACACAGTCGTGTCCAACTCTGTGATCCCACTGAACGTCGCCCACCAGGCTCCTCTATTCGTTTTCCAGGCAAGAACACCGGTTTGTAGCCTTCAGCCTTAAGTTCTTTCTAAAGAAAACTCTACTTAGGAGAAAGGGATTCTGAGCTAAAATTCTGATCTACCAAATTCAAGGAGGTTGGTTAGTGATGTCACCTAGGAAGTTTCATGACATTCATGTTTCTGTACGGCAGGAGAGTCGTTTTCAGACTGGACCCATCTGAAGGGAGAGACTTTTCAGAGAATAAAACCGTACTGTCCCATCATGCAGCAGGAAGAAGAGAGAAAATACAAGGAAGGAATCAGGCAGTCTGGAAAGGGACTCTGAGTTCTTGAAGCTTAAAGGCAGCCACAGAGTCACAGCTTTTCTCCAGCCCAGCACTGTCATTTCAGGACATAAGCTGGTGACAGGCATAACTGCATGGAATTACAGAGGCATCCTTAGAGACTGGTTGAATAATCTGTGTCCCAAGCAGGCTGAACATCTTTACAGAGGGAATAACAATTGTTATGAAATTAATTCCAAGAGAATTAGATGCCTCATTGACTGGAGTGTGGAGCCCACAGGAAATACTCTGCAGATGGTGGGGAATTTAGAAAAAGGGAAATCCTATTCAAATCAGAACAGACATGATGCAGACCTCACGGCCTTTTTTTCTCACTAGTCACTTACTAAACAAGGATGGGATCTTAATATTAGAACCCCTCCCCATGGTATGGAATTATGCTTGTGCTAACTTTACAATGTAATAAAAGTATAATTTAATTTTAATAGCGTTGGGTTAAGTCGTCGTATTACTGGGGGAGGCTTAGTTCTGTAACACACAACTTCAGATCACTGAGATTAAGCCAAGAGAAGTGTGTTGCTCATTTGCAGGTCTTCCTAGGGTAATGGATGAGGGGCTATGCTCATATAGTCACTCACAGACTCAATTTCTTTTATCTTGTATCATATTACAAGCTATGGGGGCTTCCCAGGTGACACTAGTGGTAAAGAACCCGCCTGCCAATGCAGGAGTCATAAGAAACATGGGTTTGATCCCTGGGTCGGGAAGATCCCCTGGAGGAGAGCATGGCAACCCGTTCCAATATTCTTGCCTAGGAAATCTTATGGTCAGAGGAGCCTCCCAGACTATGGTCCATGTGGTTGCAAGGAGTTGGATACACCTGAATCGACTTAGCACACATGGGCACAAGTGGTGCTACAGACAGATTATTTGTGTCCCTCCAAAATTTGCCTGTTGAAGCCTAATCCCAAAGGGATGGTATTTAGAGGTGGGGACTTTGGGAAATGATGAGGTTGCAAGTGTGGATCCCTCATGAATGGGATTAGTGTCTTATAAAAGAGACCCCAGAGAGCTCCCTCGCCCCTTCCACCATGTAAGGACACAGCAAGAAGATGACCCGTTTATCAACCTGGAAGTAGGTCCCCATCAGTCATCTATTCTGCTGAAGCCTTGGTCTTGGACTTCCAGACTCCAGAATTGGGAGAAATAAACTTGTGTTGTTTATAAGCCGCCCGGTCTACAGCATCTGTTAACAGCGGCTCCAAAGGACTAGGACATATGGCATCATCAGAATCAGTCTCTGCTGTCACCATAGATGGAGAACAGGCTGTGAAGGGCCACATGGGGACTCATGGCTAGATCTGAAGGGACAAATATCATTTATATCTGCTTCCTGTTGTCTAGAGCACAGTCAGTTCAGTTCAGATCCGTTCAGTCTCTCAGTCCTGTCCCACTCTTTGCGACTCCATGGACTGCAGCATGCCAGGCCTCCCTGTCCATCACCAACTCCCGGAGTCCACTCAAACTCATGTCCATCGAGTCAGTGATCCCATTCAACCATCTCAACCTCTGTAGACCCCTTCTCCTGCCTTCAATCTTTCTCAGCATCAGTCTTATCAAATGAGTCAGCTCTTCTCATCAGGTGGCCAGAGTACTGGAGTTTCAGAGCATGGTCACATGACCTCAACTTAACCTATGAGGACTGGGATGCAGTCTGCCTGCAGGCAAGCCCAGGAGAAAAGGGATTTGGAAAACAAAAGGCATTGCTGATGCTGTTGACTTGTTCATTGTTTTGCTATTTCTGCATAAAGCTGAAAGAGCTTCTTTCCTTTCCATTGCTGACAAATTCCTAAATAAAGTGGGGCCAACCAGGCTCTTGTTTGTAAGATTATGCTGCCTAGAATGGCCATATCAGGTAGGAACCTGCCTTGGAGAATGCTGTCCCCTCTCTCCAGCTCAGTTCTGACCGAGTGTACCACACTTGACCTTATTCCACACACCTGATAAATGTTTGATGGATGCTTCTTGGAGAGCTCAGGGAGCAGGAAATCACTGGATCTTAGTGGAGGTACAATCTACCAGGGAGGCTTTCATTGCACATATTCAGAATTCAAACCAACTGGTACACTGCTGACTTTTCAACCTAAGTCCCAAAGCAAGGGCTTTGCAGCCAGATGGGTGACCTGTGAGGTGGGGAGCNGGAATACGTGGGGTTATAGATGAAATACAATGGGTCATGAGCTGATAATTATTGAAAGATGTAATGGTTTATTTTACTATTCTCTACATTGATATGCAACTTTTCTATAATAAAACACTGAGAGACATTCCTGAGATAAAATAAATATTTTACTTTATTTATGAAAGTGATTAGAGAGACTGAATTGTTATCATCGATTGTTTGATCTTTGGAAATCAATTCTCATGAAACCATCGTTGCATGACTTGGCACTGTGAATCTGAAACATGTTTTGTTTTGTTTTTTTCCAATAATACATCCTACTTTCAATCTGTTATTCCACTTATGTTGAAATGATAAGATTTATCCCACATGTTATGACTTCACATCTGGAGTATAAATGTATATTTATATGAGTTTTAAACTGATATCTATACTGCTGTTCTTGCACAGATATTACCACCTGCACTGCAGTTGGAATTTGGGAAAAGCTTAGACGAAGCCATTTCAATACGGATGGAAGTCAGCTTTGGGCAATCCTGATGCCTCCCGGGAACACTCTTAGCGCAAAGACTGAAAATGAAACTGGAAGGCTGCTCCACTACAAGGTACAAAATACAAACCTCCCCTTGTGTTTTCTCATCATATTCAGCTTCCTGGTTAANAACTTAGACGAAGCCATTTCAATATGGATGGAAGTCAGCTTTGGGCAATCCTGATGCCTCCCGGGAACACTCTTAGCGCAAAGACTGAAAATGAAACTGGAAGGCTGCTCCACTACAAGGTACAAAATACAAACCTCCCCTTGTGTTTTCTCATCATATTCAGCTTCCTGGTTAAAAATTTATCAAATCTACCAGTTATGAATATCAAGCACTATCAACATGCATGAGATTAAAACATCAAGGTTTGCAGATTTAAGAAATTGTCAGGGCAAATAACCAAATTTAAAAAAAAAAAAACAACTGAATAACTTGTGAAATTTCCATTATCCTCTCTTTTTTTCCTTCTACTCTGATAGGAATTGCAAACAGGCCTGCAAGGTCTAAAGTTGCCTCCGGGAAATGAATTACAAAATGGAATATAGAAGCCGCCTAATAAAATCATTAAAAAATAACTTGAGTGTACATGTAGCTGCCAACTGATCCCTAGTGTTTTTGTATGTTTGTTTGTCCTCTGCCCCACCACCCCACCTTTACCAGTTTGCCTTCTCAGGAACCGGTAAATATTAGTAACTTAAACACTCTCTGTTAGATACAGGAGGAAAGTAACTTGTTCATGCACTTACATACCAATCAATTACTATTTATTTATTTTTAAAGCAATGCCAGAGAACGTGTGAGCATTTCCTCTTTTCTCTGCAATTATCTTCAGTCCAAGGTCATATTATAATTTTTCTGACAGTCAGGATGCAGAGAGATAGAGTATCTTGTAGATAGTATAGGGGACTGTTTACTCTAAGCCTGGCATTTCACTCAATTGAGAATAACACTTAAAACAGAATCCCTCCCCACAGGCAGCTTTCAGATCAATGTGTCATCCATGAGAGAAGAATATTAGTTTTTTCACTATAATTACAACTCCATAAAAAAGTGAAAGTGTTAGGCGTTCAGTCATGTCCAACTCTTTAAGATCCTATGGACTATAGCCTGCTTTTTGTCCGTAAAATTCTCCAGACAAGAGGACTGGAGGGGGTTGCCATTCCCTTCTCCAGGGGATCTTCCTAAGCCAGGGACTGAACCCAGGTCTTCTGCATTGCAGGCATATTGTTTACTGTCTGAGCCACTAGGGAAGCCCACAATTGCATAAGAATCACAAACACAAATTGTTTTAACCTCGGGGATAATTCAGGAACTATACAATAACAGGTGTAAATTTCCCCTTAAAAATAGATAATTACTGAAATGAAAATGGGCCATATCCCTTGTTCATTTCACAATGCTAGGAAGAAAAGATACAACGCAAGCCACTTCTGGTCCCAGGTGGTAACCTGTTAGAGTAACAAATTTAACTTCTAATTTGATTGCATCTATGCAGAAAGGTTTAGCACCCTAGTGTGGCTTAGTCACAGGAAAGCACTGAGCCTCAAAAGACGTGCATAGCTTTCTAAGTTGTTGCTGTTGCAGTAATTCAAGTATGTAGAGATGGCATACTCATTTGTCATGGATGAAGAAAACTGACTACCCAGAGAGTCAGCTGGGTCTCCAAATAGCCCAGGAAACAGTGTAAACCCTGGATGGGATCTGGTCAAGTTCTTGTGATCCTAGCAAATCTTCCATGTGTTTTAATTCTAGGTATTGTAAATTTCATCCCTTGGCTTCTCCTTAGTGTATTCTCTCCTGCTCTTCTTTCTTTCTCTCTCTCTCTCTTCCTTAATTTCATTCCTACTTAACATTTAAAAACCCATGCTCCAGTAAAGTGTTGATTTCTTCCTCAGAACCTAGGAAAGAAATTTGTGGTCGGGATCAAACTTGGAATCAATAAGCCCATGCACACAATCCCTGGTTAGCCATTTCTCTGTCACTGGCAGGAGACTTAGAAAGAGGCGTTCACTGCCGTTTATCAGCCAAGCGAAGCCTATGGAGGCTTTGCAAATAGCTTTCCACAATAGGGGATTTTCATAAAACACAAGGATTTCATCTCTGGGACTGACTGTGTGGTTCATGCATTTGTTTGTGTGACTTCCTTCTCTCCTCACTGTTCCCTGTTTTCGGGTTCACAGCCTTAAAGGCCATTGAGATGGGTGTTTTTCAGTGCTTATTGCAGAAAACAGAAGGACTATATTGGCTAAGACCCCAAATTCACACTCTCTGAAATGACTGGGACAAAGGGTGGGAGAAGGCTGTCTGGGATCTAGCGATAATTNGTTCATGCATTTGTTTGTGTGACTTCCTTCTCTCCTCACTGTTCCCTGTTTTCGGGTTCACAGCCTTAAAGACCATTGAGATGGCTGTTTTTCAGTGCTTATTGCAGAAAACAGAAGGACTATATTGGCTAAGACCCCAAATTCACTCTCTGAAATGACTGGGACAAAGGGTGGGAGAAGGCTGTCTGGGATCTAGCGATAATTGTATAATCCTCCATCTTTCTCTTCTGAGGTTAATTCAAGGAGATGGCTTGACAAAATTGACTCTATAAGTGGTCTCATTTTGCTTGATTAGTTTTTAATCCCATCACTTTTTCTTCTTGGCAAAATAAGATGTTAAAATCCTCTCTCTACCCCCTCTCTAATCCTAACCTAATAGGTATTAACAGTTTGATGTGTATCTGTGTATCTTTATAGGCTCCTTGTCTACACTTTTTAAGTCCATTGCATGTACATGTACAGAGATAATAAAAATGTATTCACATTTTTTTAAAGTTATAAGAGCAGGCCATATAGAGCTATATTTTCCAATATGGTAGACACTCCTCAATGGGATTCTTTAATATTGAAAGTGAAAAACTGAAGTTTCTCTGTCAGTGTCTGACTCTTTGTGACCCCATAGACTGTAGCCCGCCAGGCTCCTCTGTCCATGGGATTCTCCAGACAAGAATACTGGGGTGGATTACCATTTCCTCCTGCAGGGGATCTTCCCCACCCAGCAGTTGAAACCAGGTCTCTCACACTGCAGGCAGACTCTTTACCTTCTGAACCACCAGAGAAGCCCATTAAGATCGAATCAAATAAAAAACTCACTTCCTCAGTTTTACTAAGCATATTTAAAATGCCCTATAATAACGTGGCTACAATATGGGAGTGCACATGGATAGAACAGTTCTCTCTTTGCAGAAAGTTCTACTGGACAGTCGCTGACATGGCATGTTGCTAATTATCAATAAACTAGAATTTTGTTCTTCCTTCTAACAAATAATTCTTGAACAGTCTTTGACTAACTTGGAGAAGTAAGACTATCAGAATTCCCTCTTGCTGGCAGAAATGAAAACTGGGCTGTAGACACTTACTTTGGTTCAGAAACTTATTTTTTGAAGCCCTACTCGTATGGACTGTGATCTCTAGCACAGAACACCAGGGATCTATTTGTGATGCCTGTGTAGTCCATCTGCTTTGAAGTGTCTAGCTTTAATGACTATATTCCAGTGCTTTCCTAGGACAGTATTCCAGTTGGGAGGGGGATGCAGAAGATATGTTCAAAAATAATCCCTCAAAAGCTTTCCTTCAAATTTAGGCAATAAAAAGGGAGGAGGGCAATCGGTATCACCGACTCTGGAGTCTTTCAGTTATCTTCCTAGATTGCCATTCTGTGTTCTGATAACTTGATATCGTGCCAAAAGCTCAGTACTAGGTGGTTTAAAGCTGGGACATTAACAAAACTCCGAAAGCCAAATGAGCATTTACAGGTAGAAAAAGCAAAGCGTGATTATCTGGTCTCCGAGGAGCTAATTATAGGTTCCGTTGAAACTGGGAGGGTCATGGGACACGCATGCACGTGCACGCACACATGCGCGTGCGCACACACACACACACACGCACACGCATATACATGAGGCGCATGCGCAAAACTGTTCGTCGGCGCCTACTTCCAAAGAAGCGGAAAGCTGCACTGCTGCATAAATAAATCATTTGGATGGCTCGCTGTTTGAGCACAATCGATCGCTCCCCCATACTAAGGTCAGGCACTGTATACTGGGAGCCTGCGCTGACCCACGGTTGTATATAAAATATGATTTTAAAGGCAGCTTCCCACCAGCCTGTTTCTACCTGAGAGGCTCGCCATCCATCAATCATTCATTCTCCTCTGCCTGCTCCAGCACCACCCCCAGGCTGCAAACTTGGGAAGGATAACAGGATTGAAAGGAAGACTGGCCCTTAGGAATCCCGAAGTCCATGTCCTCAAAAATCATACCAAACTGAATAGTTTTTCTAGCGTGTACTGAGCAGGAACGAATGGACCAGATCTCATGGCTGAAGGCACCCTTAGTTTAAATTATCTTGATGATTCTATACGGACATGGTGCACATTGCTCAGTGTGAGATGAACCTCTCCCAACACTTTCGAAGATAAGCATCATTCTGAGAGGGACAGGGAAGCAGAGAAGTGACAGAGACCCATCTTCTCCTGCACCAGGATTTCTCAGATTTGGCACAGTGGGTTAATTATTGGTTACAGGTGGCTGCCCTCTGCATTGTAGAAGGTTTAATAGTATCCTGGCCTCTAACCATTAGCTACAAATGAGCCTATCTCCTCCCCTAGTTGTGACAATCAAAAATGTCTCCAGGACTTCCCTGGTGGCCCAGAGGTTAAGAAGCTGCCTACCAGTGCAGGGGACATGGGTCTGATCCCTGGTCCTGGAAAATTCCACATGCCGAAGGACAACAAAGCCTGTGCACCACAACTCCTGAGGCACAAGAGCCCTAGAGCCCGTGTCCACAACAAGAAAAGCCACCACAATGCGAAGTCTGTGCAACACAACTGGACAGGAGACCCTGTTCGCTGCTACTAGAGGAAACCCGTGTCAGCCACGAAGACAGAGCACACTCCCAAATAAAAAATAAAAGATTTAGAAGTATATATATTACCAGACATGACCAAATGTTGGGAGTAGACAATGGGAGGCAAAATTTCTCCTGGTTGAGAACTGCTGATTTACACACAGAAAGGCTTGCGTAATATAGCAAGAGCCCATGTCATATCTAAGAAGCAAGGAAATTAAGCAGAGGTGTGTGAGTTTGCTCTGGCTGTCAAAACAATATACCACAGACTCAGTGGCTTAACTAACAGAAATGTACCCTGGTGGCCAAAAGTCCTAGATCAAGGGCCAAGAGAGTTGGTGTGCCCTAAGGCCTCACTCCTTGGCTTGTAGACGGCCGTCTTCTCCCTGTTTCTTCGCGTGCTCTTCCCACTGTATGCGCCTGTGTCCTTATCTCTTCTTCTTATAAGTTCAATAGGGAAGAACAAACCTGACTCCATATTAGATCTATTTCTCTTGCTTCAAATTTTGTATTCTATTGTTTTTCTTCAAGTTAAGAATATTGCCCATAGCCTGAAATATACAGGATAGCCCATTCTCAAGCCTCTGATATTGAAACATATAACATTTTTCCATTTGTATGAAGATAAAAAGTTGCCCAACAGAGACTAACGTTTGGGAGGTTTATAGGAACATTGTCACCTGACCTACATGGACAGCTGTAAGAACAAAGGATTCCAGCACCAAGAGGTTTGCAACAATCAACCACACCCCTCCCTTTGAGTATAAAAGAAGCCTGAATCCTACCTCAGAGAAGATGGTTCTTTGGGACATTGGTCCATCAGCTCTCAGGTCTCCTGGTTTTCCAAATAAAGTTACTAACTCTTACCTCAACAAATCATCTCTTGATTTATTGACCTGTCATGCAGTGAGCAATATGAGCTTAGACTCAGGAATATAAGGGTACCCAACATATTAGATTAGAGACCACCCTAACAGTCTCATTTATCGCCAAATATAGTCACATTCGGAAGTATCAGAAACTAAGACTCCAATGTATGAATTTATTGTCTCCTTTTTAAGGAGACAATTCAGCTCATAACAAGAGGCAAATCCCAGACCCAACTACATGATTTTTCTGTATCACTAAAAACTTAGCCGCATTATCTGTTATAGATTGCAGACCTGTTGATTAGAATCAGGCTCTCTCCAATGTCCATCCTTTTCCTGTTAAAGAAAGAGTAACTTCCTTGACCAAGGATACAAGGAGAAAGAACTGAGCAAGCCTACAGCCCCATCCCCCTCTTTTCATTTGCATCTCCCTGCCAGGCAGAGAGAGAACTTCCTGGTCCCTCCCCTCCTCCCAGGGAGTCTCTGGGGCCAGATAAGAAGGACCCTAGGCTCTGAGGGATTATCCTACTACTCAACTGTGCCATTCAGGGCACCAAATCAGCCACAACCCATAAACAAATGGGTGTGGCTGCATTCCAGGAAGAATTTATTACAGAAACAGGCAGGCGGGCTGGGCTAGTCTGTCAACTCCTGCCTTCGAACATTATATAAGTTGCTGGATTTGTATAATTTCAGCTGATATTACACTCGGTGGAATTTAAGTAAAATCAGGGCCACCTGGAAAAGTGACAATCACTCTCTTGTTAAGAAAAGCCCAAGAGCCACACCTCCCTATTTTTCTTAGCCATAACTATGAATAGATATATACAAGAATATTTACAGGAACAACCAATTTAAAGGGCATTTAAACTAAATTTCTGTTCCTTGCTTCCTTTTCCTTTTTACTGACCATGTTGCCTCCAGCTCCGGTTTCTAATTTCTTTCCTCATTAAAAGTCCTGTCAACCTACCCAAGAATAAAGTTGTTCCTTTAAAAATACCCATCTCATAAAACCCTGTGCCCAGAAGGCATACGATAAATAGAATGGTTCATGAAATCCCCCTCCAAATAACAGACTTATGAGAAATAAGCCTGAACTTTTATTTCAAATCGCTCCAAACAAATCATCTTCAAACCTGAGGTGAGAGTCCTCAGTATGGGTTTTGCAGCATCACCCCCTGGGCAAACACTCCACATATCTAGAGGTGCATTTAAAACATATCTCATCCTTTTGTTATATCTGGGTACAGATCATCAGCAAAGATCAGGTCACATGATTGTGTCCTATTTCCGCAGGGAAGCTTAGCAGAGATGGCTATGGAATACCACCTGTTATTGCAAATCAAAGTCAACTGGCACAAATTGGGGAGGCCACAGGGAAGTCTTGCTTGTATGTATCAGAATGCTATTGTGGTACTACTACCAATAGGTAGGAAAAATGGTAATTATTCAGATTAAGTAACAGCCCAATGCTTGTTAATAGGGGGTGAGCATTTATAAAGACAGATGTGAATACTAAAGAATGTTGGGCTACTGCTCAAAAGAATGTTGTAGCTGGAAAACACTCATGATATACAGTTAAATGAAAAAAATATAATATAATATATACATGTATATATACATGTGCACGCATATATATACACACACACACATATGGGCTTCCCAGATGGTGGACGTGGTAAAGAACCCACCTGCCAATGCAGGAGACATAAGAGATAGCACTTTGATCCATGGGTCAGGAAGACTCCCTGGGGGAGGAAATGGTAGCCCACTCTAGTATTCTTGCTAGGAGGATCCCATGGACAGAGGAGCCTGGTGGGCTATAGTTCATGTGGTCACAAAGAGTCAAACGCAACTAAGCACCATATGTACATGTGTGTGCGTGTGTGTGTATACGTACAAATGCATACGTCATATATATATATATATATATATATATATATATGCAACATATAAGCAGAGAGGTCATTTTGATCAAAACTGTACAGGTCTTTGGATTTGCAATAAATATATACATTTATTCATGCTCTTTTCATCTCAGATGTACCTATTATCTCTAAATATTTTGTCAATGTTTAGAAAATAGATGTTATTTACAATAGCTTCCTCTGGCAAGTACGTTTAAAAAGCTTGTGTGGGTTGGGAAGGGAATTTCATCTTTCTACTCTATGCATCTTATGTTTGATCTTCTTGGAACAATCATATTTGTATTTTTAGAGAAAAAAATTAGCCCATCCACTCTAGGAGAAAAAAAAAAAAAAACTCTGAAAATGTTTTCAAATAGCATTCTTTATTGTTCTAAAAATTGCAAATGCTTCCTGTTTGGAAAACAAACAAAGTGAAGTCAACATTTACTCTAACTCTCTACAATACCCACTCAGGACTCCAGGGGCATCTGCTGTCAACAGTTCAGGATGTGACTCAAAGGACTTGGTTTTCTTGTAATTTATTTATTTTCAATTAAGGGATAGGTGCTTTGCAATATTGTGTTGGTTTCCGCTATACATCAACATGAATCAGCCCTCCCACCTCCCACCCATTCCACTCCTCTAGGTTGTCAAAGAGCACCAGTTTGAATTTCCTGAACTGAAAGGCCTGCTTTTAATTAAGTCAGATGATGTTCCTTGGGAAAGACCAACTTCCTGAAGCTAGAGACAAACTTGGTCCTAAGAGTCTTAGCCCCGTAGCAGAGAAGGAAGGGAGAGTAGCTGCCCTGTGTTCCACATGCCCTCAAGCCTGGTCAAGAGGATGTAGCATCTTTGGGTGTCACTGAAGGTGGTTCACACCAGGCTGAGACAGTTCCCACCAGGCTGCGATGGTTCGCAGAAACCTGAGTGAGCTCAGTCGCTAAGGGACATCGACAGGGAAAAGACAGGCAATACCCAGGCAACCTCTCATGTTCCAAGCCTTTGAATTATGGCTGGCCGTAGTGAGGTGTGTTTCAAGCAAAGATAAGGAACGGGAAATGTGTTCCTTTGGAACCAGAGAACTGACATGAGAAAGAACTCGAAGCATTGAAGAAAATGGACTCTCAGCCTAAAACTGTGCCTAGGGCAGACAGATGGCTGCTGGAGAAACATATATTCATATCACGTGAAAGACAAAATTCCAGGGTGTGACACAGGAGTTGAATTTAGCGATTATCACTGAGTCATCGTGCGGAAACACAGAAATGGCAAAGGGACCACGCTCCACCCCAGAAAGAAGCCCAGGAATAAGGTGAGGTGGAAGTCACAAACGCACACACACACGGGTGTAAACACACCACGTGGGTGTGGACACACAAACGAGTTCAAAATCATACATTTCCTCCATGTTGAACCCTCTCACAAGACTGCAATGAAGCAAGTTTGGGGAATCATTTGATAAGAATGGACTTTCTTTTCTGGAAGAGTTTACTCTCAGGTCCTACCTAAACAGCTTCAGAGTAACAACTACACTGATTAAAAAAATATCTTTACTTGGCTCATACTGATTTTTGTTTTATTATAAGAGCATTTGCCTCTGAGTTTAAATCTTAGCCCAAACTTAATTTTGATCACTGATGGGACTGTCACATTTTCAATCCGTGTAGGATGCAAAAGGAAGAGCCTGTGTTGTCAGACTCACATATTCAGCTAAATAAGGAAGAAATTCTACCAGCTCCTTCACAATATCACTTTCCATGTTCTTGAATATGTCTAGATTTCTATCATAATTTCTTAGATATCAGTCTTATGGTATTTAAGAACTGTATACTTTCCACAAATGTTGGACAGCTTGGAGTTAAGCAATTTATATTTTCCACAAATGTTCGACAGCTTGTCTAATCATTGTACTCATCAAAACTTGTTTGTTTGCTTCAAATGCAACACTGATTCAGATTCAGTTCAGTTCAATTCAGTCACTCAGTCGTGTCTGACTCTTTGCGACCCCGTGAATCGCAGCACGCCAGGCCTCCCAGTCCATCACCAACTCTCAGAGTTCACTCAGACTCACGTCCATCGAGTCAGTGATGCCATCCAGCCATCGCATCCTCTGTCGTCCCCTTCTCCTTCTGCCTCCAATCCCTCCCAGCATCAGAGTCTTTTCCAATGAGTCAACTCTTCACGTGAGGTGGCCAAAGTACTGGAATTTCAGCTTCAGCATCATTCCCTCCAAAGAAATCCCAGCACTGATCTCCTTCAGAATGGACTGGTTGGCTCTCCTTGCAGTCCAAGGGTCTCTCAAGAGTCTCCTCCAACACCACAGTTCAAAAGCATCAATTCTTCGGCGCTCAGTTTAGCTTAAGCAAAAAGGGATCTCTTGGATCATATGAGTTAAAAACCTAAGAATAACTCTGGATTTTGGCAGAGTGATTTTCAGAAGCTTGACTATGAATCCTAGTGCTACTGGGCTTTCTGTAGCATTGGTCAGGCTCTCGGAGAAGCACTGATTGTGCCAACAATTTCAGTCTAAACATGCTCAGTTACCAAAAATTTTGATTCATGTTCTGAGAATGAGTCTCCCTGTCTGGATTTGAGTCACATGCTCATCTCTCCTGGCCAATCCCTTTGTCTGTGAGATGAAGCTTTGACAGTTGGGCAGGATTAGATTACATACCCAACTCTAGACCTAGGCAAGGAGTTGCTCCCTATAAGCATGAGAGGGGGAAGGTGATGGTAGAGATGGTTCTTTAAAATAGAGGCCTCTTTTCCAGTAGTCATGTATGGATGTGAGAGTCAGATCGAATAATTGATGCTTTTAAACTGTGGCTCTGGAGAAGAATCTTGAGAGTCCCTTGGACTACAAAGAGATCCAACCAGTCCATCCTAAAGGAAATCAACCCTGAATATTCATTGGAAGGACAGATGCTGAAGCTGAAGCTCCAATCCTCTGGCCACCTGATGCAAAGAGTCAACTCATTGGAAAAGATCCTGATGCTTATAAAGACAGAGGGCAGGAGGAGAAGGGGGAAGCAAAGGATAAGATGGTTGGATGGCATCATTGAGTCAATGGACATGAGTTTGAGCAGACTGGGAGTTGATGAAGGACAGAGAAGCCAGGTGTGCTGCAGTCCATGGGGTCACAAAGAGTTCAACACAACCTGTGACTGAACAACAGCAAACGGGAGGGAAAGAAATGGTTGGTAGAAAAGGTGAAAACAATAGTTACTTTGAAAAAAGTAACTACATGCAGAATTGATCCACCCTCATGGACAGAGGAGCTTGCAGACTACAGTCCAGGAGGTCACAAAAGAGTCAGACATGACTTGGCAACTAAATTACAACATCAAGTCAATAACCAAAATCCTCTCTGAGAACCACTGTTAATTGTGAATTCTACTGAAATCCCAGCAAGACATTCAAAAGAGGCTCTAGACCTGTGTAGTACAAGATGACAGCTATTAGTCATGTGTGGCTATTTAAATTTTAACTAATCAAAATTAGATAAAATTTAAAATGTCATTCCTTGGGAGCAATAGCATGAGTTCCAGAACTCAGCTTGAACATGGTTAGTGGGTATCTTATTAGACACTGAAGATGTAGAAATGTGCATTATTTCAGAAACTTCTACCGAATTTGAGTATCCACCCCGAAATTTTAAAAAAAGAAAAAACAAAGGATATGTGACTGGTTTTAGAAGTGCCTGATGACCTTTGACAGGTCCCGTAGGCTGTGGAGACTATAATTCTAACAGTTGCGGTAAAAACGAAAAAAATGCTCAAGTGGGTCAAAATTATGTTTTTCCCTGAATATTATACACAATTAAAAAGGGAGAATTATTTGTTTTCTCCAACAGAAAGAGACAAAGAGCATGTATAAAAGCAAAGACAATGAAGGGATAACTAAATCAAATGTCTGTTGCACTGAAAGGCTCCTATTTCTTTTTTATTTTTTCCTCATCTGAAATTTTGCAGTAATAATTATAGTTACACATAGACTTCTGACAGGCAGTACTTGCTCTGTTTTCTCTCCAGTGGGTTGATGGAATGAATTTAGTTATGTGCAGAGTTGAGTTGAGTTGAGGTATATGTGATGTCTGGAACCAAACACAAGCCTCAACATATAGAATCCTGACTTCTCTGGTCTCTGCCAGTCTCTCTGACTTTCAGTCTCTCCTCCCCACTTGCATCACAGGCTTAATTCAGCACTTCAGTGCCCTTTTACTTGCTGCTATATCAGCCTAGAACACACTTCCAAGAATCCTTCTTATGTGTGTAAGGACCTAACATACGCCATGAAAGGCTTTAAGGCCTGAGTTCCATTTATCAAGAAGCTGAGTCACTGTCTAGGAGGAACTGAGATCATCTTCCGTGGGTGCCAGGACTTGACCAATTAGCATGTTCCCCGTAGCCTGGTTTGAGCCTGTCAGGACGTAATGGACATCCCCCAAGAAAGCCCACGTGCACGAAAATTTAGCCAATTGATAGATGCTCAGAAACCCTTGCAACCAATCCGCCTTTGCCAACTCCCTGTCTTTGTTCTAAAACCTATAAATACTGTTGTAATTCAGGACTCGGGGCTCTTGCTTGACTTCACTGCGCTGGATGCGGATTGAGCCCTAGCTTGACCTAGCAATAAACCCCTTTTTGCTTTTGCATTGCTATGGACGTCTTATTCTCTCAGTTTTGGGGACTCGGACCTCTGGCATAACAGTATGCTACATCGGTTTAAGGTTCATATCATTGGAAAACCTTTTCTGATCACCTCAGCCAACACACACCTTATTCTCCACCTCAATATCCCATCTGTTTATTTAAGATACTTACAATCTCTGCTTTATTTACTTCTTTTGTTCCTGCCGGATCCAAGTAGAATGCAAGTTCCACAGCGGCAGAGACCATGTGTGTCTTATTCCCCGTGGTTGTCCCAAAGGTAAGTGGACATTCAGTGAATATTTGTGGGATAAGCAAATAAGTGGACGAGAAAGAGAGTCAGAGAAAAGACGGTGGGACTGTGCTCAGCAGAAATACACCACCAGGCGCTGCCTGATACCATCACCAGCAGGAGATACAGAACTCAGATGAAGCATTTTCCGTTTTCCCTCCAGGATGAGCCATTTCCAAAAGGGCTGCCCTGGATCACTGATGCACAGCAAGGACAAAAGGAGGTGAAAGCAAGTGCTCTCATGTCTCACTTAATTTGTACCGCTGTGCCTGTGCTCAGGTGCTACGTCACGTCCAGCTCTTTGCGACCCCATGAACTATATAGCCTGTCGGGCTCCCCTGTCCACAGGGTTTTTCCAGGCAACAATACCGGAGTGGATTGCCATCTCCTCCACCAGGGGATCCTCCTGACCCGGGAATTGAACCTGTGAACCCACATCTCCTGCATTGGTAGGCAGATTTTTTTTTTTTTAACCTCTGAGCCACCTGGGAAGCCTCCAACTTGTACTCTACCTCCTGTTATTTTAAAACAAGATGAAGGGTTAAGATGCTTTAGTAGAGGATTTCGGGTATCCAGAGCTTCCCCTCTCCAGATGTGAAGGCTGGGATGCAGGAGAAATGTATAGAAATTGTAGATTCCATTATAAGGGATTCTGATGGCCTGTCATCCTTCACAGCGTCCAGACAGTGCTACCAACCTGCTATCTCATTCTCCTGGTGGCCACTGTAAAGAAACTTACTGATTCATCTTTGTTCAGATCACACTATTATCTGGAACTACAGGGTATATCCAAACACTTGCTTGGTTTCCTGAGCATGGTAGACACTCAAATACACAAATTAAATGTATGCATTTCAGAAGATTTTTACAAACGGCAGCCAAAGAAAATTTGCCATGCTCACACATTGCGGGGCACACATAATTAAACACTTAATATTTGTTAGCAATCTGTCAGGTGTGTTTGGAATGATAAAGGTACTATCAGGTCATTAGTCACTCAGTCACATTAGGCTCTTTGCAACCCCATAGGCTGCAGCCCACCAGGCTCCTCTGCCCATGGAATTCTCCAGGGAAGAATACTGGAGTGGGTAGCCATTCTCTTCTCCAGGAGATCTTCCTGACCCAGGGATCAAACCTGGGCCTTCTGCATTGAAGGTGGATTCTTAACCTTCTGAGACACCAGGAAAGCCCCACTACTGATGAACACTGGCAAATATTCCTAATAAAAAGGAGATTCTAAAATAGACCTGAAACTTTGACAGGAAGCCAATCCGAAAGTGAAATACATGATTGATAAGGCACTAGAAAGGTGAATGGTTGCTGATGACTGGTGGTTAACTATAGTTCATTGACCAAGAAAGTTATTCCAAGCTAAGATCATTTCCTCTGTTGCTCAGTGAGTCAGGCAATAGGAGAGGCCAGAAATCCCGTATCTGTCTTTGTGTTTGTGAAAACTCCAGGAATATGAGAGAAGTGTGGGGCTGGATAAAGATAATATATATATATATGTTTTTTTGCTGGCTGAATGACTACCAAAAAGTGCAGATTAAATGGTCTGGGAAGCACCAAGAAGGTGATCACTGGTGATGAGCTTTAGGTCTCCACCCTGACTCCATCAAAATCAGTGGCTTTACCAAAGACTCTGCTTCTCACTAACAAGAGTCAGTTGTGATAGATCATCAATCGATCAATTCATTTATTCAACTAATAGTTACTAAATGGCTTTCCTGAGATATACATTAAGCTGAGGGTCTTGGGTTAACCAAGAGAAATGGGACCATTTCTGCCCTAAAGGAGCTCAGTTTAGGGGTGGAGAAAAAAAGCAATCCGACATTTCTGTAAGTCTTCAGAATATAGTCCTACTCTATCTTAGGGACTTGATAAGTACCTGGAGAGTGAGCATGGCGTGGCCTGTCCGACGTCTTTCTACTGGACATCTGTGTGCATTTTCCTCTCCTCCTCCACCTCCTGTGAGAAAGCTCTTCCTTATCCATCAGCTGCCAGCTTAGATGGCATCTTTTTCAGAAAATCTTTTTTCTATTCACCCTACGTCCACGTCTGTCAAGGAAGTGCACCCTTCTTTATATGTCCTAGGTGGCTATGACCCTGGTAACATGTTATTTTACTGTGCAATAGCATTTTTTTCTTTCCTCTCTTCCTGATTAGTCTATATGCCCTTTGAATTTAGGGTCTGTGCCTCATTCATACGGTCTCTCTAGAATTTTACATAGTATGGGGCCAATTACAGAGACTTTAAATATATCATTTAATATCAGGCTTACTGGTGTTCTGGCACTGAGACTGAATCTCAAAAACTTTCACAGTTTCTTCTATTTCTAAGATTTTTTTGAGGGCAATTAAACATGGTAGCCTAGGATTTCAGCTTTTGAACAAACGTGTTTGGAGCAAGAATTTGTAAAGAGCCCATGCTGGTGAAAGTGAAAGTCACTTTCATGTCATGAAAGTCAGTCATGTCCTACTCTTTGCGACCCATGAACTTTACAGTCCATGGAATTCTCCAGGCCAGAATACTGGAGTGGGTAACCTTTCCCTTTTCCAGGGGATCTTCCCAATCCAGAGATCGAATCCAGGTTTCTTGCATTGCAGGTGGATTCTCTACTAGGTGAGCCACAAAGGAATCCCAAGAATACCGGGGCGGGGGGGGTTGCCTATCCCTTCTCCAGTGGATCTTCCCGGCCCGGGAATTGAACTGGGGTCTCCTGCACTACAGGCAGATTCTTTACCAACTGAGCTATCAAGGAAGCCCCTACTGGTGAGTCATGAACTAATCCCCAAATTTAAAACCTTTCCTTTTTGTTCTTATGGAAAATAATCTGTGATTCCATTGTGTGTGTCATTTTGTTCAATTAGGTACTGTTTACTAAAACTTAGGTTCTAAGTGCATTAGTAAGCTTGCTAAACATTTGTGATACAAACCCCAGGATTAACACGTCGCCAGTTCCTGCTCAGTGGCTCAGTCGTGTCTGACTCTTTTGTGACTCCATGGGCTACAGCCCGCCAGGCTTCTCTATGAAATTTCCCAAGCACGAGCNACTGTTTACTAAAACTTAGGTTCTAAGTGCATTAGTAAGCTTGCTAAACATTTGTGATACAAACCCCAGGATTAACACGTCGCCAGTTCCTGCTCAGTGGCTCAGTCGTGTCTGACTCTTTTGTGACTCCATGGGCTACAGCCCACCAGGCTTCTCTATGAAATTTCCCAAGCAAGAGCACTGGAGTAGGTTGCCCTCCTTTAGGGGGTCTTCCTGACCCAGGGATCAAACCTAGGTCTCCTGTATTACAGGCAGATTCCTTATTATCTGAGCCACCAGGGAAGCCCATGCATGTAAAATAGATAACTGGTAAGAACCTACTGTATACTACAGGGAGCTCTACTTGATATTCTCTAATGATCTATACGGGGAAACGATATAAAAAAGAATAGATACCTGTATATGTACAACTGATTCACTTGCTCTACAGCAGAAACTAACACAACACTGTAAATCAACTCTACAAACCAAACGCAGTTTAGCATAAGAGATGCAAATGCTAAACTGAAGCACGCTACAGAAGAGTTTCCTAAGCATATATAAATAACCTTTCCAGACAAAAATTTCTTAACCAAATATTCCAGTGTCAGTTCTCTGAAATCACTTATCTCTTGGGACTGATTAAATAGATTAGTTTTCCCCCAATTACCTGGGCTTCAAATTAATCGCTCTTTTGCCTCCCTTACTTCTAAAATGAAGTGCAGATCCACCATTTATGTGATGAAAGTCACCATGATGAATATATTTTTAAGATCTGGTCAGATGTGCTTGTGCTGATTTTTAATAATAGCTCCCAACTAATCAATAGATAATTTAATTTGAAAATGTGAAGCTGTAAACTTTAATGCTCTGTTTGGTATTTTCTTCTTAATTGGAAAGATGGCAAGTCAACTTTTAGGCAGAGAGCTAGGGACGCACATCCATTAAAATCATATCATGAGGGACTTCTCTGGTAGTCCACTGGTTAAGACTTCAACTTCCAGCAGTGGGTATGGGTTTGATCCCTAGTTGGAGAGCTAAGATCCCACACACCCCAGGGCCGGAAAACCAAAAAGCATAAAGCAAAAGCAATATTGTAACAAATTCAATAAAGACTTTCATAATGGTCCACATCAAAAAATAAAATAAGTTCTTGAAGGTTTTGTGGCTTAAGGCAGATTTTGCTCTCAAGGACCACACCTTGTAGACTTGGTCTTCAGTGGGAATCTTTGCTCCTTCTCCATTCAAGAGACTAAGATCATCTCTATGTCACGTGCCAAGGCTCTGAGTTACCCTAAAAGCTCTCCTTCCCAATGTATATATATTCTTAATTTGGCTATGCTGGGTCTTAGTTGTGGCATGCAAAATCTAGTTCCCTGACCCGCAATAGAACCTGGGCACCCTGCATTGGGAGTGTGGAGTCTTAACCACTGGACCACCAGGGAAGTCCCTAGTAATTTTTTATAACCTAAACAGGTTTTTATAACCAAACCCTGCAGAGAAAGACAGGGCTTTCTACTCCAATGCATGATCTTATCTTGTTTTACCCAAATCAATCAATAAGGTCACGGTTGTAACAGGCCAGTGTAGAACTCTATTGAATGCTAAGTTGTCCAGTGAACTGACCATTCCTTCTAAAACCATTTGCATTTGTGCATGCCACCTAGTCCAGCAGGACTGTTCCTATCACTGTATTTAAGGATTTGTTTTAAATGCATACATTTCCTTGGTATCAAAAATAACACAGGTTATAATTGTAAGAGGCAAAAGATGGATAATTTGTCCAAGTAACCCCTTTGACTCGAAAACACTCCACAGTGTTATAATTATGGACGTGTGCCATTTTATGTTTATGCTAACCCAAGGGTGAACTCTAATGCAAATTACGGACTTTGAGTGATTACGACATCAATGTGGTTTCCTCCGTTGTCAAAAATGCACCACTGTCATGGGAGATGCTGATAATGGGGGAGGGTGTGCATGTGGTGGGGACAGGATATATGAGGGAAATCTTTATAACTGTCCTCTTAACTTTACTCTAAACCTAACACTGCAAATGGAGCTTAACATGCAAAAAAAAGTACCTAAAAAAATAATACTCTTAGACTCCTGACTCCCCTTTCACCTTTCTATACAACAGAAAAGTAGGGACAAACATTAACGCTAATGCTATCTTCTGGGCTTCCCTGGGGGCTCAGCAGTAAAGAATCCACTCACAATACCGGAGACTCGTGTTCCATCATTGTGTCGGGAAGATCCCCTGGAGTAGGAAATGGCAACCCACTCCAGTATTTTGGCTTGGGAAAGCCCATGGACAGAGGAGCCTGGTGGGCTACAGTCCATGGGATCGCAAAGAGCTGGACACGACTGAACATGCACGAACACACATAAAACTAGCCTGTCATGGATCATGGCCAAAGCTTTGCACATAGTGCTCAGCATACATTTAGTCAAGGAAAGGGAGTGTACATGCTAAGTCTATAAAAGGCTACTACCAAAGTTGAAATTTAAGCAAAGGCAAAGACAAAGTGAAAACAAATGACAGATTCATATAAAATCCTGCATGAAAAAGAAGAGACCCTACCACAGATAGGCAGACTCAAACCCCAAGAACGAAAATGACAACAACAGTCAGGTGGGCAGGAGCGGAAGGCAAAAACACGTGCACACAGGTGCACAAACACACACACATTACGCACACACAGGGGACCAACCAACTTTGAAATGAAGCCAGTTGTGTTGCAAATTAACTGGCAAGACAACGGTAAGTGATATGAAACTGCTGACTCCACTACATTTCAACTTTGCTTCCAGAGAATCGAATCACGTTCTTTGTCTCGTAGCAGAAAACTAACCACCAGGAAAGAGAAGACCTGTTCTCGTGATAATTCGATCAACTCATTGTACAAAGGGATACAAGTTAAAGATCCATTTTCTATTTTTAAAATCACAGGTTCTTCCTCTTTCTGAACACTTTCTTCCCTCTCTGACCCCCTATCACCACCCAGTCCATAAATTTTACTAGGAAAAGGTTTCTTATCTCATTAGGGTAAAACACATTATCTGGGATTTTTCTTATTTCTAAGATAACGTCACCTTGTGCCCCCACCACAAGTTTTTAAATGCCTGTAAGGGGCTCCCCCGGTGGCCCAGATGGTAAAGAATCTGCCTGCAATGCAGGAGACACAAGTTCGATCCCTGGGTTGGGATGATCCCCTGGAGGAGGAAAAGGCAAACCACTCCAGTATTCTTGCCTGGAAAATTCCATGGACAGAGGAGACACGGTCCATGGGGTCCAGCAAAGAGTTGTACAGGACTGAATGATTGAGCACACAGTACATAATCAGACTCCCTGACAACTGATGTAAACTTTTACGCAGAATTTCCTTCCTCTCAATTAAGAATGACTAGAGGGATGGTGTGTCTGGCTACTGATGGCATTTTAGGATCAAGAATGTGAAGCGGTCACTTGGTACAATTTGAGGATATTCTGGGACAAGGATGTGTGCTGTTTTGAATGATATTTAAATTGCTCTAATATATTCCAGGCTGGACTCCCATGTCAATTCATCAGTGCCAAGGCTCTGCCTAACATTTTGCTACAAACTGGGTTCAATTGTAATTTGTCAACCCCAGCACCCGTTGCTATGACAAATAGCTTCGGTCTGGTTAATCTTTTGAACATAATAGCATTCTGCTACTTTGATAAATCTGTTATGTTGTAGTTTACATATGCTTTGGGGAAAATTTTTATTGGGACATTTTACACTAAATTATCTCTAGTCTACATTAACAAAACAAGTGGAGGAGCTGATGCTGACGGTAGCTTCTGGGGTCTCAAGAATGCCAATTTTTTTTGGATCTCAAGCCTTGCAGGGGGTGGTGAAGAGGATGGGCTTTAGAGTCAAATTACATAGCTTTTTTTTTTTTTTCTTAAAGATCTGTTAATACTTTATTAGTAGTTTCTGGATGAACAAAATATAATGCAAACCAAATAAAATGTTTCATCTTCTTTTTAGTTCAATAAAAACAACTGACATTCTGATGGCTGTTTCTTCTTTGTTAAAGAATTATTGATAGAATAGTTAGACACACGGTTGACACTTACTGTATAATGATATGCACAAGTTATCTTTTAACAATCATAATCCTAAAATGTGTTTTATATTTTCCCCTTGTAATAGAGGAGCCATGCTCCTATAAGCAAAATTTACTAATGACAGAATAATTTTACAGGGAGTAACAAAAGGACTTTTAAATTAAGTCCTTAAATAAAAGGATGTAGCACAACAGAATACAAGTTTTTGGGTTAAGAAGACCATTTAAACTAGACCCACAAACCAGGTAATTTTAAATCACAGATCCATGTTGACTTACCTGCGTCTTTTCCCCAACTTTCTAAGTCCTGTTTTTTGGGTTTTTTTCTCTTAAGTGAAATAAAGGGAATAATTTAAACAGCCCTTCAAAAATGGGAGGGTACAGGCTCAAGGGGGAGGGGGATACACGTATACCTATAGCCGATTCATGTTGTTATACAGCAGAAGTTAACACATCATCAAGTAATTATCTTCCAAGTTAAAAATAAATAATTAAAAAAAAAACGTACATGGTTTCTGAAAATAAATGGGAGGGTTCAGAGTCATCATTCATAAAAAGTACACATTAACAAGAAACAATAAGCTCAGTGTGTGTCTCCAGGTTTTACATAAAACCTCTGACACAGAATTGCCAAGATAGTACATTTTTCCCAATGGCTGAAAGAAGTTTAGACTTCGGGAGGTGTCTACTGTGGATGCCACCATACATAAAACTCGCAAAGCAGGCCTGCTGCAGGCGGAGGCGGCTGGGTCCCCAGAGACTGCTCCCTCGGGAAGGACCTCTCTGTGCACTGTCATCCAAGCCAGGCTGATAAGATTGCCAAAGTGGGCACTTACTGACCTCAGCTCCCCATTTGGAACTGGCTGTAAATTGCCCCTCTCGGTCTTAACACACAGGATGTTTCTGCTTGGGGAAAGTGCATCAGCTGCAATTTTCAGGAATGCATCCTCAAAAAGTCAATTTCACCTTTTAGCAGTTCTGAAAGCATCCCGCTTACTTTAAGGGCAATAGCTCTGAATAAAGGGACTGGTCATAAGAAGGGTAGGGGGTATGGCAAGAGAAAGAGTTTCAAGGGGTGACAAGCAGTTATTTTTAATAAGGGGAAAATGTCAGGACAGGAGGAGAATTCTCTTGTGAGATATCTAAAGCAGAGTGATTAAAAGTTTGTGTGTGTGTGTGTGTGTGTGTGTGTGTGTGTGTGTTTTCTCTTTCTTTTTTTAAGTTCTAATTCCTTACAGAGACAAGAGCCATGGTACTCCACGATAAAAAATTGAAACAACACGATGCCCCGCTGACTTAGAGATAAATGAAACATCAAAACTCCAGTAAATATTTAAGGCGTTCTGACAGGTTATCTTGGCATTAAAACATTCCATTTCCTGCTTTTCTCCTCTCTCTGCATCTCTCTGACTTTCTCTGTCTTCCTGAATCTCGCCCAAAGCACCACCTTTATAAAAACATGGAAACTTACATTACCATATGTAAAACACACAGCCAATGAGAATTTGCTGTATGACTCAGGGAACTCAAAAGGGGGTTCTGTATCAAACTAGGGGGGTGGTATGGGGAGGGAAAAGGGAGTGAGGTTCAAGGGGGAGGGGACATCTATATGTACACTCATGGCTGATTCATGTTGATGTTTGACAGAAAACAACAAAATTCTGCCAAGCAATTATCCTTCAATTAAAAAATAAATTAATTAAAAAAATACTTCCTAAATATTCACTGCTATGCAATCAATGAAAAAAGATAATTGAGGCCAATTTGTGGAGGGCAATTGTCTGTGTCAAATAATGTTGAGGAGGGCACAAACAGTGTTTTAATTTTCCTCATAAAAAAGAGCTGAAATTACAAATAAACCACCAGGAAAGGACTTCCGATGCTAAATCCTCGATGACAGGGTTTGAAATACAATTCTCAAGATGCCTTTTTTGCATTCACAAATAAACTTGACTCCAATTTATACAAACTTTTTTTTTTCTTTCAGGAAGATAATTATACCCAGCACCACTTAAGCAGTTAGGATGGAGGCTCTTGAGTCGAGGGTGGGAGAGGAATCAGCAAAGCATTTCTGGAACTTGCTCAACATAAACCAGGTGAACATTCTGATTGGAAACCGGAAGTCAGAGGCCCTTATATAGCTGGAGCTGCCAAGAGCTGAGTCTGGCGATCAATTTATATTCAAAAGAAAATACTATTATGGTACGAGGTGAAATGATCTGTGTGCACATACCTCAGAACAGTTAGATACAATCGTGGGTGTCTTTATTTTTCATTCTGAACTGGGATATGTGTACNAAGGGGGCCCAAGGGGGACAAGATATATTTATACATATAGCTAACTTACTTTGTTGTGCAGCAGAAACTAACAACTGCAAAGCAGTTATACTTCAGTTTAAAAAAAAAATTCTCTTTCTTCCTCTTGGTTTGATGCTTCTTCTACTTTGAGAAGTTGATGAGGAGACCAAATTGCACTGTTTCTATTCAGGCAGATAGAACAAATATTCAAACAAAAGACAAAAACAGGCCAAAAATCATGAAGCAGGGGGTGGAAGGGGAGTCAAGGGGGGACGGCAAGATAATCCTGCTGCAAACACGGTCCTCAAACCATCCTCAAGTAACAGAATGGATGTGAGATGCAAGCATACAATTTAAAACTCAGTCTGGGAAAATTAAAATAAATAAATAAAACTCGGTCTGAAAGAAGTGTTAGTCACTCATTCTCTGGGAAAACACATAACCTTAACTATGTGATTCTATTTAATTGTGAGCAAAGCAGCTGGAAGGAAAGACAGAATCCCATTCCAAAAATGAGGAAAACATTAGAGTAGAGAGGGCTTCCCCCTTAGCCCAGTGGGTAAAGAATCCGCCTGCAATGCAATTCCTGGGTCAGGAAGATCCCTTGGAGAAGGGAAAGGCTACTCACTCCAGTATTCTTGGGCTTCCCTGGTGGCTCAGCTGTTGAAGAATCTGCGTGCAATGTGGGAGACCTGGGTTCAGTCCCTGGTTTGGGAAAACCCGCTGGAGAAGGGAAAGGCTACCCACTCCAGTATTCTTGTCTGGAGAATCCCCTGAACAGAGAANGAAAGGCTACTCACTCCAGTATTCTTGGGCTTCCCTGGTGGCTCAGCTGTTGAAGAATCTGCGTGCAATGTGGGAGACCTGGGTTCAGTCCCTGGTTTGGGAAAACCCGCTGGAGAAGGGAAAGGCTACCCACTCCAGTATTCTTGTCTGGAGAATCCCCTGAACAGAGAAGCCTGGTGAGCAACAGTTCATGGAGTTGCAAAGAGTCAGACACAACTGAGTGACTGAACTAACTAACTAACTATGGTAAGGTGACCTGAGAAGTCTAAAGAAGTTTAAAACATTCAGCTGACAGCAAGTTCCTGCTACGCGGAGTATCCCCTAAGATCTCAAAATCCTACCCATATAGGAAAAATGTGAAATTTTCTACGGCCAATTTCTTGGTTCATTCCCCCAACTTTTCTTACATGGACGTAGCTTATTAATTAGACTGAGATCATCCCACTCCATCCAAGAATGTCAAAGTTATTGGAGGCTTGGAGTACATCCAAATTTCATCTTAATCTATCACTTCAGTGTTATAGATGACAAATCAATATTTTTAATACTTTTTCCATCTTAATGTTTTCTGATGGAACAGAGCCAGCATGTCCTGCAAGAAATATGCAGACAACTAAAGCTATACTTTGAACATAATGGAATGCAGAAACACCGGTATTATGGTACATGCAGGCAGTGGGTCACTGGAGTGGACGGACTCACAGCAGAAGTCAGAGAAATTAACACCTTTCTGACGTTGAAAGCAGCGGTAACTTGTTACTGAGTCACCTATTCCAACTGGGATCCTATTAAAGTGCTTGATTTGAGGGCAAGGACATAAAATCTCAATTAAAAATATTGTTTGCTAAATCCTGGACTCACGCTGGTACCCGTGGAAATTTCATATAAACCAGCAGCACTTCTCCATCTAAAATTCAATTATGTAAGCCCAAGATCATACCTGGTCAGAGACAGCTTCATTATGAAAATAATAACAAGCAAGTTATGATAATCACCTATTCTTCCCAAAATCATGAGGGTAGTAAATGGTACAGGTTCAACTCCCAGGACTGCTACTCCTGGCTTTATGAGCTCAAGGGCTTCCCTGGTGGCTCAGATGGTAAATAATCTGTCTGCAATGCAGGAAACCTGGTTTAATCTCTGGGTCAGGAAGATTCCTTGAAGAAAGAAATGACTATCCTCTCCAGTATTGTTGCTTGGAGAATCCCACGGAAAGAGGAGCCTGGCGGGCTACAGTCCATGGGGTCTCAGAGTCAGACACAACATAGCAACTAATGCTTTCACTTCACGTTTCAAGTAGCAAGCAGAGGGAGACCAAGGGACTGAAGGAATAAAGCAACATCAATGGGCTTTTTTTTGACACTGCCTGCAGTCTGATTCAAATCCATTTCAAAACCCCCAAATTAAGTAATGGAGTAAGTACTATATGTTCTTTGTTTATTCTATTCAGTTCAAAGGGTGACTCCATTTCATCTTACCTACAAATAAAATGAATCCCTAGAAGAAATGGAGTAGTCATCATAGTCAACAAAAGACTCTGAAATGCAGTACTTGGATGCAATCTCAAAAATGACAGAATGATCTCTGTTCATTCCCAATTCAATATCAGGTAATCCAAGTTTATGCTCCAACCAGTAATGCGGAAGAAGCTGATGTTGAATGGTTCTATGAAGTCCTACAAGACCTTCTAGAACTAACACCCCCAAAATATGTCCTTTTCATTATAGGAGACTGGAATGCAAAAGTAGGAAGTCAAGAAACACCTGCAATAACAGACAAATTTGGCCTTGGAGTACAGAATGAAGCAGGGCAAATGCTAACAGAGTTTTGCCAAGAAAATGCACTGGTCATAGCAAACACCCTCTTCCAATAAAACAAGAGAAGACTCTTCACATGAACAGCACCAGATGGTCAATACTGAAATCAGATTGAATATATTCTTTGCAGCCAAAGATGGAGAAGCTCTATACAGTCAGCAAAAACAAGACCAGGAGCTCACTGTGGCTCAGATCATGAACTCCTTATTGTCAAATTCAGACTTAAACTGAAGAAAGTAGGGAAAACTACTAGACCATTCAGGTATGACCTAACTCAAATCCCTTTTGACTATACAGTGGAAGTGAGAAATAGATTTAAGGGACTAGATCTGATAGACAGAGTGCCTGATGAACTATGGACGGAGGTTCATGACATTGTACAGGAGACAGGGAGCAAGACCATCCCCAAGAAAAAGAAATGCAAAAAAGCAAAACGGCTGTCTGAGGAGGCCTTACAAATAGCTATGAAAAGAAGAGAAGCAAAAAGCAAAGCTATACTCATTTGAATGCAGAGTTCCAAAGAATAGCAAGGAGAGATAAGAAAGTCTTCCTCAATGATAGGTGCAAAGAAATAGAGGAAAACAACAGAATGAGAAAGACTAGAGATCTCCTCAAGAAAATTAGAGATACCAAGGGAACATTTCATGCAAAGATGGGCTCGATAAAGGACAGAAATGGTATGGACCGAACAGAAGCAGAAGATATTAAGAAGTGGTAGCAAGAATACACAGAAGAACTGTAAAAAAAAAAA